>VWZU01015895.1:734496-773662 GCA_013397095.1 Sterrhoptilus dennistouni | reverse complement strand
GGCTCCCCCAGCCTGGGCAGTGCTCCCACTGCAGCCCCCCCCATCAGCCTGTGCCCGGTCTCTTGTCCCATCTCACTGCCCCTTGTCCCCAAGCTCCCTGTAACATTCAAAGCCACTCTCAGCATCCCAACTCTGCTCAGCATCCCACCCCTACACCCAAAGCCCCCCTCAGTACTCCAAGCCCTTCTCACTCCCTCCTCAACCCCACAGGGACCTTCCTTCCCTCTCCTCTGGCTCCCCCAAATCAGGGAATAGGGCAGAGGTGCAGTGAGGAGGCTGCCACAGGCCCCATGGCTCCCTTGGGATCAGGGATGCTCCGGGGCTTCTGGCCCTGCTGCTGGAGCCAGCAAAGCCTGGCTTGGAGGAGCTGCAGCTGTGACCTGCCTGACCTCAGTGGGGTGGGAGCACTGGGCATACAAAAGCTCACACTTTGTGGGTGCTGCTTAGGGCCCCCCTTAATATTGGGCTGGCACCGTGGCCATGGGTGAGCCCTGGGGTACCCTCAGTCCTGTGGCTAAAGAAGCAGCACACAGGGGGTCCCTGCTCAGGACGTGGCCCCAGAGCTCCTCAGCTTCTTTCCTGCAGGGGAATTGTGGCCTGGATGGCTCCCAGGAACCCCCTGACTGTCCTCCTGTCCAGGGCTCCCAGCAGGCCCCTCCTGAGCCCGTAGAGCACACGGTGTAATTACACCGACTTCGAGAAGAACAGAAAACAGAGGCTTTGTTCTCTTGCAACCCCAGCCCCTGCCCTGAAATGTTTACTGTGAATCACCTCCCGGTGAGAGCCCCTGGCCCTGCCGGCCGCTCTGCCTGTCAAGTCAAATCGCCAGAGCAATGTCACCAGTGCACAACAGCGGTGTCAAACAGCACGAGAGGCAGCCCAGCCTCTTCCCTAAAGAGCCGGTTTGTTGGTGCTGCCACATCTGAGAAGTCCCCGCTACCTTTGCGGGAGCGATTGCGCTGATCCCGTTACCTCAGCAACAACCACCACACTCCGGTGTCACCGCCAGGGCCACCACGGAGAACACGCCGAGTCAAGGGGACTGTCCAGACACGGGGGGACTGATCCTGCTGCCCTTCTCCCTGCTGAGCTCCCTCCTGCCCCGGCGCTGCTGGAAGCAGAGGCAGCAGCAGCCTGGGGGTGCTGAGGAGCGGGTGGCAGGTCATTTGCATTCCCGGTGTCACTCCGAGCCGCTGCCAGCTGGGAGCAGTTGGGCAGCCGGCTCGAGGAGAACAAAATAAGAAAGAGAGAGAAAGCGGCGAGAGAGGTGCAGCGTGTTATTTAACGCTGTCACTCTCATACCCAGTTGGGACTCGCCTGCTCAGAGGTTTAATTTGGCCGAACAAAGCTTCCCTGTGGCTTCTTCCTGCACCACTCCCCCTCCAGCCCCGCTTCCATCCCCACCTGCCTGCCGGTGCTAAAGATAAGAGTTGTCTCTCATTTAGCAGTTCTCCTTGAGTGATTTTTATTGTGCTCATCTGCATTGTAGTAAACTCCTCAGATAGCCAGATAATAACAGCAGCGCCATGGAAACAGGCAGGAAAAGAGACCAAACACTGTATTTGTGATGCAGAAATGCCCACGAAGTGGCAAAAGTTGTTAGTGATGCAGAGGGAATGGTGAGGCTCAAGGCTCGGCTGCTCAGCCAGGTTTAGGGGGTGCAGGTGGGCTCAACTCCCAAGAGACTGCACCCCATGACTCCAGGGCATCGCACCTGGGACCTGCTGGTGGGAACTGTGCTGCCTGGGGGTCTCACAGCAGTGCTGGGGTCCTCCTGTCCCTCCAAGAGCTTTGCTGGGGACTCAGGTGAGCTGGGAGGCAGGAGTGTGTGTAGGGAGACAGGCTGGGACAAACCACAGGACGCCCCGTGGCATGGACTCCCCAGAGCTGCTGCGATTTGAATCGTTTCCCTCCCGCAGCCGGCGCTGAGGCCTAATGGGCTGTGAAATCTCCCCCGGAGAAGCAGCGGGATGTGTGTGGGGGGAGAGAGGCAGCCTCGGTGCTCCCGGGATCTCCGTGCTCCTGCTGCTCCCCAAAACACCAGGGTCCTTCTACCTGCCACCCTGAAACTCCTGCAGCTGGAGCAGCTCCTGCAGCCCTGGCACGGCTGGGCATGGCTGCATGCACAGCCCAGCTCCACACCAGGAACAGCACTGACAGCAGTGGGAAAAACGTGGCCTCTTGATCTCCTTCAGCAGGGCCAGAGATGTCTGCGTGGTCAGAAACCTGAGGGATTCTGAGAAATAAGACAAACATCTCCCAAGGCCACTTTATGGGCATTGCTCTAATTAGCACCGTGTTCATCGGCCGTTACCTCAGACCTTTGATTAACAGTGGAGAAAATCAATAACGGCTCTAAAAACTCAGATAACTTTCACAGCTAATTTTAATTTCACATTTTAATCTTGTATTAATGTCAATCTTAATTACCATAATTAAGTCAGATGTGACTTAGCAAGAGCAGCTTGGAGATAAGATGTTAAAGGCAGACGGTGCCTGTCTGGTGCTGCTCACTGCGCTTTGGGAAGGGGCTGATGACAGGGACTGGGCTGGTCCCACAAGGGAGCACAGGGAGCACTTCCCTGTCCTTCCCAATGTCCCCAGCCTTGCCAGCTCCCTGCCTGGGGTCTGTCCCCTGCACTGCAGTGAGGCCCTGGAGCCACTCAGAGTTGCTTTGCCTTTTGGCAAAGAGTTGCTTTTATTTTAGGTGCCTGAGCCCCTCACACCTGGGGAGGTGACAGCCTCACGTCACCAGCCATGCCTGCACTCCACTTGTCACGACTAAGTTCCGTGAGAACCAAACTGCCCGGAAAATCAATCCCTCATTTATTTCCGCCGTGGTGCTGCTGCAGCCGCCGGTGCTGCCGCGTTTGCTCTGCGGTTGTGCCTATTGATCGCCGCCCACTCGCAGCTCCCCGCGCCCCCCGGGGCAGGGCCGGCGCTGCCAGGGGCTCCAACCAGCCTGGGACAACCCTGGGATACATCCACCTCGAGGGATCCTGCAGCACCTGCCCTGCAGAGGGCTGGGACAGATCCTGGGGCAGCTGCACAGAGGTGCAGGGGGGATAGGCTCCAGATTTGTGTGAGCCATCCCAAAACATGCTGGAAGGATGCAGTGGGGCTCCTGTGGGGGCACAGAGGGCATGCACAGAGTGCCAGGCTGCTGCCTCTCCTGCCCTCTGCCCACGCAGGGGACCAGCCTCCTCCCTGCAGCTTCCTTGGGAAGCTTTCACCCCTCCTCCACAGTGCCCGGGGAGGGGGGGCTTCAATGGCAGAAGGAAGTGGAAAAATAACCTCAGCTTTAAACTTGGAAGCAGAGGTGCCCCATAGTGCAGCTGAAAGGCAGCTCTGAGGAGCCGTCCCCAGGCTCCGCTGGCTGGGGGCACTGCTGGTGAGTGGCAATATTGTCCCAGGGCAGAAAAGGCCTTTGTCCCTCCGAGATGGCAGAGCCACTCCAGCCTTTGGCTTTGGGAACGGGGCTGATTCCCTGCTTTGCCTTCCAAACACGGTGCTGAATGGGGGGTTTGAGCCAGAGGCCAGGCTGGGATCCAGCCCCTTTGAGCCAGTGCCGGCGGGCACAGCTGGGGGCCCGCTCAGGAGGGAAGTCCTTGTTCCTTGTCAACACAAGAAGACTTTGCACAGCTCCAAAATAGGCTCCCTGTTGCCCACTGGGGTGTGGAGGGGGCTGAGGGAAACAAACTCACAGAGGGAAAGGCAGGCAGAGGCATCCCTGTGGAACTGGAGGGAAGGGACAGCCTGCCCGGGGTGCTGCTGTGTCCCCAGCATCACCTCTGCACCCCTCAGTGTCCCTGTGTGTGCCATGGGCCCCAGCACAGCTCCACAGTGTCACATCCCAGTGAGCCATCCCCCCACGGAGAAAAGGCTCTCCTTGTGCACCAGGATTGGACCCTGGGAGCACCTACCTGAGCCCAAGGCTCCTTAATTCCCCAGCCACAGAGCAGGACATTATTTTATGCTCCATGCATAATTCATAATTCAGAGCTTAATTAACTAAAGCTCCTCGTGGCAATGCCTGGAGAGGCTCCCACCAGCTCCAGGCACTTCCAGCCACTCCAGTCCAGGCTGCCAGGCTCCTTCCCAAGGCCATGGTGTTGCTCTGCTTGTTGTAGCCATGTCTCACTGCTGTGCTGTGATGTCTCAAAAGTTTTCAAGATGTTTCTGTTGTGATTTTCAGTTCTTTGCTCCAGCAGGATTTACATCAGTCAAGGAACAGCCAGTGGCTCCACGGTCCCCCATCCTCACCATCCCCACAAACCCTGGAGAAATCTGCCTCCTACAAATCTGCCTTTCAGCTGGAAAATACCTGCTCTGAGGAGGCTTTCCTACCTTGTCCTGCATTCTCTGCATCCATTCCAGACTCAGTATTCCTGCCAGGACTGCTGGTGTTTACTCATTGCATCCCATATAAATTGCAAGAGAGATTACACTGATACATAAAACAGCATTTGTAAATCCAGGAGTGCAAAGAACTGTTGTCCTCTCCTGCAATTCCTCCTTGAGGAATAACAAGAAGTTTTTATGAAGTGAGGCAGAGTGCAGCATGATTTTAGTGCTATCCCACTGCCTCTGGAGAGAGGGATTTCTTTGCCTCTCCATTATTCTACACTCGCTGTGATCCATTAATTGTCTTCAGGAAAATGCTCTGGCTTTCTCCCTCACCCAGTGCATTTCAGAGTGCCCTGATCCAGGCAGGAGGGCTCAGAGCCAGTGCTCAGCACCCTGAGCCAGGCAGGAATGCCCAGGCAGGCTGGAGGTGTCTGCAGGACAGGATGAGCTGGATGCAGACCTTGGCCCTCAGCACTTAACCACAGGTAAATATTTTTCATTTGTCTGGCTCAAATAATTTCCCCGTGGGAATCATAAAAGCAGCCTGTGAGGAACTGATGCAATCAGCATTCCTCAGCGATGCTGATTGGGAACAATCCCTGAGTTGTTGGAGACGATGGAGAGAGGGGGTGAGCACCAACGGGTGGGAAGGGAAAGGAACAGGAAATAAGGGAAAAGAAGGAAATCACAGATTACAATCGGCACCAGTAACCATGGCACTGTGAATGCCAGGCTTTGTCCAACAGCTGATTGTGATCTTTGAGGGGATGATGCATTGGAGGGGGGGAGGGAGAGAGGGAGGTATCCGATGGCTGCCGTGGGTTGTTTTGATGGATTGGATGTGGCGTCAGGCACATTCTCCTGGAATCAGAGTGATGCAGTATCAGCACAGCGCATCCTAAGTGGGAATGAACTGGCTCATTGACAGATCCCCAGAACAGACAGATGAGGAGAATCATCCTCACAAGGAGGAATTAGTAATGAGCCCACTCCGACCTGGCGTTTGCTCTGTCACTGCTTCGAGCTCCCACGGCCTGCAGGCAAACACCAAATCCCTGGAGATGCTGCACAAGCCGGGAGCAGGGTCTGGTTACCGGGAGCAGGGACACAGCACAGCCCTGGCCACAGCACTGAGTCAATTATCCAGCCAAATGCAGTCCAGCCACTCGTATCAACTCATTTCTGTGCCATCAGACAGGGGGGCTGGAGGGTCCCAGGGACTGGAAGGTCCCTCTGCAGTGGCTAAAGCATCTCTCAGGTCCCAGAAAGCCCCTGCAGCTGGAGCAGAGAGCTGTGCTTTGCTCCCCAACAGCTCTGCAGAGGCAATGGCAGCCCCACACGGCCCAATCCTGATGGTGTCTGTGGCCTGGCCAGCAAAGCCTTGGGCCAGCAGGGCCACACTTGCACCTCCCCTGCTTTGGGCACCACCCAGGGACCAGAATCCATGAACTGGGTGGCACAAAGAGCAGGACAGTGGCACTGACTGTGGCTGTGCCTCACGGGGGAGGTGACAGCCCCCTGCCAGCCCACCCCTGTGTCCCCCCTGGTGCCACAGGCTTGGCTTTCTCTGCAGAGGCTGCTTGCTCTCTTTGTGGGGGGGAAAAAGGGATTTGTACTAAAGCTCTTTGCATGAAAAAATAAAATCCATACTGTGCTGCTTTGCTCTGCCCCGGCTCCCAAGCTGTGATGTTTCATTGATTAGCTTGTAAGAGCTTGGAGCAGAGCCCGTGCTTTGCTGGGAGCATTTCCGCAGCTCCCGCAGGTGGAGAGCCATTAACCGCCTCCAGCCTCGTCCCTCTGCCTCCTGGGAGACTTTGGGTGGAGCCTTTGGGGTTGTTTTAAGAGGAAAACCCCTAAAACACAGTTCCCACAGTATGGCTGGGGTCCTCACACTCTGCCCTGGGCTGGGGACCTGGGGGTGTCCCCACACACAGTGTCACCCCCCGGGGCAGAGCCACTGCCCATCCTCTGCGAGCTCACCTGGATACAGGGGCAATAATTCCCAGGGATCCCTGACAAAAGAACAACATTTCACTCGTGCAGAGCTATTAGGGAGCTCACTAGAACTTCCTGCTGCTGGGTGTGACAGCGTGATGAGAGGCCGGCAATAAACCCCCGGCACTGGATAAACTCCTCTGCTGGAATAGCGGCGCCTTGGCTGCCAGCACCTGCTCAGCGTCCTGTGGGCAGGGATTTGTGGCTCCTGCTGCTCCATACAGCCGGGCACAGCATCCAGCAGCTTCTCCTGGAGGGGCTCATCCCTGGATGCCAGAGCTGGGGCTCTGAGCTCCGGGCAGGATCCGGCCGTGGCTCTGCCCAGGGGGTTGCTCTGAGTATTTTGGGAGGGTGGGCAGAGATCCCAGCACAGCGCCACAAGAGATCCATAAGGATCCAGGCAGGACTTGGAGAGGCAGGAGGGAGGCTGGGGAGGAGGAGGAGGAGCAGCAAGCAACATGTGTGGGGAGCCGGCAGAGCTCCAGCGTGGCAGCGTCTGCGTTCCCGCGGTGGGAGATGCAGCACAAGCTGCCGTGAGATTTCGGGATTGCAAACACGAGCCAGCGGCCAGGGAAGCGCTCCCAGGGAGCACCGACCTCATCGCCCAGGGCTGTGGGTGCTGCCAGTCCCCCTGCAGGGGCTTTGCTGGGAGAAGCCAGGGTTTCCTGCAGCACGTTGGGAGCAGTGCCTGTGCCCCCCGGGAAGGTCCTGCCCCTCCATGGGGTACAGAGCTGCCAGCCCTGCCCTGCTGGCCACACATCTTCTGCCCACTGTCCCATTGAGGCACCACCCCAGGATGGTTCTGACCACCCTTCCCACCCCAATTCCCATCCCACTCCAATTGCAGCCCTGTGAGAGACATTTCCAGTTGCAGATAATGAGTGTGTGAGGCACTCTGTGTGTCAGCTGAGTGACACGAGCGTGCTCCAAAGCAGCTCAGCTCTCTGTGACCCCCAGGGACGTGCCCCTGTCCCCATCCTGTCACCCGGAGATGGCACCAGAGCTCAGGGCTGCTCAGGCTCTGCCTCAGGGGCTGGGAGCTGGGAGAGTGGGAAGGAGCCTTGGCTGCAGGTTAAAGGAGGTCACTTTATTGCAGTCAGCACTGCTGAGATCCCTGAGCAGCCACGGGGTTAATGGAATAAACCAGGGAAATTTGTAAATCTCTCCCCAGCACCCAGGAGATCAGCTTTTGTTTTGTGTTTGCCAGTGGAAGCAAATCCTGCTCCACTCTCCCTGACCTGGCTGTTAGGATGACACAGTGAGGACTGGTTTTGATTCCCAGGAGGGTTTTTATGCACCTGGGAAAGGTGCTGCACCAGCCCCAGGTCCCCAAACTCTTGGTGGCCCTGAGCCCAGCATGTGCCAGGGCTGGAGGGGCACGGGACACACAGCCCAGCTGAGTGCAGGGAGGACACAACATCGTGGGGGATTTAATAGGGAAGAAGCCTCCTGACAGCCCATACCTAGGTCTAATAATTTACTATAACTGCTTTTATTGCAGACCGTAAAAATCTAAAATAAGGCTGGGAATTGTCAGAGAATCCCACACGGAGCTGAATTTTTGCATAATCAGAAATTCTGGAGCCACGGTTTTTAGGCTCCAGTGCCTTCCTCTGGAAACTCTGAGGGCTCCCACAGTCCTGGTGATGGGTGACCTTCACTGATGAGGATCTCCAGTGGTCCTGTCCAATCTCAGTGATTTTGGGAGCTAGAGGATCACTCTGGAGAGCAGCCCCCTCACTCTGCACCCTCCTGAGCACCTTCCCCACCCTCTCCACCAGGACCAGCATCCCAGGGAATGCACAGAGGGGGTTTGTTTCCCAGGCCCAAGCTCTGCAGTCCCCTCCAGGTGGCACAGGGAGGACACAGTCTGTCCCTGGAGGGTGACATGAAGCACCGAGCTAATTCTGCCTCTGAGTGCTAACCCTGAGCCGTTATCACAATTACTCCCAGGGCCACTGGATGATACTTGGTAATTACGTGGCTCTCTCATCTGGGATCTCGGAGCACTTACTGATCAATTAATTACACTTTGCAGCAGGCTTTGGCCTCGGTGCCAGATGCAGATCAATAATCCCTCTCCTGAGATGAGGCTGGCTCTGAGTGACACGGCCCTGCCAGCACAGGGCTCACCCAGCAGGATGCTCTCCAGGCTCTGGGGTGCCCAGGGAAGGTGCAGGATGAGGGTATGGAAAACTCATGGGTGAGAATCAGAGAATTTCGGTTGGATAAGATCTCTAACATCTTTGAGTCCAAATCTTGACCAAACCCAGGAGGGTCCTGGGCACTGCCAGCTCTTCCCCACCCTCCAAAGGCTTTGTTCACCTGCTGTTGGAGACAGATGGGAGAAGGGAAGTGCCAACCAGCTCCTCCTGATCCTCACAGCCTCAGGACAAGCTGTTGACTTGGAGCTTTGGACACAACACCATTGGGAGGAGTCCTGGCAGGAGCCACATCATGAGCACGGGTCGTAAATCTCCTCCCAGAGGGGAGCCTGGCTGCACCCGAGTCGGGATTTATAAGTATAAATAAGATGGAAAGCAGGAATTCCCCTCAGGGCATGCAGGGGTGGAAAATACGAATTTGGTCTCCAGCCAAAAACTCTTCAGGTTTTTCATTGGTTACTGCAGGAGGAATAAACTCACAGGGCTGGGGAGATGCTGGAAGAGGGAAGGATTTGCAGGAGGCTTTGGTGGGAGACTGGGAGGGCAGAAAGCTGCCAAAAGCTGCGGGTCCATGGCAGCTCCATCCCTCCTGGAGGAAGGACGGGGTCAGCTGAGGACGGTGGCAGGGTTGAGGATTAAGCCCAGCTGGGTCTGGGGGTTTCTGTGGTGTCAGGAGCCAGCCAAGGGCCAGCCATGCTGACAGCCCACAGAGCTTCTCACCTCTCATTACAACGACCTTTTCCTCACAGACTTGTCCTCTGTTGATCTAAATGACACGGCTGGGGAGTGTTATTGCTCTTAGAAAAGATTTTCCATTGCATTTCCCCACTATCGACTCTCCAGAGACACAAGAGTGGAAATCAAGGGTGTGGGGGCTGTCCCTGGGCAGGGTGTCAGAGCCACCTCACAGCTCAGAGCAAAACTGCAGCGTTTGCAGCCTGTCCCTGCCAGAGACCCGCAGGCTGCACCTTCCCTGTCCCAGCTCATTGCTGAAAATCGTCAGTCGCAGGCAGAGAAATTCTCTTCCCCTCCCCTCCCTCCTCCCGCAGAGCCCCAGGGCTCGGCCGAGCTGCTCTCAGTCCTGTCCTGCTTGGCCAAAGAGCTGCGTCACTGCAGCCTGACATCCTCTCCCTCCTTCTCCTGGCTGCGTGTCCGTGGTGTGTCCTCCCCGTGTCACCAGCTGGCACAGCCGGAGCCCCCAGCCCCTCTTCCTGACACCGGTGGGGATAGTGGCACAAGGGAAAGGGGGCTGGGCTGGCAGCAGGACAGGTTTTGTCACGCTGGGACAGTGGTCTGCACTGTTGGCTGTCCTTCCTTCCTTCCAGGCAACCTTTCAGCCCAGATGGAGAGCGCCATACGGAGTTTTGTTTCCTTCCCAAAACACACGACACGTTTCCCTGCCTGTCTAACAAGGTGTCTGTGCCAGGCTGTGTGACACGGTGAGAGGCACAACCAGGGATCAGGCACGTCCCTGAGCAGGGAGTGAGGGGGACACAGGGGAGCTGTGTGTCCCCCCACATCCCACATCCACACTGGGCCACCCACTCCTTGTCACAGGGCAGGTTTGGGAGCTGAGGGCAGGTGTGAGACACAGCCAGGTTGGAGATTCCACCTGGGGCTTGTGGCTGAGAGCTGCTAAAAAAGCAGAGTTGCCTCTTCCAGGGGCTGCTGTGCAGGAGGCTGAGGATAGGAAGGGCTTTTACAAGGGTGTGCAGTGCTGGGGTAAGTGGGAATGGCTTTAAGCTGAAGGAGGGTATGTTTAGATTAAATATTAGGAATAAATTATTTTCTGTGACTGGTCTGGAAGCTGTGGGTGAGGGGGTGGCTGTGGGGATGTCCGGGCATTGGGATAAAGCAGTGCCAGCAGAGGGATAGAGAGATGAGCCATCAGCTGGGATTTCTCCAGTGCTTAAAAGCCTCCTTCGCATTCTGTGCCACGAAACACAGCCGTGATTTTTGCTTTACAAGTGTGATTGCTTATAACAGCATGAAATTACAGGCAGAGCTGGTCAGCCTGGCAGCAGATAAGCAGAGCTGGGAGGAAGGGTGGGTGGCAGCCCCTGATGAGCCACAACTCTGGGCTATCCCAGTGGGAAGGCAGTGAGGAGCCCAGAGGAGATGGATGCTGCAGGGTAAGACCTGGTGGTGATGGAGGTGGGTGGGCAGAAATGATTAGCCAAGGGGCTCAAATTGGGAACAAACATGTGGCTGGCCTGTCCAGGGCAACCTCAGCCTCTCATTTGAGGACTCCAGTTCTGAGCATCCTGGGTGCCACTTCAACGCTACTCTGTCCAAACTGCCTCTCTGCTCACAGCCCTGTCCCACACCCCCCTAAATCCCTGTCAATCCTGGCATTTTCCTCACTTTCATAAGCTCTTTTTACCACTCTGAGGAAAAAGGTCTCCATTTACTCATCACTGCTCTAATTCCATTTGTGAGCTGTGGGTGTCAACCAGAGGTGGACCAGGGAAGGATTCCTGGCAGATCGAGCCTGTGTGTGCTGGGTGGGATTGATTTCACGGTGCAGAATCCACTCAGCAGCAGCCCCTGCCTGTCCTCCTGCCACGCACAGCACTGTGGAAAATGCACTTACTCGCATATTAGACCGATTCTCTGAAGTTCGAGCCTTCCAGGTATTTCTGATCCCTCCCAGTCTTGCCATCTGCTTTCATCCCACTGCCCCTGCCCCTCCCTGGTTCTGCTCTGCTTCCCGTGTTTGTCAGAGGGCAAACAAAGCAGCTGAGGGATGGCCCGGGGCTGGCAGTGCTGGGGGCTGGGAGTGTTTTCCTGGCGACTGCGCTCTGCCAGCCTGACCTTTTCCAGGGAGCAGCCCTGGACTGCTGCACGCAGCTTTCCCTGTGCCACAGCAGCCGCACAGCCAGGAAAAGGGCCCATCCCAGTGTCTGCATCAGTGCTCTGTGCCCAGAAAGCCTCGAGCATCGTGGCATGGCAGCAGAGGCCTTTGTGGGATGGGCAGTGCTGGTGGTGGGACAAGGCTCAGGGCAGTGCTGCTCTGGGAAGCAGTCAATGCCTCTGCCTCTTCCTCAGACCCTGAGGGCTCCCTGTGACTGATGGCTGAGTCTTTCACCCCGAACCAAGCTGACAGCTCCCAAAAATCCTGTTGATGGATGATCTCATTAAGCAGGGGTGCACTGCGAGGGAGGGAGGGGAGCAATGACTTATTGACTTCACTTGGAGGCTTTGCTGGCAGCGTGAGGACTGTTCATTCCCTCTTCTCCAAAGCCAGGGAAGCAGCAGGTGTGTTCATCACTGCAACATGGCCTGGCAGGTCCCTGAGGCACTGGGAGCAGACACCAGACAGAGATTGGGGTGCTCCTTGCTTGTCCTGATCCAATGATCCATTTCCAGCTCTCGTGCCCAGAAGGAGCCAGTGAGATGACCCAAAGCAGCCAAGGAAGTCACGGGGCTGGAAATGTGCCTGCAGCCAGGGAAGACACCTCAGTGTGCTGGAGAGGCATTTCCATGCTCACCACTCATGGTTAGTTCATGTGCTCACAGTGTGAATATCCAACGGGGTGATGATCCAGCACAGGAGTGGGAGGGATTTTGATTTTTCTTTCAGGGATCATGTTTATTTTCCTGACAGGCTTCAAGGAGTTCTGTGCAGCAGTGTAGAGCACGAACAGGCTCTCCCCAGGGGTGCCTGGGTGCAGTTTTGGCAGGAGGTCAGGGATACAGTGACTGAATGGAGATGGACTCTGCCCTTCAGCACTGCTGAAGATGCTGGGATGCTCTGGGGCTCACAATTTGGTTTACCCAAGTTTGTTTGCTTTTGAAGTGAACAGTAAAAGGGAGAATGAGAGTTTGAGCAGGGGAAGGTTCCTGGCTGTATTTAGAGGGGAGATTTGCAGTGCTGGCTGTGGGATCAAGGACTGCATTAGTATTGACTTCAGGTGTGGCGAGATTTCCTAACTCAGCACAAGGCTGTGCTGGACTCTGAACCTCACAGAGTGCTGGGCAGCCTTGCAGGAGTGTTTGGGGTCTTGATTCATCAGCATCTCCTCAACACCCCCATTCCCAGAGGGGAAGGATGCTCTGGCAGTGCAGCCCACAGTTCTGGCTGCTGGTTGTGCCTGAGGCACCAAGGTGGGATCTGAAACCAAACGTTGCTCTGAGCAGGACCCCAGCTCCAGTCTCAGGGAGGGAGGGAGATGATTGAGGAAGGCTGGGGAATAAAGTTCCCCTATCCCCTCATCCTTCTGCTGCAGCTCTGCCCTGGCACAGAGGAAAGGCCTCCTGCTGGGCTTCAGGCTGAAAGAGCAGGTGATGGTTGTAAAGTCTTGTGTTGCTTGCAGGAATGAGTTATCCCAGGAAAAATGCAGGTTCTCTCCCCCTGTGGGCTCCTGAAGCTTTGATATGCTCCTTCTGCAAGTGAGAGAGCCAAAGGGAACATGGAATCAGCACCATCTTCCCCCTGGAATTGTTCTTCAGGCTTCACTTGGTGTCATAACGATCCAATCAATCCCAGGAGGCTCCAAATAATTATTAATTAAGGCAATGATTGGGTGATTTGGCCGTCATTGCAGCTATCTTTCACAGGGGGAGAGAAAAGCCTGTTCCTTTCTTATTTTTCCCTAAAGCCTGACTCTGATGGCACGCGGCTGCTCTGCAGAACACAATGTAATAGCAGGGTGAGTCACAGCCAAGGATTTGTATTCAATATCGGTTCGGATTACATTAGCTTTGCCTAATGCCTGAGCAATAAAGTGCCTCTTCATTGTATAGCTGCAAT
Source organism: Sterrhoptilus dennistouni (assembly GCA_013397095.1). Classification (NCBI taxonomy): domain Eukaryota; kingdom Metazoa; phylum Chordata; class Aves; order Passeriformes; family Zosteropidae; genus Sterrhoptilus; species Sterrhoptilus dennistouni. The sequence goes on along the minus strand of VWZU01015895.1, from coordinate 760,402 downwards.
TTATTTCGGTTCCTGGGTTGGTACAGAGCAAACATCCATCATGCAGCAACACGTGTGCCCTGCGAGGGGAGCAGGCTGGGGGATGCCGGCTCTGCCTCTGCTCCTGCTCCCGCCAGGAGCTCCTATTGTCATGGAATCCTGGAGCCGTTTGGGTTGGAAGGGAATTTAAAGCCCATCTGTCCCACCCCTTGCTGTGGACAGGGCCGCTTTCCACTGGAGCACGTTGCTCCAAGGCCTGTCCAACCTGCCCTTGGACATTTCCCCATCCAAGGGGATGGGGAATCATCCATTTGTTCAGCCATAAAACCTGCCCAGGTGTCACACCAGAGCCCAGCCGAACATGGTGTCCTGTTCCCCCTAGGGTGTTGTCCTGGGTGCTTCACTCCAGGAGCAGACCCCTGAATCCCCTGGAGCAATCCACAGGTCCTGGAGCAGCATTCCAGCCCCCTGCCACGCTCCCTGCAGCTGCACTTGTTGGGAAAGATGGGACAGGAAGGACTTAGGGAGCAAGGCTCTGGATCCACCCGAGTCTCTGGATGGACCCAGCAGGTCCCCGAGCTGCTCTGGTCACATCCCTGTGATACACTGCTCTCCCCTCGGTGCCTTTCCCACCCGTGCCGATGCTTTGGCAGAGGAAAGGAGATGCAGGAAAGCAGCAAAGGCTGCGAGAGCACAGCCCGGGCTCTGTTCTGCCGGCTGCAGCTGCTTGGCAAAGGCTCCCTGTGCTGGGCTCCGGCAGCCCAGCGCCGCCGGCACAGCCCAGAGCAAGGGCGAGGGGACGAGCCAGGGCTGCTCTCATTAGTTTGCAGGAATCTGGGGAAAAGGAGCCTTTTCTTCGGCTGCCCTAACGGGACCCAGCGATGCCTCGCGTGGGCAGCGGTGAGTAAGAGCCTTATCTTTATTTACTCGATGGTGTCGTGCTGTGGAAGACCTCGGAGGAGGAGGAGGAGGAGGAGGAGGGGCAGGTCCACCAGGAGCCTCCGTGAGCGTTTCCAGCCCGGCGCTGGTGTGAGAGAAGGGCTGAGCGAGTCGCTGATGATTTATGAACTCTCCCGTGCAGGGCAGAGGTGCCTTTTTGCCTCGCACAGAGCTTGGTGAAGGAGGGGACGGGCCCCAGCCTCGCTCAGAGCAGCTGCCAGAGAATCAGAGAATTCCTTTTCGCCGAGGAAACGCCCCCGCCTCTCCTCCTCCCGGGTGTCGCCTGGTCCCTTCCTGTTTGTCACCCGGCCAGCAAGAGGGAGCGGGGCCGCCAGGAGGGATCCGTGAGTGTTCCCAGTGAGCTCCCTGCGGTGTCCCCAGCGGGGATCCAAGAGCCACCACCAAGCAGGGACGCGCTGCTGTGCCACTCACCAGGCACAGGTGACACAAAGTCCCACGCAACGTGGGAATGAAGGAAGAGGCTCCAGGGCTGTGCCGGGACAGAGAAAAGCCGCTGAGATGGGGTCCTTAGGGCTGAGTGATGCCACCATCATTAATTAGCCCCTACTGCACCGACTGTAGTGCTGGAGGTGTCCCCAGGGCTCGGACACTGCCACTGTCCTGTCCCCGCACTGCACAGGGTGGCCGTGTCACTGCTGACATCGTTAGAGGTGACATCTGACTGCTGAGAACACCTCAGGCTCAGGGCTGGGCCAGTGCCAAGGCTGGGCCAGTGCCAGCTCTGAGCTCTGCAGCCCCCTGTGCTGGGACATCCACCTGCAGGGCACCCCCAGCACCCTCTGCTCTCCCAGGAACCAGCAGCTCTCTCGTGGCCTCTTTGGGACCATTTGCTGCTGGATAACCCAGGAGCAGCACCTCACCTGAGGTGTGGTGGCCAAGCCAGAGCCCTGCAGGATGCATTGTCACCCTCTTCTTTCCACACGCCAGGATGTGCCAGTGGCATGGCTGTGGCAGTGGCTGTGGGAGAGCCACAAGGACTGAGCAGGGCAGGGAATTCCCTCAGTGCTTCACAGGCTGCTGGGATGGGGATGAGGGGCATCCCTGAGCCCTGATCTTCCCATAAACCCAGCACTGCTCCCGCTAAGGAGCTTAATCCGTGGGGCTGATGCTAAACCAGTTAGTGCTGGCAGCAGTGCCCAGGAGCCAATGGCTCTGTGCCAAGGGTGGTTCTCTGGGATTAAGAAACAGTTCCCATCCCACAAAGTTTGGGTAAAAAGCTCTGCTTTCTGGGATTGCTGGCGAGACGGTGTCCTGCGGGAGTGGGGGAGTCTGGATTCCCTGGTAAATCTGCTGCCATCCAAGAAAAAACACGTTTTAATCAAATCCAAGGCAATGCTGCCATCGAGACACAGGAAATATAGGCCACGCTCACAAACTGGGAGGCTGCGTCCCAGAAAACATCAAATGTGAAAATAATTTAGAGGCTGGAGGAGCAAAAGCAGCTCCACAGGCATTCTTAGAGCTCTGACACCCTCCAAGGCTGGAGCCACTGGCCCCAGCACAGCCCTGGTGAGGTTTAGGGGGTTGCCATGGTCCTGGCATGGTCCTGATGCATCTGTAGGACCAAGGGGAATATTCCATGTAGGGCTGGGAAATGTGGGGTTTGGCAAACAAATAAAAGAGGGAGGAAAATTCTTTGAGGACTGAAAAAAGACCACTGAAAGGAAAGGAGGGAGTGAGGTCCCTGAGGTTTAGCCAAAGGAGGATCCAGAGGTGCCTTGAATCCACTCTGCAAAAATGTTCCTGGGATACAGCAAGCTCTGAAAGGGCCTTTTAATCCAGCAGGGAAAGCACAAGAGAGCCAACAACTGGAAGCTTGAGCCAGACACATTTAAATTAGAACAAAAGACACATTTCTAATAGTGAGGTAATTAACCACTGGAACGAATTATCAAGGGGAAGTGGTGCTTTCTCAGTCTCTTGAAGTTTTCAAATTAAGTCGGGATGTTTTTTTCCCAAGAAAAAGCTTCACTTGAGGAAAAAACAACTGGAGGAATTTACTGCCTGTGCTCAAATGTCAGCCCAGACCCTGCAGAACACTCTGGCCTCAAAATCAGCTTTTTGATAAAACTGGTAGAATTTTTAAGGCAAGCCCAAGTTCAAGTAATTGCCCCGGAATGGGAAGAAGAGACGTTTCCCAGCATATTCCTATTCCCAGTGAAGCCAGGACGGCTGGCTCTGCCACAAGCTGTGCTTTTACACTCGTCACCCTTGGGCCAATTCCTCTGTCCTTTGGTCAATGGTGTCTGTACAAAATCTGGAATTTGGAGAATGGTCTGGATGCATCCCCAGGGACCTGCTCTGGGTCATGGGGCTGCAGCTCCCTGGTGCAAAACCACTCTGGAAGCAGCGCCCTATCTGAGCTGGGGCTCTCCTTGCAGGACACTGTAAATATGTGCACAGATACCTATATTTACATTTGTCTATTTACATTTCTATGGCACTTTGACAGGCTTCCAGCAGGGCACCGTTGCAGCGCCCATGCCTGGGGTGAGGTTGTTCCTGTGTGTTTGGTGTCAGACAGTTTGGCCCTTCCTGTGAGCTGGGGCTGAGCTGGGAAATCAATCACAGCTGTTCCATAGAGCTCTGGTCCTGTAATTACTCCGTGATTAAATAAAAACGTAATTCCTTCAACACCTCCGCACTCCTGCTTTATTGCAGGAGAGCCCACACAAGGAATTAATGTTTAAATAATGGCTTTCCTCCCCAGGAGCAGCCTCTGAGATAGGCAGGAATATATTAACACTCTGTCCCACAGATGGAAGGAGCAGCACCATGCTGGGGGCCACAGAGGTGACAGTGCAGCATCCCCTGGGATTTTCCCAATGATTTCTGTTTCCATGTCTTCTGGGCACAGCCCAGGGCTCCCTTGGGAAGAACCTGTGGATGCAGCCCCCCAAATCCCCACCCCAGCTGGCAGGAGGAGCCTTCCTTGGCACGATGCCGAGGCCTGGAAGCTGCCCTATAATTCCAGCAATTGGGATGGAATTTTGGTGCCTGGAGGAGTGCAGAGAATTCCTGCCACTGGCTACACTGATTTCTGAGCTGTCCATCTTTTCCTATCGGCAGATGCCAGCTGGGACGTCAGTGCCTGGTGAAGAATTGTCTCTCCTTGCAAAGGGCGACGCCGTTTCAACCTCTTTATTAAACCAAGCACAATCCTGTGCGCCAGCAGAGATGAAGAAAAGCTCCTGATAAGTGGGACTGGCCATTCCCTGAGTTCCCAGTCTCCTTGGTTACAGTACGCCGCACAAACGCTTTTCTCGGGGAGCAGGCTGCGAGCAGAGAGTTTGAATCCCAGAGTGGAGGGGGTCCCCCTCTCCCTGCCTCATCCCTGATGCTGCTGAGAGGATGCTCAGCACAGGAGGGGGTGGGGAAGGGGCTCCTGCTGGTTTTTGCAGAGGTGTCTGAGTGATGCAGACAGAGCAGATCCAACGGGCTCTGTGCAACCCCAAATCCCAAAGCCCCGACAAGCTGCTGCCAGCTATTAACAAGACTGGAGGATGTGCTGCCTGCTGTAACTGGTGTAAGGATACAGGGGCCAGTGTGGGGCTCAGAGAGGCTCAGCCCTCACCCAGCAGCTCCAAGGAGGATGGTGGTCCCATTTCCACTAATAGCAGGGCGCTGGTCCCATACCCAGTGAGCTGGTCCCATAACCAGTGACAGGAAAATGCTGGTCCCATACCCAGTGACAGGAAAATGCTGGTCCCATATCCAGTGACAGGAAGGTGCTGGTCCCACCTCTAGAGCACAGGCAGGAGTGGCTTCAACACAAGTTTGTCACGCCGACCCCACACCTGTGCTGTGCCCATGGTGACACGTGCTGCAATGCCACCTCAGCAGTGTCACCCAGGGCACGGCGGTCCCAAGGGATCGCTGTCACCACAGCCAACCTGTGACAGCCATTAGTAACGTGATCCCCTGGCTGGTCAGAGCCTCCTGTAGCTATGGTAATGGACTACCATAATTCACAATTATAATGTCAGATTCAAACCCAGGGCTTGTGCAAAGGGATAAAAATATCTCTTTGCTCGTGGGATCTCGGTATTATTTGCTTTGCTATATTGGAAGCTAAATGCTCTCATGAACATCAAGTGATTGTGCTGAGATTAAACACTTTTCTTCTGTTTATGCACATTTCACCCTTTTATAGTTTTATTAAAACGCTGGCTGCACTCTCAATTAAGCAAAATCCTTCTGCAGTTGTAAGCACATTTCATAGGAATAAATAATTTAATCTGAAGGGTGTTTTGGGCTCAAACCCACAATACTAAGATATTTGGGGGTGCAGAGCTGGGGCAGGGGGGCAGGCACTGCCATCTCACTGTGCTCCAGCAAGGATCAGGGACCTGAGCATGGAGCCTTCCAGGTGTGCCCTGGGTGTGCCCCCCTTACACACCTGATTTGCACCTCCAGCCCATCCCATAACCCACAGGGGCAAACAGGGCTTGTGGCAGAGCCCACACTCCCCTTCCTGCCCCCCATCACTCCTGTGCTGTCCTCACCTACCCATCACAGCAATGCCACCTTTCATCTGAGGAGCCCAGAGCCCCCTGCAAATATTAATGAATTAATCACCCAAACTGCACAGCTTGGGCTCCGCCAAACTCGCAGTCGTCATTTCTCCGCATTTCGCATGGAAAAATCTGTCTGTTTTCTGCCATTTCTTAACCTCCAAATGTTGCTTTCTTGGCACTTTCCAGAAAGCACATGTTCAGGTTTCCAGCACGGAGTCCTGTTTCCCTGGATCCCTGCCCACGCTCCCCGTGCTCGGCTGAGCTTCCACGTCCTGGTGCTGGTCCTGGTGCCTGCCCAGGGCAACCCCAGCACTGAGCCCTGTTCCTCCTCTCTGGCACCTCTCCTGGGTGTGTTTGTACAGCACCAGGCAGACAAAAAAAATCCCTGTGAAATCCCACCCACTACTGCTGGGGAAGCTCTGGCAAAGCAGGATGGCTTTATTCTTCAGGATGGCAGCTGACAAAGGCTGTGCCGTTGGAGAGTAATTAAAATGGACAGGTACCAAACCTTTGTCTTAAAACCCCCGAGACCTTGAGCTATTTCTGACACATCAGCAGGAAGTGGCAGCAGCGTGACAAGCTCAGGGTCACGCCTGGCTCTGAGGGGCCCTTCTCCCAAGGCACAGCCATGGTGCCCTGGCTACTCCAGTCAGCAGATGAGGACATGAATATTCCTTATGAAAAGCTTTTTCAGCAGCACGGGTTTGCCCCAGTTTTGGATTTTTGCTGTAGGTGATGCCTGGGTGGGTTGGAGTCAGTGCCAGCCCAGAGCTCTGCAGTGGGAATGCAAATGAGCCTCAGATCCAGGATTTGCTTCTGCTGGGTGGGTTTTATTCCCTTTAAAAACCCTCTCTGTGCCCCAGGTACCCCAGTGCCAGCACGAGGCTCTGGGAGGGTTCCTGCTGCAGGAGCTCTCTCCCCAGCTGGTTTGCAATGTGCCACACGAGCACAAAGACCTTGCACTGTAATTAAGCTCTTGCTGTTCTTTCAGGACTTTGATTCAGAGAAATTCATCACTCAGAAAGAGCAGCTTGCCTGGGAGTTGAGGGAAAAACAACACTTTCCCCCCCAAAGCCATGGCCAATGTGTGGAGGTTTATGCCCAGCAGTGGCACTGCTCCCTATTCATCACCTGGGTGAGCAAATGAGGAGCCATCTCCTGCCCTCAGTCCTCTTATAAATTATTTAGCACAATCCAAATTACTGGGAATGTTCACTGGCTGTCCAGCTAAATCTAATTTGTATTAAGTTCATTTGGCAGCAATTTTCCTTAATGGCCAGGGTGGCCTTCTGTGGGTGTGTGGTAAAAGTGATCTCTTGGATATAGGTGGGAAAGGCCTGCGTGGGCCTGCACTCCAAAATAACAAACCAAAAATTAATTATAGCCATTATAACAGCTCAAAAGTACATTTAGTGAAAGTGGAAAATAGAATGAGGATAATTATAGTGGTTTTTCCCAACTGTATCAGTCATTTGATGACATAGCAAGCTCCTCTATAAATATAGAATGCATCAATAAAATACATCATACATACATAATACATAATGTATTATATAACATACAATGTAATTATAAGATGTATCTATGTATAATATGTATCTACCATGTATTTATATCTAATAGTTTCTTTATAATATATATGCCAAATATATAATACTATATATATATGATATATATTTATAATGTATATAATGCGTATTCTGGACCTTTTGAATTGAGAGAGACCAGGAGCCACCCAGGGACACCTGGGGGTCCAGAGCAGGACCAGCCCTGTCCCTGCTGCTCCTGGGCAGATCCCATTCTGTGGAGGTCACTGAGCAGCCCCACCACATCCCCCTTTCCCATCTCAGCTTTCCCAGGCCCCCAGAGCAGCAGGATCAGCATCATCCTAAACCGAGCCCAGCAGAGCTTCATCCCAGAGACCACAGCTCCTTCCTCTGACTCCTTGACCCGACTTCAGGGATTTTTTCCCCCTTGGAAAGGGTGAGGCGCTGGCACGCGCGTGTGTGTGTGTGGGGGGTGGTTGATATTCCCCAGGGATGCTCTGGGATGCTCCGGGCTCTGCGGGATTGACGAGAGCCTCGCTGGGGCGCGGCAGGAGGATGTGGGCTGGCTGGCACTGAGGCAGCAATCCCAGCGGGACTTCAATAAGGATAAAGCTCAGCCTGATAACAAGGAACCCCAGGCTGACAGATGGCCCTGAGCGAGGGGGAAAGGCGGGAGCTGGGCAGGGAGCACATCCTGCCTTCCTCCATCACACTGGGATGGGTGCTGGGCAGTGAGGGGACACCTTGGGCAGGGGTAAGATCCTGATTTTGATGGGGACAGGGGATTAAGAGTCACCCTCAGTGGTCCTGCACAGCACCAGGACACAATTCCTGCTTTCCATCCACACAGGGATGGAAAGGCTGAGGCTCCACTGGTTTGGCAAATCCAGTCCATTTTAATTTTTCATCTATCCCTGCAGTACCATGCCATGCCAAAGACTTGGCTCATCTCTTCACAGACCCATTTCCCCATTCCAAACCCATTTCCCCATTCCAAACCCATTTCCCCATTCCAAACCCATTTGGAAGTCACTGTGCTGGGGGTGGGCCAGCCACAGCAACAGTGAGCAGGACAGGGAGGGGCTGCCACGCCTGCTGCACCACCCCAAGGAAGAATAATTTCAATTCTATCTCCCTTTTGGAAGGGACACATTTAATGGCTCCGTGCATGGCAGCAATCGGGAATTAACTCACTGCATCCAAGTGCCGTGAAATTGAATCCTGTCAGAGCGGGCAGGAGCTGAACATGGTGCAGGAGAGGTGGGGGTCCCAAGTCCCCATCCTTCTGCCAGAGCCACCAACCCATCAGCACAACCCTGGCTGCTCTGCCGGGTGAGGATGTGCCCCTCTGGGGGCTTCCCATCCCCCTGAGAAGAGTTAGGAGTCAATGCCAAGGGTTCACAGATACAGGTGCTGGGAAAACCAGCTTAATTGTTGGAAAAGAGGCTCACAACTGAGCTAACCATTCAGGAGTGCAGTAAATGGAGTCCCCTGATTGCTCTGAAAGCATTGAAGGAGGCCACAGAGCACCTGAGGCACATGGTGGGATTCTTGGGGTGGTCTGGCACAGGACCAGGATTTGGATCGATGATCCCTGTGGGTCCCTTCCCACTCAGGAATTCTATAATCTCCTTGATTCTCAGCTCCTGCAAAGGTGCCATGGTTCAAGGGGGTGATGGGGAGACCAGGGAGGTCTCCAGCCCTGGTGCCCACCTCAGCAGGGATTGGGAATTGCACCTGGGCCTGCCCAGCTCACTCACACTGCTTCTGGATTCTCCAGGAGAGATGGATGTGATGAGCCAAGGGAAGCTCTGCCAGCAGGAGAGCAGCTGGTCCCAGCTCCAGGAGTGCTGCAGGATGGCTCCGGACACTCAATCCTGAGTGATGGGCATCATGCAAAGAAGGAGCTCTTACAGAGATCACTCCTCTGAGGAAGGCTTTCCACAAGCACAGCCAGTAGAAGAAAAGAGCACGCTTTAATTATGCTAATTAGAGAATTGGCAGACTCGTTGCTTGATGCTTTTGCATTTGATGTGGGGACATTTCCCTTTGCCAGGGTCTGCCCTCCTGGAGAGGGAGGGATGTGGGCACAGGGGTGCTGGGCTCCAGGGGATTTACCCTCCCATTCCTGCTGATCCCAGCCCTGAGGTGCACTCAGGTGAAGGATCCCAGCTGACTGGCATCACTCTCCCTTCTCCAGGGGTGACATGGAGCCTCCACACTTCCCTCCCCACGAGCTCCATCCCTGCCAGCAGCACAGGGCAAAGCTCTTTCAGCAAAGCTGAGAGCAGGTGAATGTGCTAAAACTCGGGGGCAAAAGGAATAACTCCTGTCCTCCCACTCCAGGCTATAAATGGCTGTGGTCCTGCTCCTGGCTGGCTCAGCCATCCGTTTCATGTCTCCTGAGCATCCCGGGGGGAGCAGGGAGCCAGAGCTTTCCCTCCTGTGCCATATTTTCCACTGGCCAGTGCTGATGGATGGCTCGGCCTCACCATCCATGAGCTTTGCTCTCTGGCTGCTCCAAGGGCAAACAATTCTCTGGACTCAGCCTGGAACGCTCCAGGCCAAGCATCGTTTTGTCCTGGTTTGTCATTAAAGGATGTGCACAGCCATTCCAAGTGACAGAGCAATTTCCTTTGTGTCCTGCAAAGCCAAAGGAAAAGAAAGAAGTCAGCGTATTACACACAAATCTGCTTTTCTCCTGCAAGTTGAAATAGGAACAGCTTAATTTCCAGCAAACCCAACGCTGTAGTAATTCCAAATCAAAGGCTTTGTGTCAAAAGAATCATTTTGCTACAGCCACAAATAATGAGCAATTTATGTCACGTTTGGAGATTAGATTAAAAACGAGCTGCAAGGCGACACCTCGGCCGGCAGTGGTTGTAGGTCGGATTTCAGAGGCCGAAGGTGGGGCAGCACTGGATTTCTGGTCCTGGGTGTCCCTCCTCCAGGTGCCACCGGTGTCCCTCCCCTCAGGTGCCACCAGCTGGCTTGGGGCAGAGCAGAGTCCCGAGGGCTGGAGCCCCTCTGCCAAGAAGCCAGGATGGGGGAGCTGGGGGTGTTCACCTGGAGAAGGGAAGGCTCCAGGGAGAGCTCAGAGCCCCTGCCAGTCCCTAAAGGGGCTCCTGGAGAGCTGGAGAGAGACTGGGGACAAGGGCTTGCAGTGACAGGACAGAGGGAATGGCTTCCCACTGCCAGAGGGCAGGGTTAATTGGAATATTGGGAGGGAATCCTTTCCTGGGAGGGTGGTGAGGCCCTTTGCAGAGGCTGCCCAGAGCAGCTGTGGCTGCCCCTGGAATTGTTCAAGGCCAGGTTGGACAGGGTTTGGAGCAACCTGGGATAGTGGAAGGTGCCCCTGCCCATGGCAGGGGGAGGAACAGGATGATTTTTAAGGTCCCTTCCCACCCAAACCCTTCTGTGATTCCCTAATTCTATGAAATCTCTCTGGGGAGCAATACTCACTTCCAAAGAGAAAAACACTTGGGGTTTTTTTCCTTTTTTTTTTTCCTCCCAGAAATAGCAGAATCATTAAAAAAAAAAAAAAGAGAGACCGATTTAAAAACTAATTAGAGGCAATTTCTCCATCCTGCTGCCTTCTCGCATGAGGCTCACGTCGTGAGAGGGGACACGTGGGAGCACAGGGAATGTCACCCTGAGCAGAGCTGCCTCCTGCCAGGCTCCTGGCCCTGCGGAGCTGCCAGGACTCAGGAATTGCTGGGAATTGCTGACAGGCGGCCCAGCAAAGTGCTGATGTGAGCCCTCATCCCCAGGCTCCTCATCCATCGCTGACAAGGAAAATGCTGCTTGCTGCAAGGCTTTGCTTTGTATTAGAAGTGAAGGTGAAGAATCCAACAGTCAAAACAAAATGCTGAACAGTGCCCAATCGGCCTTTCAAGCTGCCATTGCCCTGTGGCTGTCCCAGGGGGTTCCCTGGACTGTGTGCAAATTTCCCAGCCAAGCAAATGACTTGGAAATCTCTAATGGAGAGGATAGATTTGTGCATGGACTTAAATCCTTTTGCCCCAAACCTCTACCTCTGATCAAATTTGGATCTCTTCTAGGAAAGAAGGGTGAGGCTGAGAAAATAGATTTTTTTGTGGAAGGATGTGTTCAGCTCTGCACTGCACCACTTCCTGCTCTCACCGTGGGGAAAGGAATAACAAGAAGGGACCTGTGTGTCAAAGAAGCAAATATTTTATTGTGTAAAAACCAAGCAGACATTAAATAGAGCCCCCCATTGCCCCCACACCTTGTGCCTTGCATGCCACTGGGATGTGCCCAGATGTCCCCCATAGGCTGGAGCCATGGAAGCACAGCTGGATCCATCTCCAAATACCTGTGGAGTTATAAAAGCTTCGGAGCTCTGCTGTTGCTGGGTGTCACACTGAGACCCAAGAGCACCCTCGAAGATCAGCTGATGTTTGAGCAGTGCAATGTGGGATGAGACACCTGGGCTGCAGCTCTGGGTTACAAAGGAGGGGTTTGGTGTCCCTCCAGCTCCTCTCAGAGTGGCCTTTCCCAGGCCATGGCACATCCTCAGCATCTGTGGCAGCCGCTGGGTTTTTATTTAAGCACCAACTCCCAAGTCAAACAACTGCAGGAGAACAGGAAAGTCCTTGTCCCCACGGCCGGCCCTGAGCAAAGCTGGGAAATGGGGCAGGAGCATAAGGAAACCACGGTGTGTCCAAGACCAGGAAAGTTTGTAAAGAATCATCCCACTACTTTTGTGGAGCCATTTTCAGTCTCTGCTCACGTGAGGTGGTTCTGCCAGGAGCAGGGGAGCTGCGTGCCCAACGTGGCTCCTCATCACTGTGGGTCGGGGCCAGCTGCTGAGCTCGATGGAAACAAATCCTGCAGAAAGTGGGACGTTGCATTATGCAAATTTGCTTCCTGGAAAGAAATGTTTTATTAACACGCGCTCCCTTCGTGTGTTGGCTTAGTCAATTTGGTCACAGCTTGACATCCAATAAGTTACTCTAAAGGCAATGGTTTTACAAAATGTTTTTCTAATCTATTTTAAACACTTAATTACAGTTGTGGCGCATTCATTAGGGACTCTGCTTTCAAACCTGGATTGCAGCAATAAATCCTAATTCTCCAAGTGTCAGATGCAATCCTGACATGGCATCCAAGTGGGTGTTGGAGGCTGTTGATGACTGGGGGAAGGATGTCTGGGCCAGGCAGGAGCCCCATCCTCCAGAGAGAGAACCCCCAGCATCCAGCCAGAGCTGATTTCTAATCACCAAAAGAAACTTGGGCCTCTGAGGAGGGAGGGCTTGAGCGCCTTTTGGGGATGAGTCTGCCAGGGGTGGGAGCTGAGCAATGCTGTTTTTGGAAACTGCAGTGAATTCTGAGCTGGTGCTGTGGACAGGATGCTGGCACCAGCAGCATCCCCATTACAGCTCTGAAGTTGCAAAGCCAAGGGGGGGGACCAATCCCTGTGCCACTCACCCTGAGGGACAACCCTGGCAGCCCTGGGATGCTCTGACATGCCAGGAGGAGCAGGGGGACTCCTGCTGTCCCTGTCCCCACACACTCCCCGGCATCAGCACAGGCAGAATCAGAATCAGAATCAGAATCAGAATCAGAATCAGAATCAGAATCATTAGGTTGGAAGAGACCTCCAGGATCATCAAGTCCAACCCAACCCTAACCTCAACTAAACCATGGCACCAAGTGCCACATCTAGTCTTAAACACATTTAGAGCTGGTGAATCCACCACGTCCCCAGGCAAACCATTCCAATACTTTATTACCCTTTCTGTAAAAAACTTTTCCCTGCTATCCAGCCTATATTTCCCTTGGTGCAGCTTGAGGCCCCGAGGAGGGACCAGCATCCCAAACGTGTCCCCACAGCCCTGAGCCCGTGCCACAAGTGGCTCAGCAGCACAGTTACCTTTTACTCTTTGCCCAGGTACTTCCTCATGATGCTGCTGACATCGTCCTCCTTGCCTTCGGCCTCAGCTCTGCGGCTCATGGCGCTGCCCTGGCTGCCGGCCCTGCCGCTGGCGCCCTCCCCGTCCCCTCTCGCCTGCGGCCGGCGCTTGATGCTGTCGGCGCTCTGGGAGGAGAGGTGGGAGCCGGAGGATGAGGACGAGTCAGAGAGATCCCCGGGCTCTTCCCGTGGGGCCGGGCTGCCCTTGGCCGTGCCCTTGGTGTCGGAGGGCTCCAGGCTGCCCGCTATGGCCTCATCCTCGAAGCGCACGGTGAGGGGCCGGTGGCCGTCCCTCCTGTCCCTGCGGGGCCTGGCCAGGCTGCTGGCTGAGCGGGACTTGCGGATGGCCGGCAGGAAATCGTCAAAATCCACCTTGGTTCTCCTCTCGTAGTTGAGGGTGGGAATTCGCCAGCTGAAGGGGTCGCTCCCCTTCCCCTCGCCCAGCCCATCGCTGGACAGGGAGCTCAGGAATCCCTCCGGCTCCTTGCCCAGCTCCACATCCTCCAGCGACGGCTCCAGGCAGCTCCTCCAGGAGCTCAGCCGTGGCACCTCCGTGCCGGCAGCCGGGGAGCTCGGCCGGCGGCCGGAGCCGTCAAGAACCGGCAGGAGCGAGTCGTAGGAGCCGAATCTCGACGCCTTTTTCAGCGCTGGGGAACGCGGCGGCTCGGCCGGCTCCGAGGCCATGCTCCGCAGGCTGGAGGAGCGTGTGAGGGTGGTACCTGCTCCTTCCCCTTCCCCTGCCTGATCCCCCTCCAGCCTCCCCGGGGGCTCCTCGGCCGCTGGGACAGCCCTGGAGCGGCGCAGGGCAGAGGCACCGGTGGTGCGGTAAATGGGGAGGGGAGATGTGTCCCCCAGCGCCGGCAGCCCCGGCTCCCGTTCCGCTCCCCGCTGCCTCCTCAGCTCCTCCACGTACTCCGAGAGGGCGGCAGAGCTGGGCACCGGCCCCGAGGCCACCGAGACCGACCCCGATGCCACCGAGAGCCTCCTCCTGCTGGGCACCGGTGGGGACACCGCGCTGGGGAACCGCCCGTCGGCAGCCGGGGAACCACCCCGCCTCAGCACTGATGGCGACATCTCTCCTGTCCTGTCCACGGGCTTCTTGGGGCTCTCCAGCTCCTCTTCTTCTGCCAGAGGTTTTCCATATTCCCGTCTTCTGGCCGCCAGCAGGGGACTCACCGTCCTCCCCAGGTCCGCAGCCTCGCTGGGCCGGGCAGAGCTGCGGGAGGAGAGCGGCCGGCTCAGGGCGGGGTCCTTGGTGTCTCTGCTCACCCTGAACGACAGAAACTGGTGTTAGTTTAGACTCTGGGATTCCCAGTGACCGGGATGTCATTCAGCAAGGACAAGGCTGAGCAGGGAAAAGCCGGCATTGCCATGGTGTCCTGGGTTGTAGTGTAGGATGTACACAAAGTATTTATTCTATCACCATCTTCATGAACTGTCGAAGTCAGGTGGGGCAGTGTTTTCCCAGGCCCCCTGCCTTTGGGCTCTTCTGCTAATGGCCCATCAATGCCTTGCCCATGACTCACAGGTAACTCCCTCCAGGAGTTATCTCTGTTTAATGGGCCATCAAGGACCCACTGCACGACTCCTCATCCCATTGGGAGATGCTCCGCCCAGGGGGAGGAGCCAAGCATTCCCACCTGGATATAATCTGGGATTTGGGACAGTACAGGCAGCCCTTACCTACTGGATTCCCAGAGGAGCAGAGCTCCCAGACCTTTCTACAGGATCACTGTAGGAAGACCATCTCATCTGGACTGCTTCCACCACCCTGCTCAGGTTGTATTCTGACTCTGTCAGTGGTCCTTTGTATTATTGCATTTATTTTATTTTATTTTATTTTACTTTTTTCCTTTCTTCTTATTAAATTGTATTTCTGACTTGGAGCCTCTCACTCGTTTTGCTTTCAAACCACAACACATGGGAGTCTCGGCATAAACTCATTGCTGCTGCATCCAGCAGTTGGGCAATGCCCAAGGATTTTTATCTTAAATAAGCCCAGGTCAGCCATCCCAGATAATTCCTGGTGGAGAGCGTGTGGTGTGACCAGCTTCAGGTCTGCCAAGCCAGCACTTACCTCCAAATATCCTTTTTCTTGACAGATTACAGCAATATGTAGGATTTATTTTATTTCTGTCAAAGCCAAAGATTATTCACTAAAATTTTATGAAACCAGTTCGCATCACACCCCCGACACGTCTCAGTGTTATTGCTGGGCATGTTTCACCCAGGCTGCTGCTCAAAGAGTTCTGAACTGCAGGAGCCCTGCAACACCTGGGCAGGGCCTGCACAGCAAGGGGGGATGGCCAGACAGGACCACATCCTGGACAAGGGCTGGTGCAGGAAGGGAAAAAAAGGGGCAGAAATAAAGGGGAAATTAAATCAGTTCAGAAAACTCATATTATTGGGCAAACTGCGCCATGGCTGGAGCTGAGGGGCTGAAAGGAGCATCCTGTGCTGTTAAACCCAAAGTTGCTTCCACCAAAGTTTCAGAAAACTGCTGAAACTTTGGGATGGGATTCACCTCTGCTCAGCCCTGAGGACCCACACCAGTAGCTGTCCCTGTCCACATGTCCCACCCAGCCAGGCTGTCCTGTCCTCATGTCCCTGATGCACAGAGATGGGGGGACTGCAGTCACCACTGGGTTTGGGGTCACTGGTGTCACTAAGCCCCTGATGGGACACTTTATGACCCCCTCCAAGCACCTACATTTGCTCACTGGCAGCTGCCCCCACTCCCAGGTACCCCATCCCTGCTCAGCCAAGGGAACCCAGGACTGACTCGACTGGAAAATCTGCTGGGATGTGAATTTGGGAAAGAAAGGAGGAAAGAAAAAAGAGGGAACAGGGCAGAGCAAAGCAGCAGAACCCAAGCAAACAAACCCATCTCTGGGAGGGAGCAGCGCTCAAGTTGCTCGTGGCCGTAATGAAGCTTCCTGCCCTGGGAATGCCGCTGTTGCCATGGGAATGGGGCGGGAGCAGATAATCCCGGCACAGAGAGGGAAGCTCAGACCAGACTCTGCTGACCCGTGAAATAATTTACATGCCACGATGGGCTGGAGACAAACTCCAGAGCTGGAAAATGCGTGAGTGCAGAAGGGAAAAGGCAGTGGAGCAACTCCAGCCTCCCAGTGTCCACTGGCACAGCCCAGGGCACAGAGGTGCCCTCCTGTCCTGGTACCCACCAGGAGCCTTTCTCTGCTCATTAAACCAGCCTAAATCATCTTATTATTCGAACACAAAAGGAATTAACCAGAGATTTCATCTCTCTGAATCACTGCACCCTTCAGGGCCATCCCGTGCTGATGCTGCTGAACCCACTGCAGCTGATGAATAGTTTGAGACATTTCAATAATGCTGGATTTTAGGATCCTGAATTGCATCTTACTTAAATGGCTGGTGTTATCCTTCAGTGAGGTTTTGTGCAGAAATTGCTCCATTCATTCTGCACGTTTCCAAATAATATTGTAACCTGTGTGCTGCATGAATGGCTTTCATAAATTAAACACCGGCATCAGGGGTTTTATTTGGGTTTTAAGGCTGAGATAAAAGTGAGTGGAGAGGTGAGAACCACTAATGGGCTGTGAACAAGGACTGAACACGCTGTATTTATTGTCCTGATCAGCATGACGGGCAGCTACTGCTTCTGTGAAAACCTTCAGAGTCTGAAATGGAGTGAAAGCTGCAGAGGTGGGATTGTTCCAGCTTCCATGGCTGGCAAGGGCCACACAGCCCCAGAGTCCATGCAGAGACCTCACACTCTCCATGCCCTGGTTTCCAGTCAAAGGCTAAGACTGCCCCACGCATCCTGGTCTCTCCCAACAGTTCTCATTTTCTGCACACATTAAATTGCCAGAGGGCAAGATTGGATGGGATATTGGGAAGGAATTCTTCCCTGGGAGGGTGGTGGCACAGAATACCCAGAGGAGCTGTGGCTGCCCCTAGATCCCTAAAAGTGTCCAAGGCCAGGTTGGACAGAGCTCAGAGCAACTTGGGATAGTGGAAGATGCCCCTGCCCAAGGCAGGGGGTGGGACTGGATGATTTTGAAGGTTCCTTCCCACCCCAACCATTCCATTATTTGTTTGTTTAACTGTTCCCTCATGCCTACCAAAATCCCCTCCAAAATCATGGCTAGTCTCCCTCATCCTCCTCACAAGGCAGGACACAAGAGCCAGACTGTCACGCCCCATCCTGCAGCATCTTCTGCTCATCCATAAATCCCTGGCAAATGGCTGATGTGCCAGCATGAATTCCCAGGGCTTGGAATGCCCCCAGGAAGTCACAGGCAGCCCCAAAGGAAGGTGATGCTGCAGGAGGAAGGACCATGAGCCCCTCCAGCCCTAAGCAGAGCCCTGCTCCTCCATCACCCTCAGGGAAGATGATTTTCCCAGCAAAAGGCAAAAGATGCTGAGCCTGAGAGGCGCCTGGAAGCCAAGGGAGCTCTGCAATCTGCCATTCACACCAAACCAAATGACATACAACAATAATTAGTGAAGATTACATAGCAATTAGCATGATTACAATTATACCAGTTGAAACCATTTATACAATAAAATCCACACATGCTTTGCAACACATGACCAGGGCCGAAAGTGTGGCTGGGATGCTTTTCCTGGGAGCTTATAAATAAAGCCAAGACAGCTCCATTTCAGGGAGGGAAGAGACATTGGCCTCATTTCTGTCAGAAGAGGATTTTCTTGTCACATCGTCATCTACACAAGAGCTCCCAGTTTCCCACGTAATGATTTGCTTTTGACACAAGCCTGGTTAAAAATAAATGTGTTGGATCCCCGGCAGCCTTGGGACCAGGGCTCTTGGTTTTGTGAACCAAGGTGAGAGGGGAATTGCTGTCAGGGTGAACCCAGGGTGATGCCAGGGCTGTGGATGCCACAATCCTGCAGGGTGCAGGATGGAAAGGCAGATCCTGGGCTGTGGATCCAGTCCCTGACTGCACCTCTGGATAACCCCCCCATCACAGCACAACCCTGACCTGCCTGGAAAGGGGCAGAATAAATATACAGACTTTTAAATTGGCTTCTTAATAAAAAAAGAAAATCATATTTATTCCAGCCCTGCACTGTGTCATATTTATGGAGGCTTAGCTCTGCTGGCCAGCGTTTTGTACAGGCATTTAAATGGCAGAGAATTAAAGGAAACGTTAATCAAAGCTCTCCCTCCTGTAAGCACAAGGGTGATAAGAGCTCCTCGCTCTCCTCTGGCTCTTGGCAGCTGTTTGTTCAGCAAACACCCCAGATGTGGTGCTGGGCAGCCAACACGAGCAGGACTCGTTTTTCATTACTGGGAGCTTGTGTAAGACAAAGAAATCTTAATAAGGAAGAGCTCGTTTCCCTGATCTCATTTTTATTACCTCCACTCTCGTCTCCTGTTTGTTTGCATTTCATCCCCTCCTCGCTCTATTTCCATCTTAGATGAGCTGCAGCCAAACACAGCTCCCACAGCAGCATTTGCAATTTGTGCCTTCACAAGCCCCAGGGCAGAGGGTGATGGTCACACCGTGGTCAGGGCTGAGGACAATTTGCTTTTCACATGGGCCACAGGCAGCCCAGCAAACCCCAGAATCACTGAGGCTGGGAAGGAATCCAGGACCACTGAGTCCAACCTGTGACAAATCCCCACCTTGTCACCCAGTCCAGAGCACTGAGTGCCACTTTCCTCAGACACCTCCAGGGATGAGGACTCCAAACCTCTCTGGGCAACCCTTTCCAAGAGCTGACCACCCTTTCCATGAGGAAATTCCTCCCAATGTCAAACCTGAAAGCCTGCATATCTTTTACTATAAATCCAGGGTGTTTCAGCTCAGAAATAAGATATTAGCCACAATGCCTGTTCTTCTGTCATTCATTCATGATCAGTTGGGCCATTTGGAGCAAAGCCTCCTCAGCAGCACTTAGGAAGGACCTTATTTATTGTGCAGAGTCCCAGTGAGCCCAGCCAACTGCTCTCAGGGCTCCCACTCATCACTGGTCTATGGAAGGTGCCCATGGAGTTAGAATGAGATGATCTTTAAGGTCCCTTCCAACCCAAACCATTCCAGGATTCTGTGATCTCCCCACAGGTGTCTGCCTGCCTGACTGCTCTTAAACTCTGCCTTGTACCTCCCGAAACTGCTCCAGCCCACCCAGGGTGTTTCCTGCCAGGGAACTGCTCTTCAGAACTGCAGTTCTGACAACAGTGACTCTCCTGTACAAGGCAGGCGGGGGCCGTGGGGACAGAGCTCACCAGAATCAGAGCAGGGAGATAATTACTAATTATCTGCTGTGAAACTGTGCTCCACAATCCTGACAAATTCTGTCACCTTGGAGCATCTACCTACACGCCTGCAAGGAGCAGGCAG
This sequence comes from Sterrhoptilus dennistouni, assembly GCA_013397095.1. Taxonomy (NCBI): domain Eukaryota; kingdom Metazoa; phylum Chordata; class Aves; order Passeriformes; family Zosteropidae; genus Sterrhoptilus; species Sterrhoptilus dennistouni. The sequence goes on along the minus strand of VWZU01015895.1, from coordinate 741,108 downwards.
GAGCTGTGGTGAGCTGTGCCCATCCTCAGCCTGGCACCTGCCCTGGTTAGGGGGAGAAAAACTGGGAAAATGGTGATGCACATCCTGAGACACCATCCCTGGGAAAGCAGCAGGGTGGGGAGGCCCTGAATCACAGGGGCTGCAAGTAGGGGCACTGCCAGCCCTGCCCACCCTCACTTGGGATGATTGGCACCTTCTCCACCTTCCCTACAGAGGGATGATGCTCTCTGGAGCCCACTCTGCTCCCCGCCCCAGGACTCCATCCCTGCTCCATCTCTGCCCTCACAGACCTTCAAGGAGATCTGACACCCTCCTCCATCCTCACCACCTCCCTCCACAATGCAGCCCCAGACCCTGATTTACAGAGCTTTTCCAGACTCAATCCATGTGGTTGTTTCACACACGAAACACAAAGAACCCATTTCTCTTTGACCCAGAAATGGGGTTTTTCTCTGGACTGGGTGGTCCCTCTGATGGGCAGCAATTCAGGATGGGCACCTGGGCACCCATAGAGCAAAGCAGGGACATTTGGGCTGTGCAGGTGCTTGGGCCCCTCTCCAGCTCTCTCTCAGCCCATCACCATCAAAATTTAACATATTTGATATTAGAAGGGTAGAAATGCATTCCCCTCCCTCAGCAGCCAGCATATGGCATACAAATCCTCAAATAGGCTGCAATGCCTCTTTAAATTATCTCCAGAGAATACATCAAGGGATATTTTCCTGCTTGAAGCATGTTTTTGATGTGGTGACTTTCATCTGGTGTTTGACTGATCATGGCGTGGCAGCAACTGCCTCCCTTGATTCGATGTTTTGACCTTAAACACCACAGGTCCTGCTGAGCTCTACTCTGCACGTCCCAAGAGAGCCCAGAGGGAGCCCCCACACCTCAGCACCCCCCAGGACAACCAGGATGGGCTGGGGGTCCCTTACCTGAGGCTCTGGGTGCTGCGGCTGCCGATGGAAGGTGCTGAGATGCTCCCAGCCACGCTGGCACTGGCCAGGGATGTCCAGCCCGTGGAGGAACTCGGCCAGGACTTGACACTCTCCATGGGCTCCAGGCTGAGCACGGAGCTAACAGTGGAGCAGGCATCCCTGAGGGGACAGGAGAGAGACCTGTCAGCTCTGCAGGTGCAGGCAGGAGGGGTCGTGGGTCACTGTGATGGTGACACAGAGCAGGGAGTCCTCACACCGCCACCACAGCAGCTCCAGCTGGTGGGCTCTGCTCGGGCTGGTTTGTGGCACCAGCACAGAGAAAAGAAACATTTCCAGGCAGCCTGGTCCTTGTGCCATTGTTGCTGCCATTCATTATTTCCTCAAATATTTCCTGTAGACCTTGGGCAGGAAAACCCTGCTGTGCCTGGGGCTGGAGCTGCAGTGACAGAGCCAGTGTGACCCCAGGCATCCCATAGAGCCCTACACACTCCAGGACTTCCCCAGGGCTGGAACTGCAGTGACAGAGCTGCTGTGACCCTGGGTACCCCACTGGGCCCTGTGCACCCCTGGGCTCCCCCAGAGCCAGAGCTACCCCAGCCCAGCCACCAGGAACCCCCAGACCAGGTGCAGTAAAGGAAATCCTTTAGGATCACAGTTTTCCTTCAAAGTCACAGATCACCTCTCCAAGCACAGCCCAGAGGAGCGGAAACATCCCTTGGGATAAGAGCCAGAGCTCACAGGGAACAGGAGAGGGTCAGTGGGGCACACAATGCCAGCACATCTGGATTCCAATGTGAGCCATGTCCATGCAGCTGCCACAGGCACAGGTTTGTGACCCCTCAGTGCAGCAGCTGGTGGCCCATGAGCTGTGGCAGAAGCAGGCAGGGGCTCTGTCCTTGGGCACCATCATCTCCTGGGATCACTTACGTGTCTCTCCTGGAGCACAGCGACTCCCGCGCCGTCTGCACGCTGCAAAAAGCACAGCACAGGGTCAGTGACAGCTCATGGGGACCCCAAACCCAACACGGGCTGCAAAACTGCCCACAACGACTGCACCCACCCCGGTGTGGCCCGGGCAGGGGCTGGGCTGAGCAGGGGAACACTCCCAAAACAGCCACAGGGAGTAGGGCTGGAGACCCCTCCCTGCTCCCCGCACTGGGCTGCAAACGGGAGCAAAATGAGGGAGCAGAACACACCAGCACCGAGCTGCTCCTGCTCAGCAGCTGCCGTAATTTTCCTGCCGGGAAACACTTCTCACCTCCACTGATGCATCAGCTGCATGGGAAATCTCTCTTCTTTTGGGAAGCAGTGAGCGTCTAAGCTCACGGTTTCTATCTCACCCTTCCCTGGTTTAATCACCACGCAAAGCAAGAGAAACTGATGACAAACACACCTCAGCTTTTTTTTTTTTTTTTTTTTTTTTTTTTTTCTTTTAAACTCATTTATCTGTTTTGTCTCCATTTGTCATGATGCCCCTTTAGCTGCGTGGCAGAGGGGAAAATTGAAGGGCTTTAGAAATAACACCTGAAAAATGCGCTGGAATTCTTTCCTCATTTTTTTTCCCCTAGTAAAACTCTCTACCCAATCACCCAGTTTCACTGGCTCCTCCAGCTCCTGGGGATGATCAAAGCAGGATTTTCACTCCATGAACCCATTACTGGGTACAAACTGGGTATTCTCACCCTTTTTGCTCACTTTAAGCTGGGCCACATGGGATGACTTCAAGGGTGACACTTTCCAGGAAACCTTCCATTAACACAAAACTTTTTGCTCATGCACACAGCGCAAACAGGTGAGGATGAGGAGATGAAACTACCCTGGCATTGCCCAGTGCTGCCTCTTCCCCTCACAGAGCAGCTGAGTCCCTCCAGCCCCCCTCAGCCCCTGTTTCTCACCTTTCAGCATCACTGTCGTCGCTGTCCCGCAGCCCCTCCAGGGCCACCTGCAGGTCTGCGATGCGGCGGATGGAGGTGCCCAGGTCAGCCTGCAGCACCTGCCTCACCTCGGCCAGCTCTGCCAGCTGCTGCTCCTGCACAGGGGACACCAGGTGAGGGCCTGCCACTCGACATGGCACCTGAGCTGCCACTGGGGTGACTGTTAAATCATGTCACCCTTGCCCCAAGTGCTCCCAGGGCCTGTCGGGGTTGGTTAGCTGCACCGTGCCCTGTGGCACCTGTGAACATAAACTGCATCTTCCTTAAAGGGGAACCAAAAGAGCTGGGGAGGAATTTTAGATAAGGGGATGGAGGGACAGCACACAGGGAATGACTGCCCACTGCTAAGGGACAGGGATAGATGGGAAATTGGGAAGATATTCTTCCCTGTGGGGGTGCTGAGACCCTGGCACAGGGTGCCCAGAGAAGCCGTGGCTGCTCCATCCCTGGAAGTGTCCAAGGCCAGGCTGGACAGGGTTTGGAGCAACCTGGGATAATGAAAGGTGTCCCTGCCCATGGAAGGGAGTGGGACAGCTTTGAGGTCCCTGCAACCCAAACCATCCCAGGATTTACAATGTGACACAACCCACACAGCTCCAGCTCCATGGACCCAGAGTCACCCACCTTACACACCAACAACACCAACTTGACCCTGCACCCACATTCATCACATTCCAAGCCCTCCCAGCTGGGAAGGAACCCTTCCTGCTGTTCCTAAGCCATCACAGGGTAGAGAGGAGGGAGCAGCAGAGCCACGGTGATTGAAGCTGCCAGCTGTGAAATCGCCACGGCGGCGGTGACAAGGTGAGGGATGATTTGAGACAGGCCACGGCACAGGAGCTGGCACACTGTCACAGTAAATAATGGGAGGCCTGGAATCACCAGGCACACGGGCCCCAGGGGAAGAGCATCTCAGTTCATCAAAACATGAAAAGAATCAGCCTCGTTTGGGTCGCACGGTGTCACGGCGGCTCCTGGGAACGCGCCGGTGTTGGTGAAAACCTCAGTGCTGCTGAGAAGTTTTTCTGAAACTTGGTGTTTCCAAGCTCTTCACCTCCCTCCTGGCTTGGGCAGAAGGTGGAAAGGAGCTGTTTCATTGATGGAAGGGTTTCATCAAGGACTTCAGGGGCTCAGAACAGGGCAAATGGTGAAACACCAACCCCTGAGAGGAGAAAAGAGCCCCAAGCTCTGGGTGCCTACGTGCCTGTGTTCAGCTATTTGGGACTGCAGGAGCAGGGAGTGAAACCACTGCCTGATAAAGAGCTGAGCCCTTCCACAGGCTGATAAGAGCCTCTCTTGACCCAGCTCCTCATCTGCAGGCTCTGGCACAAATTAAATATAGTTCAGTGGCTGCATTTAAGTCCATCCTCTGTTCTGCTGTTGTTGACAGGGATGAGCAGGGAGGCACTGAACAGTACCCCCCTACCAGCACCTCCAACCCACCAACACAGAAATTCCCTGGGACGGCTGTGGGAGCAGCAAACAGAATGTCCTGGGGGCTGGTGGGGTCCCCCCTGACCTCACTACCTTCTGCATGACCCTGGGAATGCTGAGAGGAAAGGGACCATCCCAGATGATGCTGCTGAGTTGGGGCTCCACCTGCCACCCCCAGGATATCCCTGGGCAGCCACACTTTGTGGCTGGTGGCCTCAGTGGAGGGACCTGCAGGGCACCAGGGTGACCCTGGGGACTGTGGGTGACCCTAGGGTCCCCTGCCCACAGGGGTAATTTGAATGTGAGGTAGAAAATAGAGCTGACACTGCTCAACTCCACATCCCAGCTGTCCCAAATCTCATCCACAGAGACACCTCATGTTTTTCCTCTGTACCCTACAATTGTCTCAAGGAAAGGAATAATTTTGCCAATATGATTCAATTTCAGATGGAAAAATGCTGTCTGCATAACACAAAGTGACAAGGCCCATCCCAGCGCCAGGCCCCTGGCACCCAGGGAGCTGTTGGACACCTTTGACACATGTTGTTTCCATCTAAATGTAAATGCAAGAAGCTTTTCACTTTTCACACAGTCCCTGGGCCAAGAACTGACACCCTCACAACTGGGCTGGCTTTTTGTTTCCTCTGAGCAGAAATAAAGGGGAAAATATATCAGTTAAGAAAACTCCTATTATTGGGCAAACTGCACCACGGCTGGAGCTGAGGGGCTGAAAGGAGGGTCCTCTGCTGTTAAACCCCTCTTGGCACCAACATCTCTGGCTGCTTCCACCAAACCAGTCAGACATGCACAGCAGGACCAGCCTGACCAGCTCAGAACCTCTGGCTGATGTATATTTTAGCACCAATAAATAAAATATACGTTCTGCCTGGTTCTGAATACATTTCCAAACAAGATTCTCCCATTCACACTGGGGGAGAGATTGCCCCAGAGCAAAGGACTGGCTCTGCTGGTGGGTCAGAAATCATGATTTTAGAAGGCTGAGGTTGATTCCTGCTGACAGGGAGCCTGGATTAAAGGTTTCCCCAAGACAAGGGGACAGGAGCTCACTCAGGGATGGCTGCCACTCAGCAAACCCACAGAGACTCCTGCCCTCAGCCAGGGGCTCCCAGGGAAGAGATTCTGCACATCCCTCATGCCAGGGGATTTCTAAACCTTTTTCTTAACAGGCTTTTTTTTCCCCCCAGCTAATTTTGTCTCAGAATTATTTGAAGAGAAGTTGAAAGGAGATAAACAAAACCAGCAGTGAAATGATCCGTGGGACTCCAAAGGATTCCCAGGCCGGCACCGCGGGAGCATCCAGCGCCACGTCCTTGTCACCACCTTGTGTTGTGTTTTCATTTGTGGTTCTGCTGTGACAACACCGCCTTTGCTCGCTCCCATCCACCTCGAGTGAAGTGTAATCTAATTAGTCCAATTTGGATCACTTTTCTTGGAGTAACTCGGCGCGCACCTGCAGAATTCATCCATCATTATTATTTTTAATTAAGCCGTTAACTCGCGGGCTTTCGGGAAAGTTTGAAGTGACAAAACTCGCGCAGCTGAAGGTTCGAGTGAGATGGGGCTCTAACACCGTGTAATTGGTGTGTGCGAGCAGCCACCGGCGCTGATGGATTCCTGAGGAATTTACTCTTGTAATGGCAAAGCACAACCACAACAGCCCTAATTAGCTCGAGCTTTCACTCCTGGCTCCTCCATCGCCCACCCTCACCTCCAAGGACCGAATGCCTTTGATGATAATTGTCGCTACACTTCCTCAAAGACATTCTCTCTTGAAGGGAAGAGCAGCTGGAAAGGCCCAGGAGCAGGCAGGGATGGGGGACACAAGAGCTGCAGAGACATCAGAGGGTTTGAGGGGACCCTGCTGGGAGCTGAGCTTTTGCCTGGGTGGGAGTGTGGCATTCCTGGCTGGAGGCACAAACAGCTCCCAGTTCGCTTCTCACCTTCACTGGAAACACCAAAAAAAACAAAAAAGCAAAAAACACCCAAAAAACCCACAAAAAACAAACAAACAACAACAACAACAACAAAAAACAAACAACAAAAAACCAAGAAAACAAAAAAACAAAACAAAAAACATAACAACCACCCACACCCCAAAACCCTAACAAAACCTTTAAAGTTTACCAATGAGCAAAAACCCCTAATCCTGGCGTTCAGGCTGTGTTGTGTTACACAATGTGGCCATAGCAGGGCCAGGGCACAAAGATCTGCCAGCAAAAGAACCAGAAAAAAACCAAAAACCAAAAAACAAAACAGGTTATTTACACTGAGGATCTCACAAAAAAAAA
>VWZU01015895.1:693383-705294 GCA_013397095.1 Sterrhoptilus dennistouni | reverse complement strand
AAATCAAAATGGTCCGAGCAGGTGAACCGTATGATATCAGTGTTTCAGCAGAGCAAAGCAGCAGATGTGCCGGTGGGAGCTGATGGGATTAGGAATCAATCCCTCGAAATCCAGGATCACCTTTCAGGGTCCCAGCAGTGTTTGCTGTCCCTGCAGCCGGGAGCTGCGGTTCCTCCCCAGGGCAGACATCACTCACATCCGGTGATAACGATTCCAGCTTAATGATTAAAATCAATAGGGGAGTAATCTGCAGGATTAATCCTTTGACAAATCCAGGGCAGAAAGGTTCCGGGCAGCACAGCTCAGGAACACGGGGGTATGAGCACAAGTGGGAGCAGCCAAAGTCACCCAGAGACCTCAGGGTGGCACTTTTGGGTGGTGGATGAGGAGCTGGGGAGGCTCACAGCTAAAATGGGCCCTTAAAACACAGCTAGGGGCTGGTGGCAGGGGAGAGGGTGTGGGATGGAGAGTGAGAGGTGGCCCCATCCTGGAAAGCTCCATGGGGAGCCCACTCCAGGCCAAGGGGATGCACAAAGCAGAGCTCGAGGGCTGGGGGTGCTTCACAGCACACCCATGACAGTCAATCCCCTTCTCCCTTCCCCTTTGATCCTTTCCCAGTGTTTTCTATGCTGACTGAAGGACTGCAACATCAAGGGCTGTGCTGGAGCAGGCAGAGGAATTGCCTCAACACTCCAGGCTTTGATTTATTCTGTTTTCACTTGTTCTTGTCTGAGCTGGCTGGACAGATGCTGATTCCTGTCAGACACAAAAGCTCTGCCTGCCGGGGAGTTGGAGGGGCTGGAAGGCCTGCACAGACCTGGCTGGCATCCCACACTGCTCCAGCATCCCACACTGCCCACTCCAGCATCCCTGGGACAAACAAGAGGGTCCACTCAGCCCTGGCATCCCCAGGCACCATTTTACCCTCCATAAGCTATAACCAGCAGTAGCTCCACGTGGCTCTCCTGAGTGTGATGTGACCATGGAAAATTCGCTGACTTTAACACCTGAAGGGAATTACTTTGGCCCAGGTAAATATTTAAGAGAAGCAGAAGGAAAACACAGGGTCAGCATTCACAGGGACAGCTCAGCCTCTCTTGCTACAGCCCCAGCCCATTTCCAAACTGCTCAATGCCCAATTTCCTGGGTTCCCAGGACATGATGCCACATGGGTGGGTCTGTGCAGGACTCTCTGGGTCACCACAGCCCCCATGTACCAACAGCTCAGGCACTCACTCTGGGCTATTGCTGCTGGTCTCACTGACCCCAAAACTCGCCCCTGGCTGTTTCAGTGTCCCTCCTGCTGCCCTGACCTCTTCAAGGTTTGGAGCAGCTCAGTGTCCTCCACCTGAGCAGCAGGTTCCAGCCCTCTTGCCCTGTGGTTTTCCTCCATCCAAAGGAGTTCAGGAGGTCAGATTAGCAGCAGCCTCGCTGTGCCAGAGGGTTTGGAGTGACTCCTGACACACCTGTGGCAGCACCAGGAGGGCTGGAACAGCAGCCACCTCCGTTACAGGTGCGTGTTGGGAAGCCCACAGGGAGCTGGGAGCCACACAATGCTTCATTCTGATATCAGCCAGCAAAAAGGGCAGCGTGAGAGCGAGCTGAACGTCACCCCCGCCGCGCCCCAAACCTCCCTCCCGCTTACAGGGGCAGCAAATAAATTAAAACAGGGGATTTTCTGCAGCCCACAAAGGGACTGGAGCACTCAGGTGGATGGTGCCCGGGGTGCCCCGCTGGCCTCTGGCTGCCAGGCTGCTTTGCTCATAAAAGAGCTGCTCTAATACGTTTCAAAGGCAGCGGGAAGGGCTGACACCGGGATGGAGCAGAATGAGCTTTTGAAACTCAATCTTTTCTTCTCAGCATTTTTTTTTTGTAGCTGCGAATGCGTTTTCCACCCCCAGCCAGGGAGAGGTGGTGCTGTTCCCTCCTGGTTTATTCCTGCACAAACCGAACGGGTGAGGAGAGAAGGGGGAGAGGTGCCTTTAGCCCACACCGGGGCCCGTTTAACGCGTGCCGGGGCCGTGGCTGTGGATGGGGATGGAGGAGGCACCCGGCTGAGCTCCTGAATGCCCTGGAAAACCAGTGCCGAGGCTCCCTTCGGGGAGATTTCAAGGAGAGGATTTGGAATACACAACATCAAAGGGCGTGAAAGGGGAAGGGAAGAGATGGCTATCGGGAGACAGGTTTAACCACATTAAAAGAGTCGTCGCCCCCACTGAGACTTTTGCTCCATCCGGCTTTGATCCATTTTTTATCCATATTTCCTTTCATTTCTCCCCTTTTGTTGACACACGGCAGGGGAATCAATACCAGAGTGAGCGACACTGAGACATGCTCTGCTTGTTAATCCCACACCAGAGTGTGCTTGGAGCTGCAGCCCTGCCTGGATCCACTACTCCCGCTCCTGTTCCTGCTCAAAGAATGGAGCAGGATTTGTTGGATTCAGCATTTGATTCCCTCCCAGACAGATTTATGGAGGGCTGAGGACAGAATGTGCTGGAAGTCTGAGCAAAGAAAAACTCTCTGTGACCATCCCTCCACCTGTCCTTGAGCTGGGCACTCCACAAATGAGACACGTCTCCAAAATCTGCTCTCCTAAAAACTCAAAGGGCACGAGGACTTTCAAATTTTTTGGCCGAGAGCCTTCTGACACTCCTCAGCCTGAGAGCACAGGGTCGTCTATAAAAGCTGGAAGGGCATTAAGGTAGATGGAGGTGAGGAAAGAGAACACCAGAAAGAAGGAGAAAAGAGAACTCACTGTAAGTCATGACAGCATCTATCCTTTTAAAATAATTAATAAATGATTAATGGCATAAATTACCATAAGATGTGTTATGACATGTTGCAGAGGCATTTATAAATGTCTGTGGCTTAGTTTATGGCAGCCTTTATGCAGCCCTCACAAATTGAAGTGTGTAAATCAATGTGGCTGCCTCTAAAATGGGTTAGTGCACGTCCTAAAATAATTTGTAAGGGATAAGGCAATTCCTGCTCGCCCGTATTAACAAAGTCTCTATAAACACAATCTTCACCCAGACTCAGCCTATTATAATTCAGTTACTGTGGTAGACACTGAAGAAATTATGAAATTAGTGCTACCTGAAGCTGTCCCTTCATAGTGTCATTGGGGACAACGTGCCAACAAAGAAGTCACCCACCCCAGTCTTTCCTAAGGAGGTGACACCCAGCAGCCCCTGCCCCTGTCCACGTGTGGCAAGGACAGACCTGCTCCAGAATGGGAAAGCATCCCACTGGGCAGGACACCAGCATCCCACATCCCACCACGGAGGAAGAACTTAGAGCCACCACAAACACAGCAGCCTCGGGATGAGCATCATCCCTGCCCACCCCCAGACACTGATCCCTGCCAGGACACACCCCAAGCACAGAGACAAGGTGTGAGGGAAGGGTTCCCCTTACCTTTGCAGGCTCCAGCAGCTCCCAGGTGGTAGATTCCAGCCAGGATGCGCCACACGGCCGCCTGCTCCTCTGGGGTGATGCCCAGCGTGCCCATGGCAGCCCGGAGCTGGGAGAAGGCCACCGAGGCTCTCTGCTTGTCCTCAGGCTGCAGGGGGACAGAGCCAGGGATGTCACTCCCCACGGAAGGGAGAGTGAAACCATCAGGACAGCAAGGAAACGCAGCAAGGCACCCTGAGGGAATTTGGAGCAAGTGGAGAAGCCACTGGCAGGTTCCTCGGGTGTTAGGAGCAAGCTGGGTACATCACCTTGTCAAACAGGGACGTGTAATTCCCCTTCATGAGTGTCTACAGAGCAGCAGCTGGGGATGGATGTTTTGTATCATGGAATCATCGAGTGGTTTGGGTTGGAAGGGACCTTAAAGCTCATGGCAGGGACACCTTCCACAGCCCAGGTTGCCCATCCAGTCCTGTGTCCTCACTCCTCACCAAACACACCAGAGCAGCTCCCAGCCACCAGCAGGACCTCACCTACCACTTCCCACCACAGACACCCCTTCCTGCAGTCCCTGAGCTGGGGCTGCTCTGTGGGACCAGGAGCCACCAGCTCCAGCAGGCAGCATCCCACCTTGGGACCAGGGAAACCAGGGAAATGCTGGGATGGCAAATCCCCAGAAACCAGAGCTGTGAAAGGAGGGCAAAACTCCACCTCTGAACCCAAGTTTGCTGCATCAGCAGTGTGAGGACCTCACTGTGCCCTCCCCAGAGCTGCTGCTCCAGCAGCTGATTTCTTTGGCTGCTGAACTGGAGCAGGAGCTCCCTAACAAAGATGGAATATTGGATTTATCAGTAGATGATGTAACTGCAAATTGCCGTGATTCATCCCAGCGCTTTGGCTCCTGGACAATCTGCTGGGGCTCTGCAGACAGCTCAGACTAACGAGGGGCTGGGGGTAGGAATCAGCTGTGGAGCTTTAACCCCTAAAATTCACATTCTGGGCTGCCCAAAGGATGCTCTTGTCCCTGGGAGTTGCTGCTGCAGGGGAACATCAGGGGTTGGTGACCCTGGAGCAGCAGGATCTGATCTCAAGGTGGCTGTGGCATGTGCAAAAGCCAAGCAGACATCCCAGGCAGGGCAGCCCCAGTCCCAGCAGCTCCCCTGTGGCTGTCAGAGGGGTGCTGGGGGGGCTGTTTGGGCAGACCCTTCCTCACACCCCAACATTCCCTCCCTCCCCTCCAGGCTCCCAGTACAGTGGCATCATCACGAGTCACCCAGGAACCAGAGACTCCAAGTCATCCTCTAACTGCAGCATGCCCTGCAGCATCCCACTCCAGCTGGGCACAGGCCTCCAGCATTTCCCTCTCCCTACCTTTGTGAATGGTTTGATCCCAAAGGAATTGCTCTCAGCCACCTGGTGCAGGTGCAGCATCGTCCTGGGAGTAGTCACAAAAAATGAGAGTCAAGCTCCCTCCTTTACCTGCCCTCAGCACCCCCGGCCACCTTTACAGCACCACCTGAGGGACCTGGATGGGACAGGCCACCACAGCTCTGCCCCATGCAGGGACATGAGCTGGTGCACCAGGAGCCTTCTCCTGGGGACACACCCTCGGGGGAACTGCAGTGAGAGGGAAAGGGATCTCTGTCTCATTTATCACCCCAATTTCAGCTTTAGTGGAGGGGTAAAATAGCACCAGGAAATGCCCTAATTTCATAGAAAATCTCTGTATGTGCAGAAAGATCCCTGCAGCCCCGTTAATGTAATTGCTTTCACAGTCTCTTATTGGGGGGTCTCAAAACCCCATTGATGGAAAGAATTTGGGTATAAAGGAGGGGGAATCCCAGGACAGCCCGGGGCTGTTTGAGCCTCACACCCACCTCTCCGCCACATCCAGCCCAGCCAACAGCAGTGGGAAGACGTTGAAGCTGCTCTCTCCTTCAGGCTGCTGGGCAACACGGGCCCTCTCCAGCAGCAAGGTCTGGGGAGGGAAAAGGGGACAGGGAGATGGGGAGATGCTCCTGGGAGCTGCCAAGGAGGGGCTGGATTTCTCCTTGCAGGGCCTCATCTGGGTTTGGGGGCTGCTCCTCCCACCCAGGGCTGTGCAAGCAAGAGCTGAATCATGATCCAGGCATCAAGGGGTAACACTTCAGTGCATGAAAGCAACACCTACAGTCTCTCTGAGCTTCCAGAGGTCTGGGCAGTGTCATGGCCTCAGCAAAGATGCTGCAGGATTGGGCTAAGTCATTGTCTGGGCTCAAGACAAGCCCAGCTCACTCCAGCCTTGCCAAAGGTGTTCAGTGCCAGCACTGGAGCCAGTGGTGAGTCTGCAGAGCTGGGGGTCCCCAGCCCAGACTATCCCACGGACACAGGGTGGTTCTGGTGGTACTGATGGGGACATTCCCACTCCTGCACAAGGACAGCTCCATCAGCTCCCTGCGGGTGCCCAGGGCAGAACAGGGGCAGCAGTGGGAAGCCCTGGTGCTCCCCAAGAGCAGACAAGGCTTTAGCCCTCTCCTCCCTCAGACAAGGCCCAGAGGCACGGGCAGCTCTGATTAAAGAGCCTTTGATAAGAGCCCTGACAGTGATAAAAGCCCTCTGAGGCTCAGCCCCAGGCGGCCGTGAGGTGCTGCTAATGAAACGCTGAATTATGCATTTCCTCATCAACAGTTCATCCCAGCACTGCTCCCAGCTCCCTGACAGGGATGGGGGCAGGCGGGGGGACCCTGCCATGCTGCTGACAGGGCTTCTGTTCAGGGGCCATTTAAGTTTAGGAGGAGCAGGGAGCAGAGCAAGGAGTGGAGCATCACTCCTCATGCCTGGCCTGGCTGGGATGGGCAGCACAGGGCTGGCTCATCCCCACTCCAAGGACCCCCATTTTCAGCCACAGCCCTCCCATCTCTCAGCAGGTGACAGGTACCTGGAGATGAGCAGCAGTGACCTGGCCAGTGGCACTGAAATCCAGCGACAGGACCATGGAGAAGCGCGTGGAGCTGCTGCTGTGGCCCGTGGTCACCGAGCCAAAGGCTCCCAGCACTGTGAACATTGCCTGGATCTTCTCCACTGCAAAATCAGCATCAGAGCCTTCTGAGCCACCCTGCAGCTCTGGAGGAGGTTTCTCCTCCTGCCTCACTTCTGCCTGCTCCTCCTGGGGTCTGTCCCAGCACTGGGGGACTGGCAGGGAGTGGGGTCAGCATCCCACACCGGGTGTACACTGACAGGAAGGGGACATGCCAGCCTGTCCAGCCTGCCCAGTCTGTTCCAGGCTGTCCCCCAGCCCTTTGCAAGAGCACGGTGTACCCAAGAGACTCCGAAATCCAACCCTGCTCTCTGAAGCCACTGCCTGCCAAGCAACCCTTCCTCCCGCGTCACCAGTAACCCGAGCAGGTGGGAAAGTGCTGCCCCAAGCGCCGGAGTCATTCGAGTAATTCCCTCCCCGCTGCTCACGCTGGGTGTTTATCAAAGCAGCAAATCTGTTGAGTCTGGAACGGGTACTCGTGGCCACACCGGCTGCTTAGGAGCCACCCCAGAGGACACAAATCAGGCCAGGATTTGTGTGTCTGTGCACCCCCAGCCTGCACAGGCTCTGTGCATCCACTGCCATCCCCACCCATACCTGTGACCCCACCCGTACCAGTGACCCTGCCTGTACCTGTGACCCCGCCCGTACCTGTGACCCACCCCATACCTGTGACCCCCCCATACCTGTGACCCCACCCGTACCAGTGACCCTGCCTGTACCTGTGACCCCGCCCGTACCTGTGACCCACCCCATACCTGTGACCCCCCCATACCTGTGACCCCACCCGTACCAGTGACCCTGCCTGTACCTGTGACCCCGCCCGTACCTGTGACCCACCCCATACCTGTGACCCCCCCATACCTGTGACCCCACCCGTACCAGTGACCCTGCCTGTACCTGTGACCCCGCCCGTACCTGTGACCCACCCCATACCTGTGACCCCCCCATACCTGTGACCCCACCCGTACCAGTGACCCTGCCTGTACCTGTGACCCCGCCCGTACCTGTGACCCACCCCATACCTGTGACCCCCCCATACCTGTGACCCCACCCGTACCAGTGACCCTGCCTGTACCTGTGACCCCGCCCGTACCTGTGACCCACCCCATACCTGTGACCCCCCCATACCTGTGACCCCACCCGTACCAGTGACCCTGCCTGTACCTGTGACCCCGCCCGTACCTGTGACCCACCCCATACCTGTGACCCCCCCATACCTGTGACCCCACCCGTACCAGTGACCCTGCCTGTACCTGTGACCCCACCTGTACCTGTGACCCCGCCTGTACCTGTGACCCCACCTGTACCTGTGACCCCGCCCATACCTGTGACCCCGCCCATACCTGTGACTCTGCCGTCCAGGCTGCCCGCCGTGCCCACCAGGTACTCCAGAGCGCTCTGGCAGCACCGGGTCCTGCCGGCTCCGCTGTGCCCCAGGGGGATGATGGCCTGGTCCTGCCTCTGCATCAGCAGGTTCCTGTAGGCTCTGTGTGCCAGCGAGCAGATGTGCGGGGGAAGGTTGTCCCGCTTCCCCCTGGGGACCTGCGGGCAGGGAGAGTGATAGAGGACATCCCAAATAGGCTTCTCGTGGAGAAAATCCTGATATTCACGCTCAGGGTGATGATTTCTCCCCAGGTGCAGAACCTCCCGAGAGTGAGTCCTCAGAGCACCCCCAGCCCCAAGACCAAGCACACGCAGAGTATTCCCAGCCATCAGTATCTTTGGAGCATCCCCCTCCCAAAACATCCCCGATCCCGAGTGTCCCCACAGCATCCCAAGTCCCAAACGTCCCCAGGGTATTCCCAGTCCCAAATATCCCCAGAGTATCCCCAGTCGTGACTATCCCGAGAGCAACTCTGGTCCCAAATGTCCCCTGAGCACCCCCCGTCCCGAATGTCCCAGAGCAACCATAGTCCTGAATGTCCCCTGAGCATCCCTGGTCCCAAATATCCCCTGAGCATCCCCAGTCCCGACTGTCCCCAGAGCAACTCTGGTCCCAAACATCCCCTGAGCATCCCCGGTCCCAAATGTCCCAGAGCATCCATAGTCCTGAATGTCCCCAGAGAAATCCCGGTCCCAAACGTCCCCCGAGCATCCCCGGTCCCGACCGTCCCCAGAGCATCCCCGGTCCCGACTGTCCCCGCACTGTGACGGTCCCACGGTGCCACCTGCCGGCCCCGCCGCGCCCGGCGCTCTCCGCCACTGTCCCCAGGAGGGTTGGTGGCCGCTTCCCAACGGGACATCCCTCTTGCTCCATGTCCCTTCTCTCACCTTCCCGGCTCCGCCGGCGGGCGCGGTGCGGGTGGCGATGGCCACCAGGTTGGGCCCCGCGTAGGTGCAGGGCAGGCGGGCACGGAAGCGCTGCCGCAGCGTGTTCATGACACTGCACTCGTTGAGGCTGATGAGCGCGGCCAGATCCTCGGCCTGGTCCAGGCTGGGGGGGTTGGTCTGCGGGAAGACAGACAGAGACCCCTCCTCCTGTCACGGCAGGACCCGACAGAGGGGCACGGCCAGCCCGGGGTGATGGCTGGAGAAGCATCATCGTGCCCAGGCACTGTCCTGCACCCCTCCCTGCTCCAGGCCAGGCTGGGGAAGGGTGGGCTCACCCTCTGCACGCTGTCCTCATCCACCTCGGTGACGGTGCCATCCTCGTCCCGCTGCACCCTCACCCTCCCCGCCGGCAGCTCCGGGGTCCCCACGTCTGGCTTCAGCTGTGTGGCTGAACGAGGGGCTGGTGAGTGTCCCCAGCTGGGGCAGCCCCGGGCACAGACAGAGGCCAAGGGGACAAACCCAACCCAGGGGCAGAGCCGGGCACAGCACCCGGAGCCTGCTCTGCTCCCAGCGTGTCTCATCCAGGGCAGAGGAGGGAGAGTTACCCAGTGTGAACCCGTCCTGCTGGATCAGCCAGACCTTCTCTGCTTCATACCAAACGTCCCTCGGAGCCTGTGGGGAGGACAGAGGGGAATTGGGCAGCAGGAGGAGGAAAGCTGAGCTGGACAAACTTCCTTTGCCCTATGGACAGGGACATTTCCAACTCTTGCCCCTCTTGCCCACCAATCCAGGCCCAGGGTTGCCTTCCTGCCAGCCCAGCCCAGCCCATGGAGAGGAGCTGCATGAAACCAGAAAACTGCATCAGTGTCCCAAAACCCAGATAACACCCTGACACTTTACCTGGTCCTTGTCTGTGCTCTCGCCCGATGCCTCTTGATCCTGGTCCTTTTCCATGCTCTTGCTCATCTCTTTGCTCCTTCCTGATGTTTCTTTAGCCTGGTTCTTGTCTGTGCTCTTGCCAATCCTTTCACTCTCTTTCAGCATCTCTTTGGCCTTTCCCAACTCTTGCTTCACCTTCCCCACCTCTTTTTCCACATCTGTGGACTTCTCTTGGATTCCTCCCTGCTCCCCCTTGACACCTTCTGACTTGGTTGTGGTTTTTCCGGGCTTTTTGATCTCACTTGGCTCCTTCTTGCCACGTCCAACATCTTTCTTCATCTTCTCTGGCTCTTTCCTGGCTGACAACAGCTCCCTCTGGGCTTTCACCTTGGCTGGGGGCTCCTCGTGCCTCAGGGGTGTCCCCTTCTCCTTGGTGCTCTCAGGGACTGTCCCCTTCTTCTTGGTGCTCTCAGGGACTGTCCCCTTCTCTTTGGGCACGTCCCCTTCCTTCACTGGGATTTTGCTGCCACGCTGGGGGCCCTGGCTGGGTGCAGGGGCTGGAGATGGGGGGCTGCCCCCCAGGAAGGAGTCCTTGGGGCTCTTCCCTGACCACAATGGCTTTCCCACCTTGGGAGCCCCTGGGCGAGGGGTCTCTGCTGGTTTGGGGCTGGTCTCTGATGGTTTGGAAGAAGCCTCTGTTGTTTTGGGGGATGTTTCTGTTGGTTTTGAGGATGCCTCTGCTGGTTTGTGGGGGGTCTCTGCTCTTTTTGGCGGTGTCTCTGCCAGTTTGGGGGCAGGTGCTGCTGTTTTGGGGGATGCTTCTGCTTTTTTGGGGGGTGTCTCTGCTGATTTGGGGGCAGGCACTGTCAGGCCAGGTGCAGGGGCTGGGGTTTTGCTGGGGACACTCCCCAGCACCTCAGGGGACAGCTCCTTGTGCAGGGGGGCTGTGACCCCTTTGCCCCCCTGCCCCTCTGCCTTCAGCCCGTTCCGCAGTGGCCCCTCGCCGGCTGCTCCTCCTCGGGCCTCGCCGTCCTTCCCCACGGGCTGCCGAGAGAGGAGAGCCTGGTGTGACACCTGGGGACACCTGGGGACACCCAGCTCCCCGTTGCTGTGTGAGATCCCTCAGCTCTCACCTCCTCCTTGGTGCCCACCCTGCTCTCCTTCCTCTGCCGGGCCGCCTTGGCCTCCTGCTCTGTCTCCCTGACGAGCTGCTTGATGAACCCCCCGGGGATGACCGACAGCAGCAGGGGGGGAGCAGAGGGGGGTGGCCCCCGGTCCTCGTCACGGATCTGGGTTGGGGAGCAGAGATGGGTCACAGGACAGGCACAGGGCCAGCAGCCAGCACAGCCTGGTAGCAGCAGCAGGGCTGAGCACCAGCACCCTGCTCAGGCTGGGGCACTGCCCAGGCTCCTGGTGAGACCACAGGGCACCAGGCTGGGTCAGGGAGCAGAAGCACCAAGGAGAAAAGCCCACTGCCCAGCAGCCCCATGAGGGCTGGCACAGTAGGAGCCCAGGTGTGCTGCCAGCTCTGCTCTGTGCCAGCAGCCCCGGCGTGGCCACAGGAGGAACACTCCTGGCTGCAGCCAGGCAAGAAGCAGCTCCAGCATCACCACAGCCACATGCAGCCCTGCCAGGCCCCAGGGCAAGAGCAGCCCCACTTCCCGCAGCTTTTCCAGCAGCAGCACCAGCATCACACCCTGCAGCCTCCTGCCAGGCTCAGCCGGGCAGGTAAAAACCACTCAAACCTGAACACTCAGGCTGGGAAGGAGCCCAGAGCCAGGGCAGGGGTAAATACAGCACGAGAAAGAGCACAGGGAGCTGTGGGGATGTGACCCCGGGGGCTGCTGCAGTGACACCCCCCCAGCACTGAGCTCCCAGCCCCAAAACACCACCGGTGCCAGCCTGGACAGAGACTTTCCTTCTGCTCCCAGAGCGCGAGGCGCGAGGAGATGGCCATGGTGCAGGACGGTGCTGTGAGGAGACACGCCGGGCAGAGAGAGAGGAGAGAGTTAACCAGGGGCTGCTGCTGGCCCCAGAGCCGCCCCAGGCCGGCAGCACCGTCACCTCGCCGGGCATTGCCCACCTGAGCCGGCGGCATCAACCTGAGCGCGGCAGGGCACGGGTGGCAGCGCTGGGGAGGGCGAGGCCACCGGCGTGGGGAGGTGGTGGCACAGAGGGGTTGGTTGGTGGCACGGGGGTGATGGCGGGACCCCACGGGCCAGGCTGGGTGGCAGCAGGAGCCCGTCCGTGCCCCACTTGGGGCTGACCCCGGCTTCACCTGTCGGGCTCATTCACGCCCCGAGCCCTCGGGGCTCGCCCGGCCCTGCC
>VWZU01015895.1:631840-692903 GCA_013397095.1 Sterrhoptilus dennistouni | reverse complement strand
GCGGTGGCAGCTGAGGTGACACATGTCACTGCTAAAAATACCCGCGGCGGTGGCACCGGGGCCTCGGCTGGGGAGAGGCCCTCCTGTTCCTTTGGCCTCTGCAGCGGCTGGCACAGCGTGTGTCACTCGTGTCCGGCACAGCGTGTGTCACCCGTGTCCTCCCCAGCACATGTGTGTCACCCGTGCCCTCCCCAACACGCTGTGCCCCCCCTTGGTGCACATCTCTGCACCCCAAAGAATTGGGGGAATTGCTGCGGTTGGGGGTGAGCCCACCCAGAGCATTCTGATGCTGCCCCAGGGGACACCCTGGGCTGGGAGCCCACCCAGAGCACCCCAGTTCTTCACCCCAGCCCTGAGATGGGGCCGAGCTGGAGGAGGACCTGGGAGCAGAGCTGAAAATAGCCCCTGGCACCACCAGCAGCATGGTCAGCACCTGGCAGGGGCAGGTGGGAGGGGAGCAGCAGAGTGGACATGTGGTGACCACATGGGGCAAGGCGTGACCCCTCGGGGCCCAGCAGGACCCGTGTCCCACATGCACCCAGCACCCAAGAGCCAGTCAGGGTGCAGATCACCAGCGCAGGCCAAGCCCAGCTGCAGAGGGGCAATGTCCCCACCTCGGCCACTCTGCATCTGACCCAAAGGCTCCACAGACACACCCAGGGAATTGCCACCCACAGCCAGAATGGCTCTGGTAGTAAGAAAGGAAACAGGATTGTCTGGAGTCGCCCGGCAGGAGGGTGAGGGGTGGCTGAGCATCTCACCAACCCCAATCCCACCTGGGAACAGCATATAGTTTCCATGATCCTTCCCAGGTGGGCACTGCAGCCACGGGGGAGCCTGGCCACTGCTGGTGGAAAATCACAGAGGACACAGTTGGCGTGTCCCCCAGAAAAACCAGGACGAACACCATGCACAGGGCTGGGGGAAGGAAAGGGACTTACCTGTGTGGGGCAGTGGAGTTTGGGGTCCATCCAGCTGTGCCCAGCTGTGCCCAGCAGGCTCATCCCAGGACAGCCACACTGTCAGCACAGGAAGGGACAGGTGACAGGAAAAGAACGAGACACCAGCACACACGCAAAGGACGGTTTTTATTGGGGTCTGGTCGTAGGAGAGCAGTTGTACTGACCAACACACAGAAGCAGCTTAGCTGTGCCAAAATAATCCGTTAAAAAAATACTGGCGGCAAGAACCGAGTGTGGCACACCCGCCAGGGCGGGGCTGTAAACTCCGGGACAGTCCGTGAGGAGCGAGGCCACAGCTCACAGGCACCGGGACCCTCCTCCCCACAATAAATATGGAAAGAGCCAAGTACATAAAACAAGGAATGATCTCATCGATACAATATCTAAAGTTATTTACAGATCCTGGCTTTGCTTACCATTAATTACACAATTTTGGACAGGTTCTCTTTTCGATCGTTTTTTTCTTCATCGCGTGTAGCTGTTCGTGTGAATCTGCTCCTTTTTGTTTTAAAGGACCTAGTGAGGCACTGGAAGTGCTCACAAACCCCCTTCTCTGAGGATGCTCCTGCTTTATTCTGTTTTTCACATACATCTTTTGTGCCATCTCACCCCCACTGCCTGCTCTCTCCCTTTCCCTTAGGAAAAGATGCCTGCTACCAACAGGAAAGCCTCTCTCCAGCCCATCTCCTTTTCCAGCCTGGAAACACAGTCTGTCACACAAATCCAGACCAACCTGGCCCTGGACAAAGCCACCTTCCTGCAGCTGTCCCCAGGTTCTCTGCCAAATCCCAGCCTGGACACACCCCAGGCCAGCAGCACCAGCCTCATCACTGTCCCCACCAGGGCACCTTTCCAGGAGTGACACTAAGGAGCCACAAATGCCACTGGCACAGTCTCACCCACCACCAGCTCCCCCCTCCCTCCAGGAAAAGCTTGGGCTACAGCTCACCCCAAAATCCAACGGGATCGGAGAGGGAAATGGGAAAGAAGGCAGAGACTGCTCTGGGGAGCACAGCAGGGATCCCTCCCTGCCCCAGGCAGCCCCTCAGCAAGGAGAGAACTTCAGCAGCAGGAAAATGCCACGTTTCACCCCAGAAATGCCACAGGGATCAGCTCTGACCAGCACAGACCCCCAGCCCCACTGCTGTGGAAAGTGAGAGAACACACAAGTTATGCCTTGAGTATTCCTCAAACTGCACAACTGGAATTATTTTTAGGAACTGAGTGACCTGATAAATTTAGGGTTATTTCTGTACCTCACTGGGGATGAGGTGCTGGGGTTGGCTGTGCAGATGTGGCCAGATGTGCCCAGCAGAGGTAGCTCCTGGAGCAATGGCAGCACAGGGGGGTCTTGCCTGGGTGTCACCCTGCCCACACCCCCAGGGACAGTCCCTGGAGGGTCCCAGGGTGGCCTCTCCCCTCCTGGGATGTGACACCAAGCAGGGTCCCGACCTGGTTCTAGGATCTGCTACATCAGGCACTCCTCCTCAGGATCCTGTTTTTAAGGATCCCAACCCACCTCCAGTAAGGACATTCTGGGTCCTGCAGCCCAGCCCCATGTCCAGTGCTCCAGGCTCTCCCTCCACTTGCTGCTTCCCCTTGGAATGACAGAGTTCTGCAATTCCCTGATGGCTGAGCTGGATGAAACACTACACTGACTCCTTGCCCCAATTTAGGTCATTAATTCTCTTTAACTCAACACAGACTCCTGTGAATAAACACTTGCTCTGGGAATGCTGAGGGATAAAGGAGAAATTTGGAAATATCACATCAAGGGGTGGATTTGCAGGAGTTTTCCTGGTGTTTCTGCCTTCAGGAGCCACTTGAGATAGCCTGGAGTCCCTGTGCTGGGAGAGAAGGGCTGCACAGCCTCAGGGAATCTATCCCTAGAGTTTGTCATGAAAAACAGAATAAAGCTGGCTGATCCTGCTTGAAAGGAGCTGCCACTTCCATACATATACGGAGCAGAAATTCTGTGGAATGTCAGAAGTTGGAGAAACATGTATTTAATAAATAATATAAAATGCTTTTTCTGTTAAAATAGAATTCTCGGGTTTATACCTACAGAGCATAGCAACCTTTACATAAACAAAATAAAGCTGAGTCTGTGATGATTAGTTTAACACAAAATAAAAATACAATTTAACAATAGTATTAAAACAGCCAATGTTCCATCCACACAATATGTACACCATGGAATAGAAACCAACAGGAAACAAAAGTAGATTATCTTGAAACTCCTCAGACATTTGGATATACATATTTTCTCTGTATATTTTAGATATTTTCCTCTTTTTTTATTTTTACAATATTAAAATTAATACTATGCTTTGTCAAAATACGCTTCTCGGATTTTTCTTTTCCTTTAATTTGCAGAACTGACTCATTCCTTATATTAATCAACACAGCTAGAATTATTTATTCTCTACTGTACACTTCAAACAAGTCCTTCCTCTGGGGGTATTTTGGGTGCAAACACCTCAGAGGCGGAGGAGCCGTGTCACTGCCACGTGCTGGGAGGTGACACCGCCGTGCCAACGGCTGTGGGACACGGATATGGACATGGAATCGAGGGACATGGCCCTAAAGCTGACCAGCTGCCAGGGAAAGAGCCACTCAGAGCTCCAGGGATTTCACTCCTCATGGGCTGATTCACTGCAAACCCAAGGAATGACGATGTCCCAGCGCTGGGGCTGCTCCTGCTCGGGGAATATCAACCCCGAGAGCTCCTCTGGGCACCAGCAGTGGCCACTATGGGCAGGATCACAACCAAAACAAGGCTTTTTTAGCACAAAGCAGTGTTTTTCAGCACCTCCACGCTGGGCTGCAAATACCTGATTTATCTCAAAGCCAAACCCGACCTCACAATTCAATTTTTGAGTTTTCAACCCCTTAATAGAAGTGGGAGAGGAAAATGTTCCACTGGGTTTCTAAAAGGGAGGTGCTGAATCACAGAATCATGGAATATCCTGAGCTGGAAGGGACCCACGAGAATCATCAAGAGTCCAACAACTGGCAGCCCCAAGAAATTCAGGAAAACTCGAATGTGACTAAGCCAAGGTCTATCCCCAGAGCTGCTCTCTCCCTACCTGCCAGGCTTCCCTTCCCAGACACACTTCCAGCTATTATTAGCCTGCTCCAAGATTTTTTGAAGCCTGCTGGGGGGTGGGGGAACATACCAGGAATGTCAATCCCAGCTGGATCCACTCCAGCATTACTCCAGCTTCTCTCACAGCAGCACTTTGGGAAGAACCCATGAGACTGCAGCCGAGGCTCTGCTGGACCAGGGACAAGAACACAAAAAGCTCAAACACAACAAAGAGGAAGGAGATTTACACTTGGAGAAGTCGATGGCCAACACTTGGATGAAAGATTAAAAAAAAAAAACAAACACAAAAAACCACAATAAATGTTCCTTTAACAGTTTCATGAATTTCCAAAATAATTAGCAAATAAATGAGGGATCCTAAACACACAGCCAAAGACCCTCCTGCAAATTAATACCACCAAGAATCTTTGTCCAAAACAAAAGCTTCAGAGACTCTGGTTCCTACACCAGGAAGGAGCAGTCTGGGGCAGTATCCAGGAGTTTTTGGTTTGGAGGGTGCAATTCCAGATCTCCCTCCACACCAGCACATCCAGTCACTTCCACACAGAGCCCCATTTCTTACTGGGATCCCAGCTTCATTCAGGAGTTTGTCACTGTGATAACCTCTCCTCTCCTGGCTGCACAGTTAGCTACAAGTCACAAAAATAAAGCTATTTTCAACTGTCAATAAATCATCTGGCTAAAGAAATCCAAATCTTTTCCTGCCCCTCCCACTGGAGGTTAGATGGAGCAGCAAGGAGCATGATCATGAGGATATTCCAAGGCCATCCCAACTCCATCACATTACAAAATAAATGTATTTCCCTAAGTCAATATACAGCCTTCATTTCATATAAAATCTCTGGGTTTGAGGCACAATTTCCCAGCTGATGACCTGTCCCTCACTCACTGCCATCGGCACCGGAATCTGCTGACAGGGAGTGAGAGTGAAATCCAGCCATGGAAAATAACTGAAGGAGAAGAATGGAACTGATCAGGGACTAAGAAAGTAAAAACAAGTTACACAAGAACTGTGAGAGAAGGTTTTAACACCATCTGAGGGCTTTTTTCTAAATCAAGGAGAAAAATACGAGCATTGCATGCTATTGTAGGGAAAGCTGAACCACAGCCAGCGGGATGAGACATTTTTTATCCCAAACACTTTTTAAATACCACACACAGAATTATGGAATCATTTTAGGTTGGAAAACACCTCCAAGATCATCAACCACTGACCAATCACCTCTTACACTGCTCCTGACAGAGGAGCTGAGATTCCCCAACAGGAATGACAGAGAGGCTGGCACTGTTTACACAGAATAATTTGGAAAAGAAAAGGGGGAGAAAAATACCATTGAAAGAAACCACTTTCTCAGGGGATATTTTCCAGAGTGCAATTTCCCTTTTGGTGCAGCCCCAGGTGGTCAGTCAGGGTTTGCACAAGCTGTGCAGCAAAAGCAGCCCCCATGCAGAAGCAAACAGAGCCACTTTGACTACTTTTCTCCAAGGAACTCCGTGGTGATCTGACAGCCACACACGCTCGACAAACCACGCACAAATTCTGCTCCCACTTACACAGGCACAACTCCGCTGTCTTCAGGGACTAGGAGAGTTGTACCTCTGTAGCTGGGAAGGAAAATCTTCTCCAAGCTGTTCACTGAGTTGGAAAAACAGCTTAAGTTCAGCCCTGACCTCTCTCTTACAAAACACCACGACACCCAGGGCAAGGCCCAGCTTGAAGCTGTGGGACAGCTCAGGATTAGATCTTTCCTTCAGTGTGACTTTCCACCCAACACACCTGATGCCTCAAGGTAAGAATTAACATAAACCTGGCGTTTGATCAGCTCATTCTGTCAGTTCCACGCTCAGTTTTCTCACACTGCTCTCACTGTGGGCAGTTTGAACTCTTCAGAACAGAAAATGAGAGATCCTTTCCCAAGCTGAGCCGTGATATGTGCATGAACCTCCTGGGCTGGGCTCCAGGGGGAACTGGGGATTTTTTGGGGATTTTTTTGGGATTTCTATGCTATGGGAACACACCTGTGTACAGCAGAGGAGGATCCCGAGTCCCAGGACTGAGGAGTGATCCGGGATACGTACCGAGGTACCCACACACACCGGAACCCAGCACACGCTCTAGAATGCACTGGATTTGAATAATTTCTTTTTTTTTTTAATTTTTTAGAAAGTGCAGTTGACCTGAAATGGAAAAGAACTGTCTTTTATGTTCACTGTAAACTTGTCAAAAGGAATCTGCTCTTTAAAAACTGTGCTAAAATAGTCAATTTATACAACAGAGCACTAGATGAAGCTACCATAAATTCCTCTTCACCAATTATTACTCTATTGTGTCAGTTATAGTACTGCATATACGTAGAAGAAGCAAAAATGGTGGTAGCTACTATTAGTGAGTACAACAAACCCAGGGAATAATTCGAGTTCAACGCTCCCATGAAGTAGCAATAACATTTAAACCACAGGACAGTTAAGAATTCAGTACTTTGAAGTGCATCAGAGTCACACTGTTGATCATCAGCAGTATGGAGCAAGGTTATCAGAAGAGTTCAGCAGTAATGGTCGGGAAGGACACGGCAACACGACAGAGTGAGGGGCACCCACCACGGCCAAGGCGGCAGCTCCAGCTCCGTCAGTGTCACCACGGGAGTGTCACCCAGCCAGCAGCACCCTTGCCACCCCCAGCCCAGCACCACTGAGGGCATGGCAGGGAAAAAAAAAAAAAACAAACAAACAAAAAACAAAAAAACTCTTCCTTCCATCAGTAGTTCCAGAGGGACGGAGCTGGGCCGGGCCCCGCCGGGGGTGGGGACACGTGGTGGGAGCAAGGAGCAGCCTCTCCACTTGGTGACTTCCAGCGCTGCCAGGGAAGGGGCAGGGACCACCCCCTGCCACCCCTTCCAGTCCTCACAGCCTCCGGAGACAGAGTCCTGACGTGATCCCACGCTGTAAACATCGAATTCCTCCTCTCCCCGAGCGCATCCCGCCTCCAGGACTGCACAAAGTCATTCGTTCACAAGGATTCTGGGACACTCTGCAGGTTCACCAAGCAGCTCTCCCTGTGGGAACGTGGTCGGTGTCTCCTACAGCCCGTTGCTGTTCCTGTGGCTGAGCGGGGGCTTCGAGAGCTCTACGACTGTGGAGCGGGATTTATTGAGGAATTTTGGAGCCCGGCGCAGCAACCTCTGCGCCTCGGTGAAAGCCTCTGTCAGCTCTTTTTTCCACTGAACAAACTCGGGGTCACTCTGCAAGAGACACAGAAGCAGTTTGGCACTTCATCCTACGCGGCCAACAGTGTCTTCTCTCTCAGACAGCACTTTGGGGAAGTTATTTTCATTTTCCAAAGGGATGAGCAAGTTTGGGTATTGCCCATGTGCAGCCTTTGGCTTCTCCATCACCCCAACCAAGGCTGGTACAATGGTTTGAGGACTTGAGCACTTCCCCTTTCCACACAGGAGCTCCAGCAGCTCCCCACAGTGAGACATGAGCCAACAAGGCCCTGGGAGCTTGAGAAGTTTGGGAGTTTTTAGTAATTTAATAAACCAAACTCATTTTGTCCCAAAGGCCACTGAAATCCATGAGAGGAACTGGCATAGCTGCAGGTTTCGTGCTTTCAAAACTCGACTGTGATAAACACTTCAGCTCTGCTTCATCAAGTGCCTTAGTTAACATGCAACAGGATGACCTGAAAAACTTGTCCATTGTTTACCATATGCAAAACAAGCTGATCAAGATATCAAAAATCAAGTCTTACCTCACACTGTAGGACAAATTGTTTTCCTCCTTTAATTCTCAGTAAGATGCATTTCTTATCTTTAATTTGTGTTTCTTCAACAGATACTATTTGTTCCATTGTCAGCAGGTTTTGCTGCAGCATTTGCAAAAGAGCAGAGAATTAATTGCAAAAAAAACCCTCAAAAAACCCCTTGTTGCCCATCAACTAAACCCACTATCTCATTTTCCTGGACTATCCACATGAATTAAGTGATGAACATTAAGAGTCATTACACAAACATTTATTTCTGAAGGCTGGGTCACGAACTAAAGATAGATAGTAAGGTAAGAGAGAGATTTACAAGGGGCTTGGTTGCTTCAATAGTGACAATGAAATATCAGCTCTAAAAGCCAGTAATGACAGCATGAAATAAGAATCTACAAATAGGTGTGTCTGCAAACAGAATATTCACTATTTTCCCTCAAGAGTTGCATATAATTTGATACATTTTTCAAGCATTACTGTTATTACAGGAAAAAAAAAAAAGCCAATTTGACTACTTCAAAGAGCTGAAAGGGAATATTTCAGCACTGAATACTTACAAAGAGAACATACACAGCAGTGTGCAGGAAAACTCTCCCTATGGACTGCAGAGGACACAATGTCTTAAATTCCAAACATTTCCTTAACTTAAATATACAAATTATCTGCCCTGCACGTGAGCACAGCTGGGCTACACTACAGCCACTATAGCATTTGCTCAGAAATCAAATGCTATAGCATTTGTCACCTTACCAGTTTGTGTTTTTTTGTATAAATAGTCCAGAGGTCCTAAATGAAAAACAACACCATCAACTACCAAAATCCTTTAAAAGCACAACAAAACAGAGCAAACAGGTTTCTCAAGTCAACTTTATGTCTTCTCCGTGCAGCGTAAGCTACCCCTTAACTACAGTGAGACTCCAGAGAGGTTACTCAAATCCACTGGGCTTTTACTCAGAGGAATCTCCTTCCCCCAGGAGAACTCCTGGGCACTCCAGGTGTGTCTCACCTGCACTTGCCTTCCAGCACAGCTCCCCAGGGCCCCTCACTCACCCGGGACTCTCCTTCTCCTCGCCACTCCAGCCGGTTGGGGAAGAGGTAAAAGTAACGCCGCTGCCACTGAGTCAGGAAAGGGTTCCCCAGCTTGAGCATGTATCCATGCATGATACAGTCCTTCCCCAGGGCATAATCTAAACCAAGAGGAGATGTTAGCAAAGTGACAGGAGGTGCAGCTGAAAGCATTGTGAGCGAGCTCTGTGCCGAGGGGACGGAGCTCCGGACCCACTGTGGCCTCAGCAGGTTCAGATCACACACACAGCCCCAGTTCTGCCCTAACTACACAGCTGCTGTGGCTGCAGAGCAGGGACCAAGGACAGGACTAGGCTCTTAAAGAAGTATCCCACTGGAGGAGGTTATTAAAAGCACTGAATGTTGCTCTCCAGAGTTTGGGAGTTTGATGCAACACCCCCGTGCAAGCTGCAGTTTGCTGTGCAAAACCTCCTGCGGCCCTTCCCAGCTCCTGGGCAGGAAATCAAACCCCACAGACTGGGAAGGTGGGGAGGCCCTGGCACAGGGTGCCCAGAGAAGCTCTGGCTGCCCCTGGATCCCCGGAAGTGTCAAAAGCCAGGCTGGACAGGGGTTGAAACAAGTGGGATAGTGGAAGGTGTGCCTGCTCATGGCAGCTGGGGTGGAACTGGATGGGCTTTAAGGTCCTTTCCAACCCAAACCATTCCAAGAGTCTATGATTCCATGAATCTCTTTCCAAAGCTTGATGTCATCATCCAGCATTTCAAAACATTAAGAAACATCTTAAGCAACACGACAGCCATTAAACGAATCCTAACGATTCCTGGGAATGATGGCAAGGGGAGTCTGTGGAACTCCAAACCCAGGAATTACTACCTAAGCAGCAAAAGATGAGAGAAGTGTAAGGACAGATTACCTTCCTCGTGGCCAAGCTGCTTATTTTTAGCCCTTTTTCTGGCCTCAATTTTATCTGTGTCTGCATTTACTGCGTCATAAACAGTTTCTGCTACTTCTTGCTGCCAACGCTCCGATATTACCAGAGGGAAGTTCTTATATAACTCCTGGTCACTATCAAGCAACTTGCAAGAGAAAAACAACAAAAAACCCAACATTTTAATAACTTTCACTATTCTTATCCCCAACAGTTAATAGTTACCCATGCAACAGTATTATTTCACAAGATGGATTGAACTCAAACCTTCACAAAACAGATGCAAGCAGGAGAAGCACAGACACTAATTTAAGCAAAGATATTAATTTATGTGCAGAGAACAGGCCACCTGCTCAAAGCTTGTTTGGTGTGATAGCTCCAAAATCCTCACTCAACACTGCCCCATAATGCTCTCTAGACATTTAAATAATTACTCTAATGTAAGTAGCAGCATTCTAAACTTTGTTGCCCAAAAACTTCTTCAGCACAAAACTCCCATGAATAAGTGAAAAAATACCTTTTCCACAGCAATGCCTTCCATGCTTCCACAGCTTGGCTCTATACCCTTAATAATTAAATCCCAGCATTCACCAGCATGTGCTGCAGACCTCAATCTGCCTAGGATAAAGATTATTTTCTCCACCAATCCTTTGAGTACTTAAATTGAATTGCACTGAAGAAAATTAGGAAAAAATTCCTTCACCAAAAGGGTTGCCCAGCACTGAGCAGAGCAATGGTGGAGTGCCCATCCCTGGAGGGGTTTAAAGCTGTGAGGATGCAGCACCAACAGCTGCAGGAGCAGCTTAATTCTCTCACTGAAGTCAGGCCACACACTCCTGAAATAGACATTCTCCTACTTTTGAGAGATCCATGCCATATCCCAGCAGGAAGGTTTCTCTGCCACACCCAGAAGGTTTCTCTGTAATTGTGGGGACTCCCTGCGGCACCCGGGGAAGAGGGAATAGCCACAGACTCCCATCTCATATCCCCAAAGCTCACATGTTCTTCTAGGGCCACAGGACACTCTGCAGGATAAAAACAATCCCAGGGAGAAGAGCAAGGGGTTCAAACTGTGGTGGCCAGGGCAGAGAGGGCTCCTGGCACCTCGCTGGCAGCTGCCTCAGGCAGGAATTCTGCCTCTGGACACCTGTGACACCCAAGGGGGACTGTCCTGTCCCTCCCTGACTCACCCCCAAGGGTAAATTTATCCCTGAGCTATGAGATTCTGAGATCAAACTGGAGATGACACAGCACTGACCTGCTGGTGATTCACACTCCCTGATAGGATTTCTCACTAAATCATGTTATTGAGAGTATCTGATCCCCTCTTGAAATAAAAAGACTGCCTGGCTCCCCCCTTGAAAAAATGCTCCTCTGAATTCTGGCATTGAAGGATTACAGGAGGCTGGAATCCTGCCAGGCTAACATTGATGCTGAAGATGTGGAATTTTCTGGGATAAAGAACATCCTGGGCTCCCTGCACTTTTCTGTGCCAACTTCTGTCACCACAGCAGGTGACACTGACAGATGAGCTCCCTTTTAGGCTCAGTGAGTACTTAATGGGGCTTTTTGCTTATAAAGTTTAGAACAATTAGTTTCCCTCCTGACTCATTTCTGTAAGAACAAGAACAAGGTCTGTTCTACTGCAGAAATGGGTGATGAAAACAATGAAGGGCACTGACCCAAGTCCTGCTGTCCCAAAGTCCCAGGGAAGCTTCAGAGAGTAAAGGAATTTACAGGAGGGGCACCCCCTTCATGTGAGTCCCAAAGGGGCCAGCACCTCTAACTTCTCTCTTTTTTAATATAATTTATATTATTTTCATTACATCTTGGATATTATCAGAATCTGATAATTTCTTTTACCACTTTTCTAACTTGTGACATTGCTACTATTAACACAGTTTGTCGTTTTTAAGAGTTCTCCCTGGCACTCTGTGACCACTCAGCTATTAAAATAAGGTTTAGCTCCATTCCTCCAAGCTACCAGAAATAAATCCCAACTTTTAAACACACAAACCATAAGCTATTCTTGAAAATCCGAGTTGATTCTTGAAATTCCCAGTTGTTTCCTGACCATTTGAAACACCTCCTTTATCACATAAAACTTTTGGTAAGAAAGTAGATTTCAGTTAATCTAAAAATATAAGGACTTGGCAAGCAAGAAGGAACAGGGTAAACCCAAGGTGGATGTTCTGGTTGTAGGTCTAGCTCTGATTCTAGTTCTACCCTTGCTTCTAGTTCCAGCTCTAATTCTAGGTCTGGTTCTAGTTCTAGCTCTGGTTCTGGTTTTATTTCTAGCTCTGGTTCTGGTACTCTGGCCGGAATCCAGTCCGGGCTTTCACTCCCACTGGGCAACTCCATTCCGGACCTGGGGGAAATACGGTCCGGGTTTTAACTCAAACCGGCTGATTCCATTCCGGGCTCTGGCCAAAATCCTGTCCAGGTTTTCACTCCAACTGGGCAACTGGTTCTAGTTCTAGTCTGGTTCTGGTTCTACCTCTGGTTCCAGTTCTAGTTCTGGCTCTGATTCTGGTTCTAGATCTAGTTCTAGTCCTGCTGGAACCAGCACGGATTGATTTTCCCATCCTGAAGGAATCCCTTGCACATCCAGAACCCTGAAGCAAAGGAATGTCACACACACACATGGAAAGCAGAGCACAGCAGCCCCAGCGCCACCCTCCACCACTGAGAGTTGGGTACCTTAATGCCTTTAGTGTCCTCTTCATCAAACGAGCCAATATCAAAAGCATCTGCTGCATTGACTTCTCCCCGGGGAGGAATCAGGGGGGGAGGGTACTAGAAATTGAAATCAGCATCATTAAAGACAAATTAATGGGCATTATTTAACTCCATTCTGTAGTCATGCACAACCCTTATATTTTTGGAACAGATTACACCTGACTGTGCCAGAGTGTCCTCCCTGGAGTTAAACGTCAACACAAAATTGCTAGCACTTCTTTTAATTACAGCTCTGTCAAAAATCTGGGGATAAAACTCCCCAGTTTAGAGACAGCAAAGGAAAGGAAACCATGCAGTCATTTGATCCTGGAAATGTAGTAACTCACTCCTAACAATCAGAGAGATCTGTAGTAATGAATATTCATCAACAACCCTCCCTGTATTTGTGTGAGTGAGCACTTAGTGCTGGGCACTGTGACCCTCAAGTTTTCTGTTCAGTACCTGTTTGGGTTTATTTTCCTTTTATTGCTTTTAGCTTTTTAGTCAGCTAAAATTACAGTCTTCATCCTTTACCTTCTGTAAATAGACTTGCTGCCAATCAATGCCTTTGAAGAAAGGATGTTCCTTTACTTCTTGTGCGCTGCAAAACAGAAGTGACTGAAGTCAACAAATGAAGGGGCTTTTCAAGTGTATTCAAGGAACACGAAGCCCTCAAAGGTCACATTTCTATCACTTGAGAACATCGGGGAAACGCTCTTTTTTTTGGCAAGAAAAACGCAAGAATTCCTCAGTAAACAACAGGAGAGAAGATTTTCATGTGGAAACACTTGGAATGGTGCTCTAGGGCTGGCAGGCAAGAACTCCTGATAGCACTCTGTCATTTCCAACAGCAAACAATGTTCCTCTGCTGTCAGATCCCAACACTGATCTGGGTCAGATCCCAGCACTGATCTGGGTCAGATCCCAGCACTGATCTGGGTCAGATCCCAATCGCTGCTCGTAAATAAACAAATTACTGCACACCATTTCACATTATACAAATTTTATGGGTAAATAATCAACTACTCTTGTTATGCCCCAGGGAAAAGCAGCCTCAGGTCATTATCAAAGAGGGCTCCAAGACAAAACCCCTCTGATTCTCCCACTGGAATTGGAGGCAGCCCCAGGCTCAGGTGTGACCATCAGCTACCTGTTATCACACATCCCCATGGTTTCTCAACAGTTGTTTACTCCTCTCCTTTTCTCTCAGTCTCACACTAGTTTTTTAACCAGGAGATAACAACTTCATGAACAGCTACCAAGCAAGGTGAACTCGGCAGGAGCAAGGAGTGTTTTGTAGTCAAGAAATAAAACAAAAGCTCTTTTCCTTAGAATAATGAAGTGACATAGGCAGCACCAGCAATACTCACAGCTTTTTGCTTGGTGGTTTTGCGATTGTGGGGTACTTTTTTTTTTTTGTATGTAATATGCTCCTATCATAACAGATACAACATAAGCAATAAATTTTCCCTATCAGTATGTCTGAGTCAAGTCATATGATTTCATGCCAAAACAGATTCAGGCAAAACCAGAAAAACAACCGAGGGATGAGAAGTAGGAACACCACTCAACGCAAGCATGACAGCAGGGAACTCAGGGGAAGGCTTTAAGGACAGAGATTGTCCAAAAAAACATGTCCAAACCGAAGGAAGCCGAAAAGTAATTCCATGCAGCAGCACTTTTCAATGCTCTCCTTCCAAAATTAAAATCCTCACAACAGGAAGCAGATTTTTACTTGAAATGAATTCACTCATTGACAGAGAAGTGGAAATTTTTCAAGGCAGAGGTCCAAGGAGAAGACAACACCTACCTTCTTCCTTGGCACCCAAGCCTCTTGCTCACATCCCGCTGCAGGAGCCCTTCCAGAAGGGACTTCAGCTCGGGAGAAAAGGAATCCGGGAGCTCCACGTTCTGCAGAAAAAGGAAACACAAAGAGATTATTCCACGGTGGAAGTGGTGTGCTCTGCTTTCTTGCCTCTTGATGGTGTTTGCAAACAGCTCTCCCACGTGTAAATACAGCTCTGGGGAGAGCAGGGGGTGCAGTGCCAGTTTTAGGGGGAATGGGAGCTCAGGGAACATGGGGATGTCACTGGGGCCAGGCCTTACCACGGTGAGCGTCATCCGGTCGATCTCGTGCTTATCTTTGGTTTTGTGCTGCCTGAAAGGGCTGTGCCTGTGGAAAGAAGGAAAAGAACTCTAATAAAGGCACAGCATTATCAGGGTATTTCAGCTGTGGCAGTGCCAGGAAAGAGTGGAGCATCCTGTTAGTCCCATCCTTCCCCCTCATCAATCCTGCCCTGCAGAACAATCTGATCCACAGGAAGGTGAGTAGAAAGTTGGGTAATTCTTAAACAGTGATCTGGCCTTAAAGATGTGTTTCAAATGCCTCACCAATTACATCTATCTCCCAAAAACCTAACAAGGAAACCCCAAGCAGCCATCACCAACAGGGATTGAAATCCAAGGATTTCTATTGGGAAGGTGAGCACAACCCACTGAACTCACCATTCCTCATCATGGAGAGTGAGGAGATAAGAGATCACAGATCCCACAGCATCAGCCACTGGGAAGATATCTGATGATATCTTGTAAATTATCAGCTTCATCCCTTTCCTGCTTTATAGTTCTGGTTTGAATTTGAATTTTCCTCTAAGCTATGGAAGACTGTGGCACATTAGAGATTTATCACACAGTCCTTTGTCAAAGAAAGCAGTATTGTAATAAGAGATATTTTGATTACACTGAGGCTATAGTCCCTGCTTATTTTCTTTAAAACCTTGAGGGGATGATGTTTTTCACAATAAAAAATGTTATTCACTTATCAATTCCATTAATTAGCTATTCTAAAGCATTCTGGCTTACCACATGGCAGAGTGTACCAGCACGTTTCAACTGGAGACCTGCTACTCCCAAGTTATTTTCTGTTTATTCTCAAAAATGTGCTGATTGATGGATGCAATGGATGGACCAGGACTTCAGTTTTTCTCTTTTTAGCATGACAGGTAAATGGTTCCCACACAGCCTCATGTACTCTGACAAGGAGGCTCTGAGTAGATCAGGGAAGAAAATGATTCACTGGCGACTTATGGGCAGATTCTGTGCCAGACTAAATTTACCAAATACCAAAAAATGGCACCATGTGCCCAGCCCTTGTTTTGGGATGTGTTTAATTGGCTTCAGAACAGATGAGGAATGAGAGTTCACCGTGAATAATGCACTGATACCACCCTGAACATCTCTGCCAGGGAGAATCACAGCTCAAAGACTGGCAATTTAAACACCACTTCTTTCTTTATTTGCACCCTTACATTGTCTGCTTTGTGCACAATTAATGTTAAATTGACACAGTTCTAGAGTTCAATTCACAAGTCACACACTGACCTTCCTTTGTACAGTGTCTGGATGGAAATAAAAGCTTATAATTAATTATGTGTGAGGATACAGGATGACCTAATGATCAACCTTTACAGAGAAGCACTGTGAAAAGCCTCAGATTTCTTCTGGTTTGCCATTAGCAGTGAGCATGCCATTTTCAACAAGCACTTGCCCATCAGCGCTTGTTGACTGCTCACATAAATCCTATGGCATTAATCAATTCTAGACACGTAAGTTTAATGAGAAGGTAATTGCTGACAAAGCTGTCATTATCATGTACCTTTGGACACTGATAAGGCAACAGGCCAGATTCAGCAAATGGAAAGATCCACACCTTGTACCTGGCCCAAACCCTGCGGGAGGGAAGGCTGAGTAGGACAAAAAATGGGAGCAGTGCAGCCAAGAGCTTCTCCAGAACACCAGGTCTCAGCCTAACACGAAGCCCACGATTTAACAGGGCTGCTTAGAGCCCTCCAAGGAGCAACATCACAGCATTTATAACATTACCAGCTGCCAAGAGAGGAGTGAACTGCAGCCAGCAGCAGTTCAAAGAGCAGATAGAGGACCTGCCTTCCTCATGTCCCACATCTGTAGCTACTGCAGGATGCAGGTCTTGGAAGAAAAAGCCTGGTTTTGTCTGACACAGGGACATGGGTCAGCACTGAGGGATCACCTGTGACACAGGATGTCCTGCTATTCCAAGGGACACCCACAGAGGCCCCCAGGCTCCCAAAGGCAAGGCAGGAGCCCCACTCACCCCCTCAGCAGCTTGAAGAGCATGCAGCCCAGGGAGAACCAGTCAGCACTGCTGTCGTAGGCTGTGCCCTTCTGCAGCACTTCGGGGGCCATGTACCCGTGGGTTCCTCTGCAGAGCACAACAGCACAGAACATTCATTACACCCAACGTTATCACTAGGAAAAAATCATTAAAAATCGGTATTCTCTCAATAAGACAACCCAGTTTGGAGAGAATAAATTTTAGTAATTTTATTTTGCTTCCAGTGGGTTTTGTGTGTCACCTGTGTGAGCAAAGGACACTCCTCAAATCACCCTGGGCACCACTAGAAGAAGCCACCAGGTATTGCTTTTACCCTTGACATACTCAAAACATATGGACTTTTTTTCAAGAAGCTACTGAATTGCAAATCTCTTAAGGTGTGACAGGCTGGAGTTTCCCTTTTTGCACAAATTCCGAGACTAAATCAGGGCAATTGAGGACCTAAGAACAAAACATGCCAGGTAAGATGTGAATCCACACACAACTCCAGGAATTCAGATCCTAGTTAAATCCTGATGGCAAGAGGCAGAAACGCAGATAATTTGCCTCCAGTTCCATGAAGATCCAGAAAGAGAAAGACACAATAAATCCAGGATTTTTAGTCAGTTTGGGAATACTTAATTACCAGGTTGGGACAATTAAAGCAATCTGGTACTTTAACTCAGTCAGGTTCTTCTCTGAGCAGTGAATCATCCCGAAATAATGTGTCATCTCCCAGCCATGCCTACACATCAGCTGCTACAACTGTGCAGGAAAACAGGGAGAGGAGCCCAAAAAACCTCATTAGAGCCTCCAGCTCAGCAAGCCTGGGCCACACAAGTGTCATTCCTCCCCTTCAGGCGAAGTTAAGTTATAATAAAGAAATTCAGGATGTATTTAGGACTACCTGTATGTGCAGCAGAGCTCCCAGACATAATACTCACACACTGGCATGTGGCTTCTTTTTGGAAAAGTCACAGGCCAGCCCAAGGTCTGATATCCTCACATGCCCATGTTCATCCAGCAGGATATTTGCAGGCTGGAAACCAACACAGGGAGGTGAGTGCTTGGTATTCCCCAGATGACAACTGCAAACTCTCACAGCACAGCAACTCAAACATCAATACTCCCTGGTAATTGGTAATTGCCTTCTTTTATTTAACATCAATATACCAGGCACTTCCTAGATAAAAATCTCTGTTTTTAGAGAGCACCACCATCAACTCCACAGGTTATGAAATACTGAATAACAGAAGGGAATAGCCAGGCAAGGTTTGAAACACAAAGCACGTAATAAATGAGTAAATCCATTCTGGCCTCAAGTTGCTTTTGGTTTCCTCACAGCAGGGTCTGTGTGTGGCTCTTACACCTTTTATTCTCAGTCTCTGGGCAGATTTTTATTCCCTTGTTCTGTCACTTGGTCCAGGGACTCTTCTCTGGGACCTGTCCTCGATTTCCCAACTGTCAGTAAAACCCCCCAGCACCTCTCATGCTGTTGTCCCCCATCGCACACAAAAAAAACCTCTTTTAGGACTCCCAGAAACACAGTAAATCCTCTAAATTATTCCCATCAGGGAGATAAGGAACACTTCACAGGATTTACTGACCCCAGGAAGCCTCTCCCAGGCTGGTTAAACTGGATAATGGCAGAGATTAGAACGACTTTGAAAACTTATTACAAAAAATCAGGCAGATAAAGAAATAATCCTACCAAGGAAAGGTTCAAGGAAAGGTAATCCATGGT
The DNA here is from genome assembly GCA_013397095.1 of Sterrhoptilus dennistouni. NCBI lineage: Eukaryota > Metazoa > Chordata > Aves > Passeriformes > Zosteropidae > Sterrhoptilus > Sterrhoptilus dennistouni. The sequence continues at coordinate 674,530 of VWZU01015895.1, read as the reverse complement.
AAGTTATCTGAGGGCCTGTGTGGATGCAGCCACCAACCATTACCTTCAGGTCTCTGTACACCACGAAGCGATTGTGCATGTGCTCTAACCCCAGGATGATTTCAGTAGCATAAAACCTCATCTCTTTTTCAGAAAACACTCCGTGCTGGGAGAGGTGGTAGTGCAAATCTCCTCCTGAAATGAGACTTGAGATGTAATGAAGTGAATGGTAAAACCTTACCCTGCAGGCAGACAGGGTGACACTGTGGGGGAACAGCACAGCTTTTGGAGGTTTTTATCACCTGTGGAGCACACAGCCCCACCCTCTGCAAATCTGTGTGCTGACAAAATAGCTGAGAAAGTTCCTACAGAGATTTGATCAGTCTGAAACTCCACTTTAAAATGCATTTATTTCATAAACATTTGCATTCAGTGACTAATCCAGCAGAGGATTTCCACACAAGCAAAAGCTGTACCACACACTGGCTTGTGGAGAGCTGAATAAATCAGCTCATAGAGCAGCCCAGGCTTGAGGGACCAACCATCTCAGCAATCCTCCTGCCAAAATTTCTGTAACATCATCACCATCTGAACAAGTCTTGCTTACCATTCATGAGGTCCAGAATGAAGCAGAGCTTGTCAGGGGTGTGGAAGGCATAGGTCATACAGACTATAAAAGGACAGTCCTGCAAGAGAAGAGCAAAGAGGTTCACCTCGGGCAAAAAGCAAAGTGTGACTTTAGGAAAGCTAAAAATACATCTGATATTTTTCCTGTGCTGTTTGCCAGTATTCCCAAGTTCTCTCCTCACTCCTGAAATGCAGCTACAATTGGTAACCACTGTCCCCCACTGTGAGAGCCCTGCCCAGGTGACAGTGCAGGTGTTTGGCCCCCCACAACAGAGGACTGAAGGAATGCAAACACACCAGGCAGGAAGTTGGGATTCTGGAGCATCACAATGTTCAGGAAGCAGCAACAGCACCATCCAGATCTTGCAAAACCCACACAACACCAGGGCTGTGGGAGCAGCTTTAAGAGTCCAGAGCAGAGCAACCAGGGCAGGGATGGGTTACACCCATTTGATGCACCTGAACCTCAATTCACCCCACGTTTAAGACAAGCAGCCATAAAAAAATTCCAAATTTTTGTTCCCAAGGCCTGCCCATTGCTGGTACCTCCATGGCACACATCCAAGGTCTGGCAGACCTTCCTCTGCACTGGGCCTATGCTGGATGCAAGGCTAATTCATAACTATGGAATTACTGAGGTTGGAGAAGCCCTCTGAGGTCACTGAGTCCATCCCCCAGCACTGCCAAGGCCACCACTAACCCATGTCCCCAAATGCTTCATCCACACATCTGTGCCAGGGCTGGAGAACCCTTTCCATGAAGAATGGACCTGCTTTGGTCCTGCTGGCCACACTATTGCTGATACCAGCCAGGAGGCTCTTGGCTAATGACCAGAGGGTGGCTGTCACCTCATCAACTTCCTCTCCAAAGCCATATAGGGATGGAATCATGGAATGCTTTGGGTTCTTCTTGTTCCAACCCCCTGCCATGGGCAAGGACATGTTGTGGTACAGAACCGGGGCTGTTTGGTGAGTCTGCAGTGATCCCTTTGGGGCTGCCCCACTGCACAGCTGATCCCAAAGCACCAAGGCTGGCAGGGAGATGATCCCAGAGGAGCCCAGGCCAGCAGAGGAAGCAGAGCGTGGCCTCACGAGACTCCACCAATGCTCCTGGCGCTGCAGGATGGATGAGGGAAAGCTCTGGGAATCTCTGACAGGAACTGGCTCCCTTTCCCAAATTAGAAACAGCAAAACACGGCGGCCTTGGGCAGCGTGGGGCCAGCCCTGGAGAGAGGAAAGGGAGGGACAGGGACACTTCAGAGCCCCTTCATCCTTCCATGAGGTTGGAATTTAAAGATTTCTAGACCTGCCTGTAACCCCACAGTGCCTGGGTACATCCTGCCCTGCTCCAACCCAACTGCACTTGATGTTTTAATCCCCCCAAACACTCCCTGCAGAGCGAAGGGATGGGCATGAAACACCTGCACAACATCCAGGAAAAAAAGCTAAAATTCCTAAATGGCCCTAAAAATAAGGAGCCTGATGTGGTGTCTAACACAAGATACCACCTCTGGTTATGAACTCTGTGTTGGGGATTATTGTAGCTGCCACTTAACTTCACAACAGCAGCTTTAGCAGAATTATTAACTTAATTTCCTGCATCGACTGGGTAATTCAGAAGTGTGCCCAAGCAGGGCTCCTAAAATTTCAGAGCAATCTAATTACCCAGAAGGATTTAGTGGTAGAATTTAAACACCACACATAGGCAAATAAAATGGTTTTTCTACACCAGAACATAGCTTGCTTATATTTTTATGGACTTTAAAAATAAAAGTTATCTGGAAGTGTAAATGTGACGCATAACTCATTTTTGTGCAAGCATTCCTAATTTTGTCACTACCCTCTCCCTGCTTAACAGAGAGAAAAACTGTACTGCAGTATTTTCCTGACACAAAAACCACAGCAAAAGAGTAACCCCCAGCATAAAGAAAAAAAAAACAAAAAAAAAAAACCAACAACCACCCTACAGTTATTTTTTAAAGGACACATAAAGCAATAAAATCCATTTCCCAGGAGAGCAATTCTTCATTGCAGTCAAGTTTCTGAAGAAAATAAGCAACATTATGACATTAATGTGTGAATTAAGACCAGTTTGGAAAGAGTTCCTTACATCCAAACAGTCCTGGATTGAGTCTAGAGAACTGCTGAAGTCAAATTTGTGGCAATAAATCATGTGGAAAGAAAAAAAAATGTTAGAGCAACCATTAAAAAAAAATAGAAATACTATATTTTAAAGACATTAGCACATTAAAAAGTGCTCTAGGAGGAAACCTTTGGTTTTGACTCTTCACTGGAAGCCAAGCACTTGGCTTTGGGGCACAAAGTGACAGCAAACAGGGGACAAAGATGTCCAGAGCACAGAGCAGCTGTGTCCCATTTTAACTGGAGGGCAGCTCTGTCCTGACACGTCACTCAAGGATGTGTCAGTCACTGATTAAAACGTGTGAAAATCAACCAAGTACCTGTTCTGCTCAAAAAAAACCAGATTATTGATCTCAGAGGGTTATTGCTCCCCCCTCATGGTGGGTGGGACTCCTGGGGTGTCCTGGGCAGGGCCCTCCAACTGAGGATATTCTGGGATTATGTTTATCATCCCTTGGAGGAAATCTTGAATCCAGCCATCAGTAAAATTATCTCAAGAAGATCTGGGTAAGGCAGCTGAACTGCTGAGGTTTTTTTAGAAAGAAAAAACTGGGAGCCACAACAGAGAGCCCTGCATAGCCCTGGTCTTGCAACAGACACATGGAATGATCCCCTCCTGCCTTCAGGAACAGATTCATGGAATAACCACTTCCTTCCACCTTGGCACTGCCTGGTTTCACAGGGTCCATCACCACCTTGGTGATTTCCATGTTCCAGTCTTTGAACAGAAATCAGGCAAATACTGGCTACTACAGAAATTAAATATATTTCTCTTTTACCAGAAAGTAAAATCTTTTCCCTGCTCTGTGACATTCCAAAGACTTCACAATGCCTTCCCAGCCTGAAGGTCTCAGTGGGAGGGGAAGATGGGGCCTGTGTCTTGCAGAAGAGGAAACCCAAAGCTCGGTGACAGTTTGTCCCCGTTACACCACAGTGACACAGCAAAGACACCAATGGAGACTGAGCCCTGCAGAGCCAAATTTGGTGCCACCAGGCCCATCCAAGAGGCTCCAGATGCTCTGCAGAACAGGGTTGTGCTCCTGAACCCACTGGAAACGTGGCCATGGAAAGCTGCTCTCACCACACAGCCACCCCAGCGTGGAGAGCTCCCTGCTCCAGGAGTGCTGGGGAATGCTTGAGCTGGATGAACAGAACTATTACACAACCAGCTGTGTCATATGCACAGATGTTATTATTATTATTATGCATTTTGCAGAGACATCTGGATTCCCAGTTAAATGACTAATTGTACTGTGATGGACTTCCCAGTTCCATCTCTGCTCCGGGCAGCACAGAACTGTCCCTGGGCACTCCATGTGCCACTGCAGCTTCTTTTCAGGGATTGAAGGAATTCTCTTATTCCACCCCCTTCAAACCTATCTCATTCTGCATATTCCGAGTGCTCCAGCCTCTCCTGCCCAGGTGTACCTGACCTAAATGAGCAGCACTTTGTACAAAACCTCTCTTCCAAGGCTTTCAAATTTCGGAGAATCTGAAAGAAATGTCACCCTAATGAGCTGATAATCCTTAATAAAAGAAACAAACGGCTCCTCCTGCTGCTCCCCCTGCTCAAAGCCTCACTGTGTGCTGGCCTGTGAGAAAACTGCCTCCACCAGCAGCTCCTGAACTATTTTCTCTTCGAATCTCTAGGCATGCAAATTCACGTTGAGTGCTGGAGCCACAGAATCACAAATTAAAGTTAATGGGACAATTATTACTCATTTGCCTTGGATTTCTTGTTTAGCCTCTAATACAGACCTACTCCCCACCAGTTTTCAGCAATCCTGACACATGTGGACAAACCACAACTTATCTCTGGTGAAAACAGGTAACTTGATTAAGAAGTCTGAAGGGACAAATCACAGATCCCAAAATGGTTTGGGTTGGAAGTGACCTTAAAGTTCATCCAGTCCCACCCCAGCACAGCAGGGACACTTTCCACAAGCCCCAGGTTGCTCCAAGCTCCATCCAAGCTGGCCTTGGACATTTCCAAGAATCCAGGGGCAGCCACAGCTTCTCTGTGCAATCTGTGCCAGGGCCTCACCACCCTCACTGGGAAGAATTCCTTCCTAATACCCCATCTAACCCTGCCCTCTGCCAGTGGGAAACCACTGCCCCTTGTCCCAAGTCCCTTCTGAGCTCTCCTGGAGCCCCTTGAGGCACAGGAAGGAGCTCTAAGCTCTCCCTGGAGCCTTGGCAGTGCAGGGATAACACCTGGACTTGAGGACCTTCAAGCTCTGTCCCACAGCGAAGATCCTGTGAGCCCTGGAAGCTCAGAACAAAGCTCACTGCAGGGAATCCTGCTCCTGGCACAAAACCACACACGATTCCTCCTCATCCCCGGGCTGTGTGCAGGGAACGGGGGCTGTGTTCCCACACTCAGTGTTTAATTCCTGCTCCTCGAGGTGAGGGAGGTGAACCTCACTGCCAGCATCACCTGTAGCCATGGGAACCGTGGTGTCACTGCAGTGAGGGCAGAGTCACCTCCAATCCTGCCGGGGATTTCTCTGAGCCCAACACACCCTCAGCCACCACCCGGGGCTGGGGAACCAACACCAGGCAGGTGCTGGGCTTTGTGCACACAGCAGTGATGGTTTTAACTTAGGAGTTTTTAAATATTGAATTAAAAATTTAATTTTAGTTAATCTGATTTTAAATAAATCACTTATATTTATAGAAATTTTATGTTTATATAAAAATATATTTTTTATATTTTAAAATAATTAATAATAATCTGATTTTAAATAAATCACTTATATTTATAGAAATTTTATGTTTATATAAAAATATATTTTTTATATTTTAAAATAATTAATAATAATCTGATTTTAAATAAATCACTTATATTTATAGAAATTTTATGTTTATATAAAAATATATTTTTTATATTTTAAAATAATTAATAATAATCTGATTTTAAATAAATCACTTATATTTATAGAAATTTTATGTTTATATAAAAATATATTTTTTATATTTTAAAATAATTAATAATAATCTGATTTTAAATAAATCACTTATATTTATAGAAATTTTATGTTTATATAAAAATATATTTTTTATATTTTAAAATAATATTTAATTTTAATATGTTTTTATATATTAATACATTTTATATTTCTATTTAAATTTATCAATAGACTAGACGGGCAGACTGGTTTGGTACACCTTGACTCGGTTACAGTACATAGAAAACAAAAGGAAAAACTGGATATCGGAGTAACAGGAAAGGGAGGATGAACTGGTGTTTTGTCTGCAGCAGCACTTTAGATTCCACAAAAATACTACCTAACTATAGCAAAAAAAAAAAAAAAAGAATCTTTTTTACAAGACAGAATCATGTTTTGGAAAAATTTCAAACAAAAATACTTTGAAAAGGATATTTAGAAAGTCAGGAGGGTGGGAGGATGAATTGCCTCAGAAATGGGCACCCCCTCAAGCCTCTGCAGCAGAGATGCTCGTTCTGAAGGACCCAAACTGATCAGGCAAGTTTGGCTCTCCCTTCTCATTTCAGACACATTGCAAGAATCAGGGGGAGGCTCCAGTGGGGGTTCATTTTTGCATGTCACACAATGGAACTGATGGAATATGCATTATATGTAACAGCTTTTATATTACATGGAAGAAAGAAAGAGTAACATAGTGATACTTACTCCTGTACTGACAAGAGACAACATAATTCTTTCATTTAAGGCTAATGTTTCTCCTTGCTTCATCTTGATTCTCTTCTTATCTAAACATTTCATTGCATACCTGAAAAAAAAAAAACATTCAGAAAAAGCACCAAAAATCTCCTTTATCAGGACTATCCACTGGCAGTCAGGCCATGCACATTTACAGGATCCTGTAAGCAAGCTCTTGAAAGACTTAAACCCAGGACTAAAAACATCATTTCAGGCTAAACAGAAAACGTCCAAAATCTCCCAGAATTAACACATTTCCAGCAGAAGCCTGCTGACAGAGAAATGTGCTTTAACAAATAATTCCATGTCCAAACCATCACAGCAAGATAAGAATTACACAACATATATTCATTTTCTCATTCCTACAAGCAAGGATCTGCCACAGGAATTAAATAACAGGAACTCTGTTATGGTTCCATTTAATTCCAACAGTTTCAGCTCTACCAGGAAAGCAATATCTTGAACACACGCTGAGTTTTATATATATATATTTTTTTTTTCCCCTTAATTTTCTTTCTACTCAGAAAAAGGTCAGATACACACAAGAAAGCTTTTTTAGTCTTCTACCATCTGTGCTACACAAATTAATAAAATTTTGCTCACAAAAGGATGTTACCCTAACAACCACAGGAGGATATGATCCAGGCTGGGTATTTTTCCAAGACGTTGGGTGAGTTCATTAATAGACATCAGTGAGAAGGACACGTGTGTTCCTCCACAGAACACTCCTAGACATGGGCACCCATGGATTTTTTAGGAAAACACCAGATTTCAGCAGTGCTTCAGTGCCCATATCCCCATCCAGCCCTGGGGCCTCACCTTGGCTCCAGCTCCCAAGAACAGCCACGTCATTCCTGACAGCAATGTGTTGGGAGCGGGGGAGTGAGGGTGAATTTTAAGTTTCCAGACTGGGAATATATTCATGTCTTCTTGCTGAGGAATCTGTGATGGGTGAGTAAAAATGAGCTCTGACCCTGCCCTGACTGGAGAGTGGGACTGGGGATGTTCAAGGCTGATGGAAATCACAGAATGGTCTTAAGGGAACCTTAAATTCATGGGCAGGGACACCTTCCACTAGCCCAGGTAGCTCCAAGCCCTGTCCAGCCTGGCCCTGGACACTTCCAGGGATTCAGGGGCAGCCACAGCTGCTCTGGGAACTTGTCCCTAATCAAGTCTGTCACTGTCCTGCTGTCCCTCTCCCTGGAATGCTGCATCCTGTTTCTGTCCCTGCTCTAGAGCTCCTTGCAGGGGTGTCTGGCAGGAGCCTCAGGTGTGTGGGTGCTCAGGGAACACTCCTGGTGTTACCTGGGAGGAAGGAGAGGCTTCCCATGCTCCTTGCAGGCTCTAAGTGCAGCAGAAGCATCTAGAGGGGATGGGATCTGGGTCAGGGATGGGTACACAGGTTTGGATCAGGTACTAAACCAAACCTCTACCCAGAAGCTGAGCCTCACCTTAAGTTTTGCTTCGAATTTGAAAAAGAAGGTTAGTTTTCCTACATTTTGCTTCCCTTTGCTCTGTTTTTATCTGATAAAACCTGTCTTTTGGTTCACTTTTCCTATCCTTCTCACTTCCCAAGGGTTCATCCACCTCCTGCCGGAGCCCTGCTCAGACAAAGAGATGGCTGGGACTCTAAGAACTGCCTCCTGAATGTGCCTCAAGCTAAATAAAATGTTTATTTTTGTACATGGACAAATTAATGAAATGTACATGGACAAAAAGTACCAAAGTAAGAATAAAGCCACCGTTGTATTTATATTAATACTTGAAGTCACTGCAGAAACACTGAATATAATAATAGCAACATTAAGACGTCCTCCACTTGTTGAGAGTCAGAAATTTATTATTAACAAGGATGTCAGGCACACACAAGTGCCAGAGGAGGCAGCTGGAAGCAGACACAGGCACCTCACACATGCCCTGCTCACATGGAAGGGAAATGTTTAAGGATGGGCTGTGGACTAAAACTGTGAGGAGAAAAGCAAGGTAAAAGGCTGGGGTGTAAATAAAGACATGGATTGATATTGAGAATGACTGGTTCAATCCATGCCCAGATGTTCAGAACAGAACACAGCGGGACAATGATGCCTAGAAATGGAAATCTGATAATCAGTGGAGGTGTGTGAATGGTAAGATCACAAAAAGAATTAAAAACCACCCAGGGCTGACCCTGGAGCTCCCACAGAGAGCTCTGGGAAGCACAAGTCCCACAGTGGGATATTCCCTTCCAAAAATGCACAGGGATCATGTGCATTTTTGCATTTTCCACTGGTTTTGACAGGACATTTCCATGTGCCCAGGAGCTGTGTGAGACTGAGCCCCTGCTCGGCACAGAACAGGATCCAAGAGCAATCTGAGCCTGCAGTGAGGCAGGAATCAGAACCTCTGGGAATAAAACTTCATTACAAAGAACTTTACAGCAATGTGATGCTGCTTTCCAGTGATTTCCTAAGAAATGATTGGAAGGATTTCCTCACTTAGTCCAGAGTTTACAAAATCACCTCTGCCACAGAGTGTGTGATACTCACATTTTTCCAGTGTCTGCTTTTCTGCAGCCATACACTTCACCAAATCCCCCTCTTCCTATTATTCTATGTACACTAAAATCATTCATGGTCAGCTGCAAATGGAAACAGAAACAACAAAACAAAAGCTTCATTTTTCCCAGCATTAAAAAACTCACTGTGAAAACATCTAAATGATCCATGAATGTGTTGAGATCCTCAACTGTAATTCAACAGCATTTATGGTGCTGGAAAAGGAGCCCCTTATTGTTGATATTTCCATGTACTTGGAAGCACTACAGTGTGAAGTAGCAACAAGGGGAATGCTGTTCCCAAAAACTGCCAGTCTCACTTCAGGGCTATTTTTGCAGACCAAACTGTCACAGGGAAGTGCAGAGGGACAAAAGCAGAGGCCAAGGGAAGGGGCTCAGGGGGTGCTGGGATCATGGCAGGACTGGATGGGAAAGGGAGATGGGCAGGGATTGGGGCTGATAAGAGCAGCAATCCTGGAAGTTCAGCTCTTTCAGCCATTTAAAAAAAAAAATCAAAATTCTATTAACTGAGGAAGGCAGAGGGGAGGTCCAGACAGGAATCATCAGGGCTGTGCCTAAGAATAGCAGAGCAGTGACATCCACCACCCTCCTTAATGAGGCCTTTGCAGAGCAGGATTCAAAACTGAACATTCTCTTTCCTGTATCAGCCTCTGACAAGATAAATATACTTGTAAGTACTTACATGAATATTTAGCTCTACATTTTTCCATTGACAAAACCTAGTAAACTTGTCACTGCAAAAGAAAAAAAAAGTTTAAAAGTTGTCTGAGACTATTGTGTAGAGTATTACAGGAAATGTCAAGACTCTGATATTTAAAATCTAGTCTGAGCTAGGGCGTGGGGTGGTATTTAATAAATGACAGCCTTCCTTTCACCAACTGTAATCTTACCCCCACCAAGAAAAACAATTCCTAGGCAGAGCACACTCCATGTTCTACATCCTTGGGAGAAACAGAGAGCAGATAACCTTATCCCTGGAAGTGCTCAGTGTGTCCCCACATCTCTCTTGCATGTTTTTTCAACCACTCAAAGATGGTTTTCAATTTTTAAACAGCTACGTTTGGAACTAACAAACATTTAAATTACATCAAGAGAAAGATAATTATAAGAAAACACAGGCAGCTCGATTTATGTTAATGAACCTCCACATACTCCAAGGAACATTTTAAACTCGTTTTATCTTAAAATAGGGAAGACATCAGCAATACCACAGGCTTTGGGAAAAAAAACACAGTTGCTTATTCCTACATGAATAATTAAGTGTTTATTTTCAAAGTAAGAAATAACAGCTTCATGGAGGCATTTTTATAATTATCACAGAATGGCACCAAACCAGTTTAGAAAATCGATTTGGGTTCCTTGGTGGCAGCTGAGCTTTCCAGAGCCAGACACAGGAGCAGCAAAAGGCTGCTCTGCTGAGCCAGACTTGTGCCTTCAATTCTTTATTTCAACTTTATCTCGAGGGGGCCCAACCCCAAACCACCAGGACTGGATCTCCCAGTCCCACACCAGAGATGGGCACTCACAGAACATCCCCAAAACCCCAGTTCTGCCTTTTCACAGCCCAAACTCCAACTTTCTCCCCACTGTGACTGAGAAATCCTTCAGCTTTCCAGCTGTTTCACTCACACATCCTGACACTGCTCAGGATATCCCAAAGCTGGGTATTTAAAAAGCTTGCTGATCAACTCTATTTGATTAATCATGCATTAATACACATTTTTAGCCTTATTTACAGCAGCACTGAATGAACCTGGCTTCCCACTACATTAGGCAGATAATTCAGGTAATATTATTCATACCTTTCCATAAATTTTTGAAATATTTTTCCTCGGAGACTATCACAGATTTCTTCTATATATGGCTAAAAAGGGTGAGGAAACACAATTAGTATTTAAGCAGACAATAAATGGCTTTTTTCACTCCCATCCATTACACAGAACTCTTGCTGGGCCCACACAGCTCCTGGGTTGTCCTTAAAAAGCCTCAAGGAAGCATTTTAGCTTTATATGGCTTTTGGAATCTGAGCAGGTGCCCTGAAGTCAAACACAAAATATTTTCATGATAGAAAACCTTAGGGGGGTGTGGGGGCAAAAAGCTCTTGTTTTAAATGTATTTAAACAATAAATTGTCACCTCTCTGGAATCCAAATTTCCCAGAGCTGCTCTTTCATCTTTGTGGCGCTTTTCTCCTCTCTGTCCTTGCTGAGAGATCAGAACCTTGAACTCACAGGTGACTTTTTCCAGGGAAATCCCTTCCCTGGGTGTGTGATGGCCCAACCTCCCCCTAATTAGTGCTGAGACACCACCCAGCACTGCAATCACCATTCTCCAGCTCATGGCAAAAGCCAGAACAGCTCAGGAGCACAAGAGACACCAGGCAGGAGCAACCTCCACATTCTTCTTTTCAGCAGATTTAGATTTAAAGCTTACATTTAAGCTTACAAACACCCCCATGATGGATAAGACAATTTCTCCACTGTTGCAGCTCAAGCTCACCCTGACAGGATGAGCATCTTCCTGATAGAAAGTGATTTACTCTAAATCATTTAATGGCTTAAAATTACACAACTATAAAAATTCTACTTGTTCACACACCAAGGTATAGTTTGCTTCTCTAAATGTGCTTGAAAATATTATAGATAAGAAGAGTAAATTGTAATTTTGACTTGGAAAACCATTTCAATCCCACTTACAGCACAGAATATGTACCAGTCCCATTTATTCTGTCTCTTTAAACAATATCTAAAAAGTCACTTTCAGTCAGAGAAGCTGAATGTTCAGACTGTGAAAGCTCACCTGGAAAAGGCTGGCTGGCACTTGTTTCTTGGCTAAATGTGTTTGTACATGATCTACAGCTTGTTTTGAGAAAGGCTTTTGGAAAAGAAAAAGGAAGATTTCAAACAGTTGGAACTGTCAGGAGTTTCATTTCAGGTCACAGCACTGTTGTTCTTTTCCCCACATGGAAACACCAACCCCAAGGGGAATCAATAGGGCCTCCCACAGGTCTATTAGAGTGAATATTGTGTGAAATGTGCAAAATGGTCCAGAACAGGATTATTCTGAAGCAGAAAGGCAGGAGAGGGAAAGATGAGGAGGAGAAAGGTAAAAATCAAAGGGGGCGATGATCCTCCTTTAACAAATCCATGAAAAATCCCATTTACAAGCACAGCTCCAGAGCCAGAAGCAGACATGTACTTTTTACTAATAAAATAATACATTTTGGGGGAAAAAAAATAATAAAAGCTTAAACCCTCCACCCAAAGCATGATAGCACCAGGGTAGAACACCCTGCAAATCCTTCTTTCAAATGAGAGCATGTGAAACTGTTACGAACAGATCAATGGGCCCAAACTTCAGCTGGAGGAAGCGTCTTTTTCAGTGACTTCAGCCACATCTCTATACACACACCCTGCATTTATTTCATCCTTTTGGAAACAGGCATTTAGTCTAAGGAAACATAAACCAGATAAATCTCCTGATGCTTCCTTTACGTGCCACTAAGTTTAATAAAAATTGCAGCACGCGACCAACCTTTACCTCAAAAAAAAAAAACCCCAAAAATAAAAAAAGCAACATTCTGAATTTGGCCAAACCCAGATCTTGGATTTCAAAGGGAAATCCAGAGCACTCTGTGGATGGAAGAGCAGATGTTCCTGCTGCCAGGCAGGGGGAAAAGGGCAGGATACCCACGTGGGAACAGGAGAGCAGCTCCTTCATGATGTAGGTGTCGTAGATCTGCCGGCTCCGCGACAGCCGCTCCTCCTCCGAGTCCAGCTTCTCGTACTCCTTGATCTGCAGCACAAGGGCAAGCACACACCACTCATTTTCCAGTGATTTCCCAACTCACTGGGTCAAAACAGGACTTTGGTTGAAGTTTTATTCTATTGGGGTTTTTCAATTGATGAAAAACCACCTGCAACAACGCGGTTACAGATGAGATTTTCCTTTAATATTGGAATTTTCCAGCTGAAGCACAGCTGTCCAGGACACTGATGGAATCTCCATCCCTGCAGGGATTTAATAGGCTGTGGCACTTGGGGACATGCTCAGTGGTGGCCTTGGAAGTGCTGAGTGAACAGTGGGACTCAATGGGCTGAGAGGGCTCTTCCAATCCCAAAATACCCTAATTACAGCACATTAGGCACAGATGTCCAAAAAAGAGTAGAAAGCACATTTCAAAATGTTCACATAGTTCAGCTGCACTGTGGATTTGAACCCTAAAGGTGGCTACAAAACAGTTTCACAAAATACATCAAGTTTCCTCAGGTGTGCTGCAGGAGATCAGTGTGTTCCAGGGGAAACAACAGCAATCCCAGACAGTTCATTTACAGAACGAGACCTGACAACCAGTTCCAGAACAAAAAGCTCACCCAGCCCTAGGGTCCTCTGGAGCATATTTAGGGAAAGAGCAGGGGAAAGACTCAGCTCTGATTTCCTGGACTTTCCCAGCATCAGCCTGTGAAGTCCTGAGATCCAGATAGCTGGCAGTGAGCAGATCTGCTCTGTGCCACACAATCCCAGGATTGCTTAGGCTGGGGAAAAACCTCCAAGATCATCGAGTCCAATTATCAAGAGACAAACTGGAACCAATCTACCTCTGGAGGTGGAACACTAATTAAACTCGCTATCTTTCTATCTGTACTCCTCTTGTTTGCTGACACGATAAGGCACCAGTCCCACCCCAATTTGCCATCTGTGCTGCTTCCCCCTTGATACCAATTTATAATTAAAATGACTCAAAACGTCTTTGCCCAAGAAACACTTTTAATTAATGCAATGACACAAAATAATTAGCAGTACAGGAGGAGGCCTGATGGATATCTGATTCTTATTTGAGCACAACCTCCTATCCCTCAACGTTTGGTTGTTAAAATGACCCAACTCCCCAGTCAGTGCTGAGGAATCTCAGCAGAGCCTCCCCCAGAGATCAAAAGGATCTCCTCAAACACTGGGATAAAACCTGGGATCAGAACACATTTGTTTTCAAGTATTTAGAACCTCTTTTTTTTTTTTTTTTTTCCTTTTTTAATTCCTTTTCCTTCTGAAACTGATCAGGATGAATCACTCATCCCGTTAAATGCCTGATCGTGACTCCAGCTGCAGTGATATGAAATCCCTGGAGTACGGAGCTCTTCTACATCAAGAGATTTTTAATGTAGCAATGTACTGAGATTATTCTATGTGTAATAAATGCAGCAAGTAAATCAAATATATAAAAAAAGGAAAAGCTCCTGGATCCGGTATGTCACAGAGGAAAACACAATGAACCTCTCTTTAAATATCTTTAATGGGATTTTTCCAGAAGTACATGACAAAGCACTGAAATTCTTTTGAGGCAACACTTTGCTAATAGCCTAAAAATACAATTTTGAATTGTTTCAGAGATAAAGAGGCAGCCAAAAATATCTTGCTAAATAATCTGGTACAACAGGCCTTTTCGGATTACTTATGACAGTGATATCTTCAGTGTATAAAGAGATGGAAATGATAGAAAAAGATTCTTTATTGACAGTAGGTATCAGTAGGGGAATGGAGTCTTGCTGAGGACTGATCTCCAAATCGATACCAGCTGCTTGTGCTGATAGCAAGAAAAAAAGTTAAAATTCTCAGCTCAAGAGTGAGGCAGCCAAGGCTCTCCCAGCTCTAATTAACCCTGAGCATCAGCCATGGGCAAGTCTGCCCTGGGAGAGGATTCACCAGGGGTTTATTCAGTGTCACAAATCTAACAGGGAACGAATGGAGCTCAGAATGTGCAGCAGCAGAAGCTGGGGAGGGCCAGGGCATTCCTTGGAATTACTGATCCTTTGGGATGTGCCCTGCACAGTGCCTGCCAGCTCCTTCACTGGCTATCTCCTGACGAGGGACATAAACCATCCATCTGAGGCCACCTCTTGTGTCCCCTCTGTGGCTCTGCCATATGTGAGCAGTGCCACCCTCCATCCCTGCACAATCCCCTCCAGCTGCACCCTGCTGCCTTTTCTACAGGTGAAAGCCTGCTGGGGAAAGACCTGAAGGGTTCTAGTGCCACCCCAAAACCAGCAACTTTGTCTCAGATCCTTTTCTACCAGCCCACACTGCTTCACATCATGGACTCTCTCCTTCCCTCTCAGCATTCCCTGATGGAGCCGGAGCAGGATCCCTCAGCCTCATCCCCTGCACAGCCCCAAACCTCCATCACCAGCACTTACCTCTTCATAGAACTTCAGCTGAGGGACAGCCTCATCAATCTCATTCATGCAATAGTCTTTAAAGAGCAAAAATCCTGGAAAGAAAAACAGAAAAAAATCAGAAAAACTTGTCTCATTATGCTCAGGACTTGTAAAAAGGCTCACGAAACCACCCCAGCTCCACCATGGGGTGTATAAACCTGTGTGAGCACCCCCAATTGCCAAGGTTTAGGATTCTGATTCCCATCCAGCTCTTCATTTCCAGCACAGAAGGATCCCAAGCCTGCCTCACCTCCCACAGGTGTATTAAGCCCATTACTGCTTCCACCTGCTAAGGATTTTATGAGGCATTTCCATAAGGCACCTAAATATCCTGTTCCTCTTCACAGAACATATTTTCTTCCCTTTTTTTTTTGCCCTCCAGTAAAAACTAGACACTATTCACGTTTTGGGGTTCTTTGCAAGAGATTCACCTACATTTCACTGATGAAGCACAACCTCTTCTGCACTCCCATTTCAGAATTACCGGTTCATGTTACCTCTAATTGGTTTTATTGCTCAATAAATTACATCAGGGTCTTTACAGTTCCTTTGCAAGTAATTTAGAGCGTGACCCCAGCAGGCTGTAGATGAGAATCTTCCATTAGGAGCATTTTAAAGCACTGTCACAAGCCTCATCCCATGTCTTTCCCTGCCTCCAAGCTGGCACCTGCTACCCTGGAATTTCACACAGGGACTCTATGTCACCAATGTCCCCATCACTGCCAAACCCACCCAAAGTCCCCCATCTCCCCAGCCAGACTGTGCACCTCCAACCTCTCCTTGCCTGCCTGGCTTTTTGAGGACAAAAAGTGAAATTTCGGGAGCTGACTCAAATTCCTAATTTCCCACATGACGGAACCAGCGGCAGCAGGGAGCAGAATCCTGCTGAATGGACTCAACTTTTCTAGGACAATGAACCAAAGAAGATTGGGTAATTAAGAGACTGAAGAGTGGCACAAACAGCACTGAATGCAGTGAAAGAAAAATCCCTGGCCTGGTCCCAGCTCCTGGCTGGGGCCCAAAAAAACCCACAAACAACAAAAAAACACAACAATAAACCACAAAGACAACTGTGGGAGGAGTGTGAAAATATATCAACACACATTTCCAGCGAGGCCACGCCAAACATTCCAGCCCTGCTTAGTATTTTCCAAACTTTTTAAATTTAATTATGGCAGAGAAAAGAAAAGGTTCCCAAGCCCATGGCACGGGGAACAATCAGAGGCTTATGCAGCCACAGGACACGGGCTGCTCCTCCCCGAGGCCCCTTGGCACTGCACTGCAAAAACCCAGATACACCCAAAATATACAGACTGAGAGCTGGGGCTCTTCAGCCTGGGGAGGAGAAGGTTGTGTGGAGACCTCACAGCACCCTCCAGGATCTGAAGGAGCTATAAGGAAACCAGAGATGGATTTCCCATCAGGAGCTGGAGTGACATGATAAGGGGGAATGGCTGCAGACTGAAAGTGAAATTTAGGTGAAATATGTGGAAGAAATCATTCCCTGGGAGGGTGCTGAGGCCCCGGCACAGGTTGCCCAGGGAAGCTGTGGCTGTCCCAACCCCTGGAAGTGTCCAAGGCCAGGTTGGACAGGGCTTGGAGCAACCTGGGATAGTAGAAGGTGTTCCTGTCCATGGGACTAGATGATCTTCAAGGTCTCCTCCAACCCAACCCAAATTCTGTGATTCCACAGTTCAGACAAATCCAGTTAGAGCCTAATGTTCCCCAGACTGGAATTGTTTCTGTTTCGACCTCCCATTCAATCAACAGACCCTGCACTTCCCCTGCAGCACAAAGGAAATCTCCTCCTTTACTGCTGCTCTTGGATTGAGTGAAAAATGATCAGCCAGAAACTGCAGCTCTCACATAATGGCACAACCAAGTGACAGATGCAGCACTGAGTAAGTGACAGGAGTTTTAAGAAGTTCAGGGAGAGCTGACGAGGAGCACAATAAGCACAGTTAACAGCACACAGAAAAATAAGCCCAGGAACAGAAAGCAGGAATTAATAAAATGATAGCGTTAAGTAACAGCTAAAAAGAACCAGCAATTATTTATGAAATAAAGATGCTGACAGCTTTGGCTTTAAAGATTCCTTCTGCTATAACTATATAATTTCTGCAACAACCAGATCACTGGTTGTTAAGGGAAAGGAAAAATATTTTTTAAGAGCTTCTTCTGGTAACAACAAAGTGATGGATGATATCAATAATACACACAGAGAGTCCCAGGCAGCACCCAGCTCCTCTGGGCTCCTCCTTCCCAGTCTCTGGACAATCATTTTCCCCTTTAGCTTTGCATGGACAATCCTAAGACAAATTTGCCAAGTGCCATGAATTGCACTGACTCTAATTACCAAGGCAAAGTGTCTTTCAAGGAGGGATGAAGGCCACCTTTGGGGTTTGCAGTGCAGGCAGGCATGTGGTGGTGGGGAGAGCAGATTCAGGTGAGGCAGTTCACCCACAACCAGGTATTCCCAGAGCTCATCCCCAACTGGATAAGGTCCCTGTCAAAAGCTTGGAGGACACAAGGAGGAGAACTAAGTTAACCCATCTCTTTAAAACAGAATACGAATGTTTCCTTCAGTACTTATTTCCAATAATTATGTTTTTCTGGCACAACCACAGGAATTTTGCATGAAGTCCTGACTCTAATCAATGGCATCCCTCCACCCCTGGATTTTGTCTCCAGAATTCAGCCCTTCCCACAATCAAAGAACACAAACGCTGCTGGTAACCAGCCACACACTCCAGACCCCTCATCATGTTTGTGGCCTCCACTGGACCCTCTCCAGGAGCTCCCTGCCTTTCTTCAACAGTGGAGACCAGAACTGAACACTACAGCCCAGATGTGGCCTCACTAGGCTCACTCATCAGGATTCAAGTCACCTTCTCATTTTCCATTTCTATGGCATTTCCCTGCCCTGGTCCCAGTTTGTGGCTCTGCCAACATTCCCCCAGGACTGCAGCCACAGGGACCAGCACTGTCCTCTGCCTCCTCCAGCAGTCTAAAGGTCACCTGCAGCCACAACACCATCTCTCCATCCCTGTCAATTAGCCGAGAGCACGGAATCATAAATAAAATAAAACGGAACGACGAGGAGGAACTCCATCATAAAACACTCAGAGAAAATGACTTATCTAACTGGAATTTTATGAGCATCTGACTCGAGTAACCTTTTAACAGGAGTAAATAAAAACCTTATTAAAGCAAACAGGAGTGACTAGGTGAGAGAGCAGAGCTAAAAATAGCCCCGTTTAGCCCCGATACAAGTGTTCACAATGTCACTGATTGAAAGGAAGCTGCATCTATTTACAGCAGGCCTGAACGTGGTCCAAAACGCTGATGTAGCCTCTTTCTAGTAGGCAAAATAGCAAATTAGTGAACAAAAATATCAAGCTGTTTCCAAATCCTCCCGAAACGTGCTGTGTATAAATACAGAATCCTGACAAACAAAGCAGCAGTGACATCTGCACCAGACACGGGCTCCTTTCCCGGCGCTCCGGCCAACAGCTCCCGGGCAGGAAAAGCTTTGGGAATGTGGGATGGTGCTCTGCAAGTCTGCAACACAGGCTCCTGTCCCTGCTTTAGGGCACTTAAAGGTCTCCAATCTCAGTCACTCCAAGATGTTTCTTGTGATCTTTGTTGTTTGGTGAACTGGGACAACGGCAAGAAGTCACAGCCAGAGGGGAATCTCAGATCCTGCTCTCTCTGCACCTCCCTGGCTGGACACTGCACCAAGGTGGGGTCAGGCTCTGCCCCCAGGGAACAGGGACAGGAGGAGAGGAAACTGCATCAAACTGTGCCAGGGGAGGGTCAGGTTGGACATCAGGAGGAATTTCATGCCAGAAAGAGTGGCCAGGGCTTGGAAGGGGCTGCCTGTGGAGGTTTGGAGTCCCCATCCCCGGAGGTGTCCAAGGAATTCCTGGACTCCTCAGTGCCCTGGGCTGGTGACAAGGTGAGGATTGGACACAGGCTGGGCTTGATGCTCTTGGAAGGATTTCCTGACCCAAATGATTTTGGGATCCTTGGGCATCTCCTCCCCAGAAATGTCTCTTATATAGAACTGCCACAGGACAGCCAAGCTCAGCCACCACTCCATGGTGACATTACAGCACAGCCGTGTTTAAATCCAGCTGTGGGTGTGTTCAACCTCCTGGAATAGCCCTCAGTGACCTTCAGATCCATCAGCACCAGGAACAGACCTGGGTCACAGACACAAGCATTGGGACAAAGTCTACTATGAAACTAAAACCACATTAAAAACTGTGACTCCCACCAGCCTGCAATTGTCACAGAACACCAGGCCAGGCTCAGACTCCTGTTCTCTGCAGTGCCCACACAGAGCTGCCTCAGCACAGAGTAATTTAGGCCACCTAAGAGCTCCAGAACTGAGAACACCACCAATTTCCCTCTCCAGGAACAAAGATTACCAGGGAAAACTGTGTAGGAATCATGCTCTGGCAAGGTCCAAAGCCACAAAAATCCTCCCGGCCCAGAAGGCACCACACATTCCGCCACTTTTCTTTCCTAATTAAGCCTAATGTTCGTTCACTTTGCATTAAAAATACTACATTATAACAGACTGAAACATATTCCTTTGCATAGAAAGCAGGAGAAAAGAACAAACTGTATTTCATGAGGACGTGCATCCAATGGTGAGGAGCACAGAACAATTTCCCTAGAACAGAACCAAACTGAGCTCAAAATTAGGCTCCAAGTTGCCAGGTAGCTTGTTTAATGACGTTTAGAAATCATTATATGAAAATAAGCTTTGGCTAAAAGGTTTTAAGTGTTGCTAAAGAAAAACTCCTTATTTCCAGGCGTATTTTCCAATAGCTTTTCACCCAGGGAAATCATTGTTGAAGCTTGGTCAGCCCTCTCTCTAAACACCAGACTTGTGCATGCCTGGAATTCCTGCAGGGAGAGGAGCAGGAGAGCTGAGCTGCTCCTCCAGCACTGACACTGGGGACACAGTGGAGGGATATGCACAAATCCTGTGTCAAACCTCAAAAGCTTCAACCTGACACAGGTGAATATACAGACTTACTAAAAGCACTCAATTATCCTTATTTAGGTTGCCCAGAGAAGCTGTGGCTGCCCCTGGATACCTGGAAGTGTCCAAGGCCAGGCTGGACAGGGCTTGGATTGACCTGGGATAGTGGAAGGTGGAACTGGATGAGTTTTAAGCTCCCTTCCAACCCAAAGCATCCAGGGATTCTCTGAATACACTCATGAAATAGTAGCTCTGAATACTGAAATGTGTGATAAATAATTTTTAAAGCCATGGAGAGAAAATAATGGGGAAAACTTAGCCCTGAACCATATTTACTACATATCTTTCATATTCTGGTCTCCCTTAAAATGCAGATTCCAGCTGACTGAAGTCAAGTATCAAAGGCACTCAACATATCAAAGGTAAAAGAAAAAAGAGGGTTTTACACAAGAAAAAGCTCCTCTAAAAGATGGAGGAGTAAAAACACTAAACAGAAATACACAAAAAAGATTCTAATTTTTAAAAGGACCACTAAACACAGAACTGAAGCATTTAATTTCAATCAGTTCTTACAAAGAATGTGATTAAATTCCTTCACTAAATCCCATCAAGGAATACACAGCACTTGAGATTTTCTTTCTCCTTCACTTGTAAACAAAAGAAACTCCCACTCCTTTGCAACTGGTAATAGAAGGCAACAGCAAGCCATGAGCAAACTAACAACCAGGAGCAGCTTGAAAACCTCATGGTGGTGGATTGGGTTTTGTTGTCTCTGTTCTTCACCCACATCACAATTCCGGCCCTACCAAAGACGTGAAAGTTGCTATTTTCCTGACCAGTATTTTTCCATTATACAACATTTTCAAATTAATTACATAATGCAAAGCCAATATCCTTTTATTATTGAGAAACACACTTTTTCTTCCTGCCTTGCTCCAAGCTATGAACTTCACTGTTACCAATTACTGAACACACAAACTCCACTGGGAGCTGCAGCTCTGCTCCTCAGGAAGGGACTAGATCCAGGTATGGTTTTAGACAGGATCATTTAATGAAAACATGGGAGTAACTCCATCACAGAAAGGTGTTCTCAAGGCCCTGGTGCCAGTATTTGCCTCAGCAAGTTCTGCTCAGTGTCTGAACCACTGTGAAGAGCCAAATTGCTCAGCCAGAGCGTCGAGGAACTGTTGTGCTGTGGTCAAAATCAAAACACAAAGCCAGCAGTATTCAGCTAGTAAATACACACAGCACTTAGGTAAAGAGCAGCAAAACCACTAAAACAACAGTGACAGAGCCCAGCTGATTCTCCTACAGGAATTTCTGAGCCTTCCTCTGGTTCATTCTGGCTGTCTGAGAAAGCTGCTGCGAGCTGGAGGCTCAGAAACATGGTTCTGCTGCTCTTCCTCTTTTAATCACAGAAATCATGGGCAGAAGTATCTGGACTCATTAAGAAACTGTTTTGCATGGGTTTGACCCCACCTATCCAACCTCCATGGACACAGGTGACAGCAGGATGTCACAGAGGGGCTGGCTGGACAGGACACTGTCAGGGAAGGGGGTTTGCCACGTTCTTTTATAGGACAGATGTTGGTATGGACCAATAAAAGCATCTGGAAATGGGGTCACTGACAGCCAGAGCTCTCCAGCTCCTCTGCTCTGTCCCTTAAATGCACTGCTGAAAGTGAGAACACTTAATAGCTCCAGTAATTCACATTCTACTGACTGGTGCTGGTTCTGAGCTGTTCTGTTCCTGCTGAGTGATCCCACTGAGGGGAATGAGCAGCACTGGCAGGCCCAGAGAATCTGCTTTATTAGCAATACACAGCTATGCAGGTAAAACTCATTAAAGCTGTTACTGTGCCACCCTACAGACATGGCAAACCAGCATTTCCCTATTTCACAGGGGTGTTCAGAGGCTTAATTAGCTGTGAACTATTTCAAGACACATTGATAAAAACAACATGGGAGTCCAACTGTATCAGACTGACTGAGGAATTGCTGGGTGGGAAGGAAGTGGAAATCAGGATTGTGTGTGAACAGTGGCAATGCACAAGGAGAAGATTCCACCAGAAATGGGAGAAGAAAGCCCAAGTGAGGACAAGCAGAGAGGAAACACGCTGGGATGGAAGTCACTTTGCACAGTATTAATCACAGAATATCCAGAGCTGGCAGGGACCCAGAGGATCATCACCCAACCCCTGGCTCTGCACAGACACCCCAACAATCCCACTCTGGGCACCCCTGTGTCCAAATCTTCCTGGAGCTCTGGCAGCCTTGGGGCAGTGCCCAGCACCCTCTGAGGGAAGAGCCTTTCCCTGATATCCAACCTAAACCTCCCTCACACGGTTTTAAGTCATGGCAAAGAGAGTTCAAGAAGAGGCTGGAGAGGGCCGAACCAACCACCCAGGGCCCCTCTGATCCCAAAGGAATGAATTTTCCTACAAACACACCTCTGACAGGTGCACAGCAGGGCAGGTGTTTGTGTTTGTGTGTGTTCTCTGGAAGCTTCCCTGGAAACATCCAAGGGAAATGTCATGCAAATAATTTCTAATTTGTTCTATTATAGAGTGATATTCCTTAACACTCTCCTCTTCTCTCCTGTGATACTACTTCAGTTCAAAATTGCCAGTTTGTCTGGAATCCTTGATAACTTAACCCTAAAACCAAATAATTGCACTGCTCTGCTGAGATAAAGACTTTCTCCCCATGCCTTATATCTTCCAAGAACTGCACTGTATATAAATGCTAATCTACCAGGATGTGTACATTATCCATCATGGGACGTTCCAGATGATAGGGTATGTGTTTTCCTATTTTAAAGCTCAGATTTAATCTGCAGCTCCCCTGGGAAATCACACAACTCAGCATCTTCAACCCCCCCTACAAAGGCAGGCAGGAAGATCAGGCTGCAGCCCAACAAAGAAATGCTCAATTATTTATCATCAAAAGAAAATCCCAAATGAATACATGCATTTTGATAGTGCCTTTGGATACTCTTTATCCCTGACACCAAGACAGACAACTCCAATGCACATAAAATCTACAGCAGGAGCTTCAGCAACACCCCTCGAAATGATCTTCAATGTAATTCATGCCAAGTCTCACTTTATTTTACCACAAAATAAGAGGGTGTTGAAAGAAATGCAGCTTCCAGTAACACTGAAATTATGACATAATAAAGAGATCTTAAATCTAACACTCATTTGGTGAGAAACACTGCAAAAGGAAAAACAGACCAACTTCTAGAAGGCTCAGAGCACGGATTTTCTCTTTCACTGTCCTCCCCATCCCCCTTTGGTACAAGCACAGAATGGTGTGAGGAGCAGATCCCCTGTGAAATATCTCACATTAACGGTTTCTGTTTCAGTTTGCAGCCACACACAGTTTCCGACGTCTCCTTGTGGTTTGGGTTCTGTGCTGCTTTTAACTAATCACAGGACTGGGCAAGGACAAGAAAGGCTTCCACAGCCCCTGGGAACCTCCTGCAGCCTGTCCACAACCCACACCCCAGGCTGACCTTGCAATGAAAATCAGAAATACCATGAGAAAGAAGAAGATCAAGTCTTCAAACAGCATTTCAAATGTCATTTTTTTGATCAGAAGGCAACTTCCTAATTTTAGCGGTGACTACTTCTGTGTGGTGGCTCTGCCAGGACAGAACCAGAACCACAAAATAAAACCACTTTGAACAAACAACCTGCTTTAACAGAAAACTCGCCAAGTAACGATGCCCCTGCTCCTTGGCTGCACATTATTTAACATCAAGGCACCAGAACAAAACAAAATTATCACAGTGCTCATGATGCAGCTCAGAGAAGACATCCCTGCTCACTTCACAGCCAAAAACTCAGGTGCTTTTCTTTACTCCCAACCAAGTTTTATAACCTTCATTGTTATTTCCTCAGAGGTCTATTTAATTGGTCCAGAATGCCAACAGCACATAGATCTTCTGCTTAAATTAAACAATAGCTTAAATAATGCTCTAGGGAGTCACTTTTCCCAGCCTGTTATTTTTAGGCAGCTCGGGGAGTGCGGTGCCAGCAGAAAGAGGAAGAGCAAGAATGTTTTTCTCGACAGATTTTAACTCCTATTTAATGATTAGCACCAAAGCTCTGAAATCATGAATTATGAGTCCATAACTAGAGACAGAAACAACAGAAAGCGCTGCCCTCAAAAAAACCCACTGCAGATGTTCACACCCTAGTTTTGGTTGGGTTTTTGGGGTTGTTTTTTTTAACAGAAAGTTGTCCCTGACTGAGCTGGAGGAAACAGCAGCCAGCAGGGTCAGTTTGAACGCGTTTCCCTCGAACTGAGCAGGGCAGGCACAAAAATCCCTGTGCAGAAGGAGCTACAGAAGAGACCAAAAGCTCTGGAAGCTCAGCTGAGGAGCTGCAGAACAAACATGATCCATGCTGAGCTGGGTCAGGACAACGGGAGCAGGGAAGGGGCTGAGAATCCCCACAAACCCCCCGTGGGTTGGAACCAGCATTGATGCAGATGGCAAAATGCTTCCCCCCATGCTGGGAAAACCTCCAGCTTGGAGCTGCTTGAGGAGGATATGGAAGACAGTGGAATGAATCACCTCAGAAAGATCATCCCTCACTCTGTGAAAGTGGATGGTAAATAAGGAAAAAAAAAAAAAGGGGAGGTTTGTAACTTCTTACGTCAACTCCAAGTTGTTTTAATTAGTTCTATGTCACGAAAATAAAACTGAGCCACCTTCGGGGGGGGCGGGGGTGAAAAAAAAAATGCAAGTTCCTTCCTAGGCAAGGTGAAAAACTTACACTGCAGCAAGACCAGCTGCTGAAACAGCTAAAATACGTCCTGTTCTCATCCTTCCCCCAGACCCAGACCCAACGGCTCTGCAAGAGATGAGAAACTGAGAAGGGTGTGAAGGAACTGCCACATCCCACCAGCTCCAGGAGATGAGAGCACCCTGTTTGCCTTCACGAGGGTCTCAAGCAGTCACCAGAGAACCCAAGGCTGAACCTAAGCCAGCCATGGAGCTGTAGGATGCTTTAACATCCCATCCCAGGATTTCTAACCCAGCTTCATTCCCTGCCTCGTTTGCCTGAAAGCCCAGAGTCAGACACGAGAGTCACTGAACTGTAACTGGCAGCAAGTTGGCTCCAAAGCATTTAATAACCAGGATAATCCTGTTCTAAAGCAATATTATGATCTCATAGATTCCCTTGAAGGCCTTGGCTGCAGCAGCCCCTGATCTGCTCATTTCCCACCTGCCCTCTCAGGGCAGGGTCGTCTTTCCAAGTGTCCCTATCCCACAGGGCAAGGGAACCATGACAAGGAGTGAAGCAGAGTGGATTCCACATGTAAATTATGGATATTGGGATATCACAGTCATAGAATGGTTTGATTTGAAGAGACCTTATAGACCATCTCATCCCACCCCCTGCCATGGTGTCTTCCATTAGCCCAGACAGCTCCTAAGCCCTGCCCAACCTGACCTTGAACACTTCCAAAAACCTCTCTTCTTCTAAAGAAACTCATAATCTGGTGTTGTAGCAAACAGGATGTGGTAAAAAGAAAACCAGCGAAGGTGGTTACGCACTCGGCTTCGAGACAGGCTGTACTTCCCCAAGAGGCTTCTGCTGTGGAGGAAGCAGCTTCTGAAGGAACAGCCAGCTGGGCTGGGCTGCCAGTGCTGCCAGAGCAACTCTTCTGGGTGCTTCTGTGAGCTCCATGTCCTCTGACTCACCCGGACATTCTTAGAGAGCTCTGGAGCATCACTCAGGGGGCCAACAGCAGTGCCAGCACCAAGGGATGAGAGCAGCCTGTTTGCCTTCCCGGGGGAAGAGATGCAAATAGGGGACAGACTTGTTTATGCAAATCTGATGGAGCCTCCGGGCCATTTTCATCCCTGATGAGCTTCCTGCTCTTAGCACGATCCTAAAGGTTTTGGTTTCCAAGGCAGAGCTGTCCCTGTGACTCCCTGCAGTTGCACACCTGGGCAGGAAGGGAATCTGGGCCAACCTTTGGCAGTGGGACCAGGAAAGCGCTGACCCTAAAACGATTTTAGGGCTCACTAAGAATAAACACTTGCAGATGATGAGATCAGCACCATAATTAGACACGTTCATAGGGAAACATCCACAGGAACGACTCCACACTGACATCAGAGCCCTTGTATCAGACAGCTGATCAAAGCCTGGGCTTACATCTGAAAGGATACTGAAAAACAGAAAAAAAACCCCAAAAAAACCACAGTGACCTGGAGCTGTGAGGAAGAATTTAGGTCTGGGGAAAAAAAAAAAGAAAAAAAGAAAGAAACAGAACAGTTCTCATCTAGAGCAGTTGCCAAGGAAAAACTGGGGAGCTCAGTGCAGTTTTATAGTCGGTGTGCAAGGCTAAAGCAGGGAGAGCTGGATGGCTCCTCAGCTGAGGAAAAAAACAGGGATGATCCAGCAGAATTACTGGAGATCCAGCAGAATTACTGGAGATCCAGGCTCCTGGAGACTCCATAGGAGCAGGAGGAGCCTCCCGTGGGTCTCCCTACCCAGGACTGCCCCACCTGTGGTCTCACATCCCCCCCCAGACAAAGAGAGAATGAGGAGAACAAAAAAGTGATTAGAGTTTTAATTACCTCCCCATACTACTTCTCACAGCCCTTTGCCTAAAACTGCAGGTACTTTACCACAAGCAATTATGCTAATTAATGTCTGGAAACAGAGCTAATTGAATGGCAAAGAACACGCTAGAAAATGCAATCAAATTTAAATGAACAACCACAGTAAGGAAATACTGTATTTTCCAGCGTGATGCAAAGTCTGCTGTTAAAAACAGTCGTGTTTAGCTTTAATCTTTTTTTAATTCCATTCTAAATCCTATTTCAGCTTCAGAATTAACTGAAACTCCTGCACAGCAGTCACAGAGCTGCTCCTCATTTCCAGGTAATCCAGGGCAAGTCCTGCTCTGACTGTACCCGGGGAGAGGAGGAGGAAACCTCTCCTCTGTGCACAGAAACCAAAATGTTAATGAAACTGGGCTCTAAAATTCCAGGTTTAATGGCTACTACCAACATGGGGAAAAAAAGAGAAAAGATCTAATCCTTCCAAGGTTCCAGTTACCTAACTGTAATTGCTGCAACTTATCAAAATAACTGCAACAGTCCTCGCTGTAACAGGTAATGAAAAGTATTCAATTACATAAATAGAAATATCCATTACATAGAAGATGGTCTGTTTGACTTCTCTTTTTATAGAGAGAAAAAAAAAAAAAGGACTTCTTCATTTCACTGCCCCCAAAGAGACTCAGTTGAAGTCAGCCTGTGTTTGGTTGCTTAAAATTCCGCTTATTTTGCAACTGCCAGGCTACAGCAAAATATTAATGATTCAGCACAGGCACTGGAGCTGAAGCACACACTGAGGTGTCAGTACAAGAAAACAAGGTATCTGTACATTTACATGGCAAAAGTTTGGGCCACAATAAAAAGTCATAGTTTTAAGCACAAGTACAGGCCACACTCCAATTGCTGAAATACAGTGAAAAGCTCCCCAAGACTTCCGATGGCTCTGAGATCCACTAATGACACTCTGAGACACAGGAACACAATTATTTTAATACCTAAAACTCCCACTCCAGAGAGTTGCACACTGCCAGGCAAGCAGGAAGGTTTTGGGCTATTTCTGCTCCAGCCAGAAGGGAAGGCAGTGAAAACTCAACAATCCCAAAGATGCCCCCATTGCAGCACTTCTCCTGGGAAACCAGGTCCTCTGCTCACTACAGTTTCATTTCAGACAAGAATAAAACCACTGACCTCCTCCAGACTTTCCAGCCCATTCCCCATTTTCCAAGACAGGAGCAGATGGGCTATCCCAGCCAACCCACTCCTCAAATCTGTTGGACAAAGATCCCTCATGAAATCCACTCCCTCCTTTATTACCCACGCTACCACTAAAATTTTAAATTTTATTCATATCAAGTTGTTTTTATTTTTCTTTTTTCATTGACACATTAAAGCTCTGGAAAATGGACTAACCTCATCATTTCTGCAACAGCTTTTCTGGTTTTGAATCATGTTCAACCTCACTTCTCCCTTCCACTGCCCACATCACACTCTATTTCAATACTTCCCTGTAGGTCAGATTTAACAGGCAGCTCAGCAAGGTCTGCACTCATTCCTGGACTCTTCCCAGCAGGTCCATGTATATTTTTTTTAATCCACTGCCAGGATGGACACAACATTCTGCCAGAAGAGGATTATTTCACATGCCTCACTAGCTACAACACTGATTTTATATTTAGTCGTGTGATCCAGCTGAGCCAACACAGCCCAGGGCTGGCTGTCACAGCCAAGTCCCTGCCCCGAGGGTCCCCAGGCTGTGCCTGATTGCTCTGGCACAGGTGGAGAGCAAGGACACTGCTGGATTTCCCTGGGAGCTCTGCATTTTCCCCCTCCCCTGCTTGATGGAGTTTTTGTCCTTGTCCTCGGTGTGTCACAGCAGAACACGGAGGCTCCTCACTGCAGCACCAACTGAACACTGATCCAGGGGATGTTCCCATTCCCTGGGTCCACCTTTCCATGGAATACTGATTAACTGCTCCACAAGTCCATTTTCCCAGCAATTTCACCCAGGCTATGTCCTCCCCACGTTGTGAGCAAGAAGACCATGTCAGAGGGTCAAGACAACACATCTGGCATCTTTTCTCCTACTCCCTTATCAACAGGCTCATTACCTCTGCAAAGAAAAAAAAAATGTTTAACTGATGTGACACATTACATCGTTGACAAGCCCATACCAAGTAATATAATTTTGTCCTCGATGTTTCCAAATAATTTAATTATTTTCCCTGTAGTTTTCCAGACCCTGAAGTTGACAGATTGCCTTGCCTCATCTTCTTCCCTTTCACAACATTTCATCTTCTTGAAGACCTTCGTTTCACTAGGTCCTGTCCACCCTCCAGTGCTCTTCAGACAATCTACAGCACTGACCTCTCAGCAGGCACCACAGAGAAATGTAAAAACCAAACTGATCTTGAAAATATCTACAAGAGCAGCCTTTTATTGAGACACGACTTACCAATTTTCTGATGAAAGATCTTGTCGAAGGTTAATTCACCCCTTTCCTCGAGGTATTTCTGCATAACACTGCGGATACTGAAAGGAAAAAACAGGGAAAAAAAAGAAAGAGGGAGTTACTCGAAATTCTTTTTTAAAACCTTTGAAGAAAAGTCAGGTGGAGCTCTGCCTGGCCTCAGGGGAGCTGATCCCTGGGGTCACTTCCCAGGGGACACCTTGGTCACCACTTTATTCCTGTCTCAGGTTTAGCTTGCACAGTAAAATAACTGCACAAGTCACCCCGAGCTGCCTGGGATCAGCCACACAAGGAGCCAACAGCAGCTCCATTAGGCCCTGCTTGGCTGCATTGCACTTAACATCTACTTTGCCTAATTTATAATGGCACAATCACTCACATTAAACCACATTAACAAAGATTTCCTTTATTTGTCAAGTAGCCTCAATATTCATTGTAATATAATGCCCATAAAAATTTCATATGGGCAACAATACAAGTACATAAATCTTAAAATCAATGCAGGCCAGCAGTGCTGGGCCTTGGTAAAGCAACTCTATTGTCACAGCATCAAATCAAAATTCCACCAGACTTTCTCTGTTTCCAATTTTAAAATCGATAATTTCCATACATGCTATTTATTACTATAATTATACTACTTATTATTATAATTACACTCTTTATTATCATAAAAATAACCTTGAACAAAGTACTCATGCCCTAAACAAGGCCATTAAATATCACTCATATTTCTGCACTAGCAAAACCGAGCAGCTAAGCCTTGCTGACCTCAGGGACATCCCCTCTCATGTGCTCACAGGATCTTAAAAATCTAAGTTTCCAGAATTCCAACATCACCCCATCATTAAAATTCTGAGAAGTCTCCCAAATACTGACAAACATCTCCTCTCCATGGAGGGAGGAAAGTGTCCACACTCCTCCTCAGAGGAGGACCTGAGGCACGACATCTGAATGACTTGACCAGAAAAAAGCCTGCAGTAAAGCCAAGGACTTTGCTGGAAGGCCCTAAACTCCCATGTAGGAAAATATCCTATTAATAGTTTTCTGTGTATCTCCAAGTCCCACATGGAACACGGATCTCTGAACACTGTGATCCAAAGCGAGAGCTCTGGAGGCCAAGCACCACATCAAGTCAGACAAGAACTGGGAGGGCTGAACACTGTTAATCAGGTTTGAGATTATAAATTATTCAGTGACGAACTTGCTGTTTATTTGTTCATTAAGAACTGGGTCTGCCCTCTGTGTATTTTAACAATCTAAACAAAATACTGATTTTAAATGAAGAGAGAGCAGTAAATAAGAGATTGTGGAATCACAGAATGGTTTGGATTGGAAGGGATCTTAAAGAATACCTTATTCCACCCTTTGCCAAGGGCTGGGACACCTTTCCACTACCCCAGGTTTCTCCAAGCCCCATCCAACCTGGCCTTGGACACTTCCAGGGATGGGGCAGCCAGAGCCTCTCTGTTCCAGCACCTCCCCACCCTCAGAGGGAACAATTTCTTCCTAAAATCCAACCCAGATCTTTTGCCAACCAGACCTTCCCCTCTTCCCTCTGTGTTTACAGAGGCTCCACTGGAGATGAACAATCCTGGCACGAGTTCCCAGAGCCCACAGCTCTCTCCCCTCCTCCCCGAGCCCCTCGGCGCTGCCGTCGCCCCCCGGCACCGACCCGTTCCCACTGACCACCAGACCAGCAGTAACAGAATAAGCCCCTTTTCATAATAATGACATCAAGAAAGCTTTCCTCTGCTCCAAAGAGTGAGCTGCAAGAAATTACATCGACAGATCTTCTGTCTAGACAATGGGAGAAGATAATGAAAATTTAACGTGTGGCTGAAGCGCCCAGGAAAACAGTGATTGTGTAAGGAGCAAACCTCTCCAGCACCTCCTCCTCCTCCTCTGCCGACATCCCGTACTTCTGGTCTGATGGATAACGTCAAAGGAACAAAATGTCTTTTGCAGCCACAGAAACTGAACAAATCTGTAAAATGATCACAGGCTACGGGAGCCTGCGCTACATTCTGGCTCCTCGACGCTCGCGCTCCTTTAAAATCGTTGCTACTTATCCACATGAATAAATAGGAATAAATTACATGGAGTGGATTATGACTATCCAGAATAATCACCTCGTAATTCTCACATGGAAGTTACAGGTAGAAATCCTCTGGAGTTCAAAGAATTGAAGCAGAGTCCATGTGTCCTCCGGAAGGATGGCAAATTTTAAAATCGGGCTTAGCACGTTCCACAAACAGGAAGAAAGGTTCCCTCTCTGCTTTAGTCTATTGACTCATTAGTTGCCCTACACGTAAACAATCTGGGATTAAAAGCTGCATTTCACAGAAACACAGCCATTTCTGAAAAGCTTTCCCTGGCCAGAGATGCCATCAGCACAAACCACGCGCTAATGCAAGAAGTGGCCGTTTCTGCACGAGTTCATCTCAGTTCACAGCATGATCCACCTTAATAGCAGCACTCACAAGGAGCAGAAACAAAAGTTGGCTAAAAACAAAATCCAGGGAGACTTCAGAAACGAAAGCACATCCAACTGGACTGCAGCAAAACCTTTTGTTCATGTATTTTTTTTCGCTTCAAAGAGGAAGAAAACAGCAAACAACAAAAAATTTAGGAACACTCCATTTACTATCCACATACCACGAGTCAACTGAAGTATGTTTAGGGGAAGTCAAAGCCAGGCCTAAAGTTTGGTGAGAAATGCAGCTTGGACCCATGGTACCTCTTTCTGGGCATCTTTATCTTCACTGAAAGGGTGGTCAAGCATTGGAAGGAGCTGCCCAGGGAGATGGTGGAGTCTGCACCCCTGGAAGTGTCCAAGGAACATCTGGACATGGCACTCAGAGCTCTGGGCTGGGTGACAAGGTGGGATCAGGCACAGGTTGGACTTGATGGCCCTGGAGGGTTTTTCCAACCTCAGTGATTCTGGGATTCTGTAACTGCTGGTTTAACTGGGAGCACAGGGAAGCCCTTTGCCACCAGCCCCAGGGAGATGCCCAGCGTGGGCAGCTGGGTGCTCTTGCCCTTCTGAGATCCCCTGGGTGAAGCTGCCCTCAAAGAAGGAGCTGAACAAACACCCCAGGCCTGCAGAGCAGGTTGGAGCACATTGCCTGCCCCAAGCAGGCAGAAGATGACTTATCTGCATCCTCATCAACTCTGCGAGCAGCACAGGTCGCTCTAACCTGGTCAGCTCCTCCTTCTGCCCAGAAAAGGGATTTATTTCAAGCATGAGCTGAACAGTCTGTTGAAAAGAGCTTCAAGCTGCATCTTGGAGCTCTAGCTACTCCAGCTTTGATCAAAGAAACCTGCTGAAAGGCAGCCTTCAAGGTTAAACTCCATTCTGGAATTAAACAGCTCTCGCTGTCTATGAGCAGCCTGGCAGGGCACAGGCAGCAGCCACAGTGCCAAGGTCGGCACAGGCAGAAAATGTCTACTTGAAAACATGTCTGAAAAGCTAAGAACAAAACACATTATGTTCTTCCTAACACAGAAAAGGCACGTAAGGCAAGAGCATCCACGATCCTCCCTCTCAGACAAGTTCCAGCAGGAGCAGCAAACCAGAAGGAGCCTTGGAGAGGAGCTCAGCCAAAGCCAGGACTTGTCCTTGGCTGCAGCACTGGACAACAACAGCCACTCCTGCTGTTCCCCCGGAACTGAGCAGTGACAGGACTCCGAGGAGGAGCATGCCAAGCAGGAGAAATGAAACTTCTGCTGGGTGTCTGAGGTGTGTGTGCCCAAGGATGACCACTGGAACTGAGGAATCATCCATAGGGCAGCCAGAGCACAACCCCAATGGATGTGGGAATGTGCCCAAACCAGGATTTACGGAGGACAGGAAAACAAACAGCACTCGTTCTGATGCTTCCAAGAAAGATGGAGAGGGACTTTTTCCAAGAGCATGTAGTAACAGGACAAGGGGGAATGGTTTCAAACTGGCAAAGAGGAGGTTTAAATTAGATATTAGGAAATATATCTTCCCTATGAGAGTGGAGAGGCCCCAGCATAGGCTGCCCAGAGAAGCCGTGGCTGCCCCATCCCTGGAAGTGTCCAAGGCCAAGCTGGAGAGGGCTTGGAGCAACCTAGGATAGTGGAAAGTGTCCCTGTCCATGGCAAGGGATGGAACTGGATGGGCTTTAAAGTCCTTTCCACCAAAACTATTCCACAATTCTATAAAAGTTCTGCTATTTGTTTCACACAGATTTTGTCCCTGAAGTTCTTCTGAAGCAACTCACACCACAGAAAAGGAAAGGGCACAGAACAAGGCAATGAGGTGTATCCATATATACAACACTCCCACTATTGGAACTAGGTCAAGAAGCTCCTTACTACTGCCCTTCCTACTACTGGATCTTAAAGGAGCTTTGAATTATTTATCATCAGAGCAGATGATATTTCTTGTAAATCAATAAGCATTCAGATTTGTGGGATGTTATCTGTGTACAGGTGCACACATGCACACCACAGCTTGGGAAAACAATGGCCAGCATTAAAGAATCACACCTGCATTAAAAATGAGCAGTTCCAGTCATTAATATATTCTCCAATAGGCTGAAACAGAAACAGGAGAACAGAAAAACAAAATAAGAATGAAACAGCAGCTTCAAAAAGGCTGAGAAGAGCTTAATTCAGGATTTAACTCTACCAACATTTGCTGTATTGTCAAGAGCAGGTCATAAACTTTATCTGCTCAGACCCCCAGCCTGTAAAATAAAGCTGGATTTATTTTTTCCCTCCTCTTTGTCATTAGAGCAGGCACCATCCCTCTGCCACATGTGGCTCCTGTATCCAACAGCACACTAAGTTCCTGATGGCTCCTGGCACATCTAAATTAATAATTATTTCAAGAAAACGCCAGATATTCATCAACCCCATGGTCAGTGCTTTGACTGCCAAGGTTTAGCAGTGCCTGTCCACCCTCTGCACTCCCGAAATCCCATCTCTACATCACAGCCATCCTCATTTATTCCTGTGTCAGGGGCAATAAACACTGAACACTCACAAACCACTGAACCCATTTCATCCTGCTTCCTCTCAGATTGCACTCAGCTCAAAGTTCAGCTGAAGTCAAGACTTCTCCAAATGACTCTGCTCTCGGTGCTGTAAAAGCTGCTTCACACGTGGTCCCTCTGTGGTTCCAGCAGTCCGTGGGGCAAATTCCCAGCACAGAAAGACAGAAAAGATCGTTACACCATCTCAACTGATAGATATATTTATCTCTTCTTCGTAAACACACAGAGTCACACTCAGTCGTGAAGGTCTTTCCCAATGCAAATCCTTCTGTGAGTCAGTTATTAATTAGTGAATGTGCTTGGCCTCATCAGGTCACAAAGCAATGAGTGACCCTAAACTTTGATTTCTCTCCATAAAACACATCACACCTCGGGCACACCCCACCTCCGAGGGACTCTGCCATTTCCTGGCCCAACTTCACCTATTTCTGCCCCATTCTGTGCCTTCCCACCCCCTGAAGTTCACACCAAGCCGTGTGAAA
The DNA here is from genome assembly GCA_013397095.1 of Sterrhoptilus dennistouni. NCBI lineage: Eukaryota > Metazoa > Chordata > Aves > Passeriformes > Zosteropidae > Sterrhoptilus > Sterrhoptilus dennistouni. The sequence goes on along the minus strand of VWZU01015895.1, from coordinate 639,780 downwards.
TAATGCTCTTAGAACTGTCGTGAGTGATTAGCAACATATTTCACCCCAGAGCCCTGTGGGATGGAAGGGATTAGAGCTCAGCAACACCTGCCCACACCCCCCCTCCCCTCCCTGCATCAGCAGCCTCACTTATGCAAATCATTTTAATGGAGAAAGTTTACAAGGAGGGAGCCAGAAGCAGGAGCTGTGGAGCTCCAACTTCACAAAATACCAGCCCCAAGAATCCTTGAGGCATTATCAGCGCTGAAATCTGAAACTAATATAAAAGCTTCTAAGTACATGAATTTTTCAGGAATAATTACACCAAATTGCAGTGTCAAGGACTTGCCCTTCCACCAGATTGCTGCTGCTGCTGAGAAATTACAAGAAAAGGAAATCAGAGCAAAATCACATCTTCTTGCTCTGACTGCAATTAAGGCATTCGCCAATCATAAATTACTTTTTTTTTAAACAAACACAAAATTACTGAAGCCGTGCCAATTTTTTTCTAATCTTTCTCAATCTCAAATGTTTAGAACTTTCTTTGCAAGTAGCAAGTATAAACCTTGACTGAGAGACCAAGAACTACAGCCAACACTGACAAACGCCTCTGATTTATTTATTCATTTATAGGCTCAGGATGCAATTTTACAGAGATTTTAAATGTTTATTTCCACTCTCCAAATCCATCATAAAGTTGCTAAAATTGGACCAAAGATCCTGCCCCAAAGGCCTCTCAATTGAAAGCATGACAGGGTCAACAAGCACAATTCAAAGCACTGGCAGAATGGCCCAGAGCCACCACAGCCGAAAGTGAGTTGTTTTTTTTCCCTCTTTGTACAAGTGCATTTAAAAGGTTTAGCAATGCAAGATTGATCAAAAGTGAAAACTGGGATGAAATATTTGGTCTAAGAAGCAGATCTTTCAAAGCTCTTTTAAACAACAAGTTAAAACTACAGGAATGTTCTTGTATTTTTGAACAATTAGGAAAATCTCGGGTAAGAAAAACAAACATCAAAACCTCTAATAAAAAAATAAATCAGAGGACTGATGCCCAACACAGATTTGTTTCAAACATCAAAATGAACAGAAGAAGATAGAGAAGAAATGGAGAAGCCAGACTGGAAAACAACAGCAAATGATGAGAAGGCTCAAAAAGGAATGTCACTCTCAAAGCTGTGCCCCACTCCCATGGCTGTCCCAGCCATCCCCACCTCAGACATCAAAAGTAAAACATCCACAAAGAATTCTATTATTTGTCTTCTTTTAATTGATTTATGGGATTGTTTAGGTTGGAAAAGCGCTTAGAGACTATAAAGACCAACTATCCCTGCAGCAATGCCAAGGCCACCACTGACCCATGTCCCCCAGTGCCACATACACACAGCTATTAAACCCCTGCAAGGATGGAGACTCCACCACTGCCCTGAGCAGCCTGTGCCAAAGCTGGACAGCCCCTTCCATGAAGGGATTTTCCTTAATATCCACCTAAACCTCCCTTGATGCAACCTGAGGCTGCTTCCACTGGGTGCCAACTGGATCTCACCCTGCTCACCACCATCCTCTGGACCCACCACCCCTCTTCTCCACCAAAATCTCAGCTTCACAGAGCTGGTTTTCCCTGCTGAAAGTGAGGCAGAAACACAACAAACAGCAGCAGCTACAGAGCTGTCACATGGAGGCTCATTCTGTGCTCAGCCCCTCGGGACAGGGTGTCTTTCTCCAAGGTCTGAAGCACTGAGTGTTTCATTGGGCTCCCCGGAGCTTTTTAATTTCCCGGGAGGATGCGGAAGCTGCTGGGAGCTCTTTCCTCCTGCGCACCTTGAGCAGAGGTAGAACTCCCCCGAGCCCCCAGCAATTCCCAGCTCCCATCCGAGATCCCAGCGAGGCTGCAGGAGCTGGGAGTGCAGCTGGTGCCCGTCTGCTGTCACACATCCCAGGCTCGAGCCCCAATGATGACTTTGATCTGCACAGATCCTGAGAAATCTGGCCTTTCCTCAGCTCCCTCCTCAATAGGACATGACACATGCTGACAGGACAAACTTCTGGCACGCTGGAAGGGGGCTGAGGGGCTCTATGATCCTTGAAATTCTTTCAAAAATTGTTCATTTATTTCTGAAAGGTGTATTTATTATATAGGTGTTTAGTCAGTATTGGAATGATTTTTTTTTTTTAATAAGTAAGGGGTGAAGCTCTTGTGGAAAACAGCTGTATTTTCTAAGCTAGAAACTGCTGCTTTTGCACCAATTTAGTTCAATTAAATTCTGTTATTTGGTTTATGCACCTGGACCTGACGGCTCCTGATAGGCTTTTTACTAATGTTATTAATTACCAACAAAATGAAGCTATTATTGATAAGAAGATTAAACCAGGCCTTTCCACATGATTTCACCAGAACAGAAACCAAGGGCTGCACACGCTTGTGTCCTGATGTTATAGCTCCAGTGTTGGCTGAAACCACACAGGAATGTCTGGGCACTGAAAAGCCATCAGCTATAAAAGGAGTAAGAGCTATAAAGTTCATTAATTTTACTGAAAAAACACCTGGCAGGTCCCACAGCACCTGCAGCCCACCTGCACTACATCAAAGGAGTGCTTCACACCTGTAACACAACATCACCTTTCCCCAAAAACACATCCAGAATCACCCCTCTGTTTTTAGCACAGGAACAGAAGGCTGAACACTGATCTCCCCCCAGATCACCGTGATTTACCTTTTTTCTTATTTAAGGTAATGATGCCCGAGGGAAGGTCTATGCTGCAAAACATACGCTGCAATCCTACAGCATCCCCGGGGAGAAGTAATTGGAGCATCCCTCTGAAGGCCAGATCTCTCCTTCCTGTGCCCAGAGATGCTCCAAGCACCAGATGCTCAGGAGCTGAGACAGTCGAGAGCCTCCACTGAGGCTCAGAAAATTCAGCTTCAGTTCCTGCACCTGCCCAAGGTGCTTCATGTGAACAAAGGTACATCAGGTGTTTTCTAACTGGCTCCTGATCTGTACAATACGGGTAATAACAAGCTGTCTTTCATCCAGACTCTCATTCCTTGTCTCTTAAAGCTCTGCAAAGGACTTTCATCCTCCTGTGCTCTCCTGTAGAGGCCTGTCTGTTAGCAGGGTATGGGATGCTGCAGGTACAGTAAAAACTGAATTTCCAACAGAGAGAGAGCACTCAAACAGAGCCAAGAGCAGCACCCACATCAAGCAGGAGCCCTCCCATACAGCCTCCTACACTGACAGGCCATAATCCATCCCCTGGCATCCATCCTTCCCAAGAAAGTGCCATAGTACAAAGCTGACTTGAGATAAAAAGCAAGTACATGTTGTTTGCAGTCCCAGCATTCTGTATGCACACTCAATTATTTGGAGAGAGCCATTTCTTACTGCCATCCCAACCACACACTTCTGCTGACAGCAAGGCAGGGAGGCTGAACTTCCAAACAAAATTCCACTAGTCCATCTCACCCTGAGATAATCCACCAAAAAACACAAGTGTTCAGCCTTTCTTGTACTGTTAGCTCAGAAAAAAGCAAGTGTTTCCCCTTCCTCAAGCAGTTCCCAATGAACCTCACATGTGCCTTTTCACACTAGCAGGGCTAGATAGCAAGATAAGCTTTGGTTTACTCATTTAAGCTTCAGATTTTGGACATCAGGAAGAATTTCTTCATGGAAAGGGTTGTCAGGCATTTATTGAGAGGGGCTGCCCAGGAAGGTACCCAAAACTGAACAGTTTTCTTGCAGCAACAAAGAAGCACCTAGAGAGACACAGAGGGCTGACATGGGCGGAATAGCAACAAAAATGAAAATTACACAAGCAATTGTCAGGAAAATTTTCCCAGAGACAGCACGGTAAATGAATAAACACAACACGGAGGCGTTAAACAACGCCAGAGAAAACACCACCGAAGTCACCCAGAGTGACAGCAGGGATGGCAATGTGAGCCTGCAACTCAGAGATTTACAAAAGTTTCACAAGGTGCAAGAACTCCCTGAAGGCCATCTCAAAGAAAGACCTGAAATCCACAGAAAGAGCAAAGTAAGGCCAAGAGCACAGAATTACAGAATCAGAAGCAAGAGAGAACAGAGCAATGATGCTTTAACCCTGAGCAGGAGATGCTGCTTGGATTTCAACAACATTCAGCACCAACAGAGGAGGAAAAGAAATCACAAACAGCTCAGGATAGAGTTGGGAAGGCAAATTAACCTCTGTGTTTTCAACAACTCTCAATGAGAGTTTTAACAAGCCAGTTTGAATACTGGGTAAGAAAGCAAAGGGCACATCAACCACCCTACAAGAAGCAGCTGGGTACCAGGGACCAGAATTCACCTCTACATGTGAAGTGAAAATGGAATTATAACTGAGGAAAAATGCCATGTTAAGAGCATGATCTTTAAGAAAAATTAACTGCAACATACTCCCTTTTCTCTCAGCAGAACAAGATTCAGAGGAACACAGCAGACCAAAGAAAAAGCTTGGGAGAAAAAATCAGAATTAACTCGAAACAGAGGTAATTAGTAAAAGCAGGTTAGAAAAACAGATGAGATGAGATGAGAAAATATCTACAGCCTCAGGGAGAGAAGCCTGGACAGATGGATGCTGTGTTTTGTTACCATGCCCGTGGTATTTGTATACCAAAAGCACCCAAAGCTTACGTGATGTTTATAGTAAGAAAGGTTTAATGTCAACTTTCCAGTGGCGCACACAAGAGGCTTCTGCGAGCCCTGAGCCCTCTCTCATTTGTTACCTGATTTCTTGGACCATTTTTCTCAGCTTCACATTACGCAAATCCTTTACTCAAACCAGACCAAGCGGCTGGCAAATAAAAACAGCTGTTCTATAGTGCTCTTCCACTGCCTCTGACCAAAATAAGGGAAATGTAAAATTTACATGGAAAAGTAAAAAAACCTCAAATAGCCAAAAAATTCAGAGTGCAGTTAATTTACTCCTTTCCCACCAAAACTTAAGATATTTGGGAGCAATGCTGCAGAATAAGATTTAGGTTTCACATTTGCTCACATTTCCACAGGGCTGACTTCCTTCCCGTTCCAGGCCTGATTTCAGCAGGATATTCTGCCTCTGACAGCCTTTCTGCCCACCCATGTGAATCTCCCGGAAAAACAGGCTTTTAGGAAACAATGTACAACAGAAAGATACCACAGCTCTCCCAGCTCTTGGCAAGGCTCTTAGGAACGAAAGGAGGAAATGCAGAAGGGAAGGAAAAGCAGATGACAGAGGATGGAAGAAGGGTTGTTTTGTTTTGGTGCTTAAAAAAAACCAAAAACACACTAATCCTCTTCCTAAGGCACTCCCCGGCTCATTAGTGTTCTCTGTCCTTCCTCCCCAAACTGTGATATTTAACGATTCCAGGACAAAACCAGTCGGAGGATAATTCACAAAAACTTAGCAATAATCAGCCCTACGGCCAATAAACTCTTCACCCTCATAGTTTATTTGCTGCTAAGCCTTGGCCTGCAGCCTTGGAATTCATTCTGCCGGCACTACAGCTATTTCCTTGTAAACAGGAAGCCCCCTCAAATTTGCATTACAGTAAACTCATTTGCTCCATTTAGCCTGAGCCTTATCTGGGAAAGATAAAAGGGTGCCGACAGGTGTACTGGGCTCCAGCAAAGAAACAAGGGGTAAAAGCTTTGTAATATTTCAAGAGGAGATAACACCAGCGAACAGGACCAGTCCCTGGGCTGGGGTTGCCCACCAGAGGTGAACCTGTGAGCAGAGTGCTGCAATAATGCAGGGATATTTATTCTCGAGCATGGATGCGATATTCCAGTGACATTCCTGCTCTCTGTCCCAGTGACAGCCAGGACTGATGTTGGGGATGGCAACACACCCAACATTATAGAGCCGAGCTCATGCTCCTCCAAGGAGCTGCTCACAAGCACAGAAATAATGAATATCTGGGAAAAATTGTTTGATTTCAAACAAGAGAGGACTCTGTGTTGTATTTTTTTACTGTTACTATATCAACCTGCCTTTAACCAGCCGATTTGTGTCATTTCAAATGAATCACTTTGCCAGCGACACAGAATATTTCAGTATACCCGGCACACCACGTCTGCTCTAATGAGAGGGATCAGAAAAACCAGCCAGAAGCCAGCACAAAGATATCTGACACCAGAATAACGGTCACAGTTTCCTACTGTATGAGGAAATCCCTGCTTTCAGTTAGAAGCTGAGAGGTTCAGTCATTTCAGGCACCCTGGAGCCGTTTGTGGTCCCGGGCTGAGGTAAGTCCCTGTTCTCAGTTATGTCCGTGCTTCCTTCCGCTCCTGTGCCGAGGGCCTGGCACGTCCCCGTGCCACAGCACCACGTACAGCCCCAAACCTCTCCTCCCTGAAGGCTCCTCACCAGGGAAGGTGTCCAGCCATGCTTCTCCTTTAATATCTCATGCCAAGAGGTTCTCCCACAGGCAGCCCGAGGAGCGAGCGAGGCGCTTCGGCCGCCGATCCTTTCACCTTCCTTCCTCCTCTGCAAAACTTCCTCTGGCACCTGGCTGCTGTTCCCAAACACAGGTAAGCCATCTCTTCCAGCTCAGGGAAACCACCAAACAGTGGCACCAGGTAAATCCTGGGGCAGGAGAGCAAAGCACAGCAGGTTCCTCAGGCCTCGTGCTGTGCTCTCTACGAGGCTTCCACCGCGCTGGGCACAGGGGATTGTTGCCTCTTTGAGCCTCTCCACAAGCACCAACTGTGCTGGTATTTCTCATGGTGTTAGCAGGACTCCTCCTGCCCCTGAAACCCTCCACGTTCCACCTTTCACCTGCCCACAGGGGTCACATCCCTGCTGGGAACAGGGAGCTGCACATCACCGAGGACAACACTGACATCACCAAAGCACCAAGACACACGAAGCCACCAGCACTGCCCTGCAAAGCTGCACTTCGGGATAACGGGGTGAAATTTCATGGATATTGTACTGTTTTTAAAATGTAAACAAGTATCAGGAGAAAAGCAGGCACCTTTATCCGTCCAGTAACACCATCCTCAACCAGACCTTAAACACAACAAGCCAAACTTCATCGCCTGAGGTCTCACTGCCTCTACAACGGGGATAAACACGGGCTGGGCACCCTTCACCTTCCCCAGCTCTGCAGCCTCCCAGCATTCCAGCAGAAAGGCAGGGAAACGAGTGAAGAAGTGGGAAGAGAGCTCCAGCGATCCCTGGCTCAGCAGACAGCTAGGCTAGGCCACCAGCAGGCTTCCAAACTGCCTACACATTCTGCAGTAAAAATTTTGGTTTAGATTTTTCCTGTTGCAGTGTTTTGTTTGCTGGCTGCATCTTCATTTTATAAAGATATACACATACACACAGAGCCACGGAAAAAAAAGAAAAAAGGAGAAGCTTAGTTTTAATTTCAGCAATAAATAAGCGATGCTCAGGTGATTTTATAACACATAACCACGGGGGTAAAAAAGCTGGTTTTGCAGAAGAAAAGCTGGTTTTAGCACCAAGCTCCGAGGAAAAAACCTCGGCTGTGCCAGGGCACCCCGTGTGCTCCGGGGAAGGTCGGGGCGATGGAGCCCAGAGCTGCAGCAGCACCTCCTGCTCCGTGAGCCGCCTGCTAAGGGCCAGCTCCGGTCCCGTCCTCCTCCCGCATCCCCTGTCAAACCCCATCAAGCATCACCAAAAAAAAAAAAAAAAATCGCTCTGCAGAGCGGCACGGCCGGAGCGGCTCGGTTCGGTGCCACCGGCTGCTCTGGAGGGAATTCCTCACCCTCCGGACGGAGCGCCGGGCTGGGGATCCACAAACCCCCCTGAGCTACCGAGGGGGGCTCGTCCCCCCTTCCCCCGCCGAGGGACCCCGCGCAAGTTGTGCCAAATAAACACACGCATCCAACACATGCAGCACTCAGAGCCAGCCCGGCCCCGAGCTGGCCAAGGCCGGCCCCCGGTGCCGGCGGAGGCCGCGGGGAGCGGAGCTGAGGCACGGCCGGACCGTTATG
>VWZU01015895.1:618941-631295 GCA_013397095.1 Sterrhoptilus dennistouni | reverse complement strand
CGCGGCGCCGCCCAAAACACGGGCCTGGATCCGCGCCGGCCGGAGCGGGGCTGCCCCCCCGCGGGGGGTTCGCTGTCCCTTCTGACAGGAGGAGCTGGCACAGGGCGCCCAGAGAAGCCGTGGGTGCCCCATGACTAAAAGTGTCCAAGGTCATGTTGGACGAGGCTTGGAGTCAATCTGGGATAGTGGAAAGGTGTCTCTGCCCGCTGCAAGGGGTGGGATGGGGGTTTAAGGTTCTTTCGACCCGAGTTACTTGTAGGATTTCCATGATTCCGCAAAAAGGGAACACCGGAGCTAAATCCAGCCCCGGAGCACTGAGCTGCCTGCAAGCCTCCAGCACCCGGTTGGACGCATAAATTCAGAATTAATTTCCTCATCATTTATTAAAGCGCGTGCATAAGGAAAACAGGATACAAATAAATGCATCTGTGTGACGCCCCATCGTTGCTCCAAGTTGAAACACTTGCTGGCAAATAATGATGCAGAACAAGGCACCCAGGTGTCCCCGGGCTCTGAGCAGAGCTCCCTGCTCGTGTTCCTCCTTCAAGTAGTAGTAGCTCCTCTGCAGCCGAAGATATGCAGATTTCAAGTGCTTTCTTTTCTGAATTTCATCAAATATGTCATAAATAATTGGCTCAATGAAAGGCTAAGTCAATGACAAGTCTGAAGTTTGAAACTCAGCGTGTTTTGAGCTCTTTTCAAGTGCCGCCACTCCTCCTGCCTACATCTTTATGAAAGTTAATGATCTGATTAAAGCGAGGTAGAGTATACAGCTGGGAGGATTTCTCCGTGTGCCTCATTATGAACCGTCTGAGAACCTGCTTTTTGTCGAAAATGTTAATTTAAGCCATCACTTTCCACCGGAACGGGTCCACTGGGGAAGGTTTCTCCTCCACCAGTGGCCCTAGAGCAAAGCTGAGGCTCAGGGTGTCCAAGCAAGTGTGGAAAGGAGCAGAAGAAGACATGGGGCACGTCCCTCCTGGAGGTTCAGGGTAAAGTCTCTCACCAGCCCTGTTTAAGGGGTTTTATCTCCTGAAATCCTTTGGGCTGCCTATGGTTCCCTGTCTCCTGGGACTCCCACTCCAAAGCTTCTTCCAGAGCCTCCATATGGGCTCTCCTTTTCCAGCGGTGTGATGGGAGAGAAAATTCCTCTCGCCACATCCTCAGCCTGGTGATGTGACTGGACACATACCATGTGCTGGCTCTTCCCAGGGACTCCCCCGTTTTGGCTCCTGCAGCCCCTGTGCCCAGCTCTCACCAGTATTTCCACGGGTTTTATTTCCTGGAAGGCGACTGTGCAAAAGCAGCAGCACATGGGGAGGATCTCAGCACTGACCTGAGGGTGTTGCTAAACACCCCAAGCAAACAGAAACCATCGCCTGGGTGAGGAGAGCCCTGTGTTTGCTCAGACACTTGGGTGGCTTTACAGTGGTGGTGACAGCAAAAGCTGCCACCAAGATGCCCCTTGGGATTTCCTAAGGCTCTCCTGTTTATTCCTGTGCCACGTTTTCACCGTTATTAGCTGGATATTGTTGTTGTGTAGACGTCAGAGACATTCCTGGTGACAGTTTCTAGGAAGTGAGGTCTGTCTGGTGAGGGCCAAGTTAAGGAACTTGTTCTCTTCTTTCTGCTTTTGGTGCTGGTCAGGCAGCTACAGCAGCCACCAGGGTGGTGGTGGGTGATAAGCAAAGGTTTTTTCTGCACTGCTGATTTCCCAAGTGTTACTGCAGTGCAGAGGTGGTGGCACGTCCCTCATCCCCAGTCCTTGGCTGGGGAGGCAGCCCACATCAGGCTATTCATGCTCACCTCTAGCAGTGTGTAAAACACATGCATCCTTCAGTGTTATATTTAAAAGTCACTGGGACGGGTATTTTTTAATAACAGAGTGGAATCAAACCTGATTTTTTTTTTTTCCCAAAGTGAGCGGAACAGGCAGTGGAGCCTCCTCCTTTTCAGGGAAGTTCAATTCCCCAAGTGCAAGCCTGCAGCTTTCCTTAGCCTGTGTTGTGTCCCAGGCTGAGTGTTTGCATTGTTCTTGTGTTGTTTTATGCCTCCTGTGTTGGGTTTGGTGTTGGTGAATGTTTATTAACAGTGCTCTGGGGATTCCCCCAGGTAAAGGAAGCCCAGAGTTAATCGATGCCAGGGTTAGCAGAGGTCAGAACACGATACACTCTGAATGCATTTAAGTATCTCCTGACATTTCTGTGGATGGTGATGGATGCTGCTCAATCAATTTAAATTTGTCTCGAGGCCTGGCTGGGCTGCAGGCTCAGCATCCACTGCGGAGCCAGGAAACCAACCTCCCCTCTGCTGCTCCTTCCTTCCGAGGAGCGAGTTCCTCCTACCATCTGTGTGAGATTGAAATGTTTAATTTTGCCCTGCTCTGCTTCACAGCGTGACAGATGATGTTACAGAGAGCTATGAGGCTGTCATGGATTTATTAGTGCGTCCCACACTGACACCATCCCATCAAGATAATGCTGCAAACACATTACCCAGGACAGAACCACTTCCGTCCTGTTGCCCCCCAAGCTGTGCCAAATCCCATATCAAATAAGATCTCCGCTCTATGCTGATGCCAACAACATCTCTCGAGGGGAATGCTCACATAAAAGATCGTTAAATATTATTTTTAATATGATTTTTACTAATATTTCTGATACGCTGCCAGAAATGTGCACAGGTGGGGATTAAGGGCATTAAGGAGTGTTTAGCTCAGTTCCCTCCATGGGCTGCTGCTCTCTAGAGAGAGGCCAAATTATTTGCTCTTCCTGGTGGAGAATTATTTACTGGTGATGGATCCCCATGGGAATCTGACTCTCTGTGGCTTGTTTGTAGCGAGGTTATGTTTTGCTGCAGTTCTGGCTGTACTTTTGGGGTGCCTGACTGAATGGGAATTTCCCCATGCTCACCCCAGTGTTCCCAAGGAGCTCCGAGCACAGGGTTACCTGGGGGGGAAGCATCTCCTGCTTAATGAGCGTGTGTGAGGATTCATCAGGCAGCAATGCTGCAGTGCCTGGAGGCCAGCAGGACAGGAAGAAATACAAACCATTCCTGGGAAGAGCAGGACCATGCCAGCACTCCCCATCCCACAGCCTCACCGCTCCAGTGGCTTTAACCCAGCATCCCAAAAAACCAGCCTCACTCCATCCATCCCCTCTCCCTGTCAGATCCTGCTCTCTGCCAGGCCCCGGGGTGGCTGTGGCCCCTCTCCCCTCCAGGGGCACATCCGTGCCAATCCCACAGGCATTCATTCCTCTGCAGCATCTGCACCCAGGCCGGGGTTGCATCCCATCTCCTCAGTGCTGCGCTAATAAGTGGTGAGAGGCAATGTGGAAAACAAATAGAGTAATTAATGGCCATGGCTGCTGCTGCTGCTTTTATTCACTGTCTGTTCCAGGAAGGAGCAGTTTTACAGAAGGCAGCCTCTGCCCTTGCAGTGCCCTTGCATTTGGCATCCCAAATCCCAGGGTCGAGGGAGTTGCACAGCTCTGGCCTCCTGGAGAAGCAGAGTGGCTCCTCTACATCCCTGTGGATCCCTCCAGCTTGCTCCTGAACACTCTTTACAAAGGCACTTCAGCCACCTCAGCCAGGTAAAGCCTCAATGTAGCTTATCATCATCGTGTTCCCTTTTGCAAATAGCTGACATGATGAGGAGGTTGAGTTTTAATTAGGAAACAAGTGGCAATTCAATTCTCAAAAATATTATTCACCATCAAACATTTGTACTGGCATAGTCAGACTAGCAATAATTATGTCCTCTGGGGGCAGAGATAAGAGCAGAGTTGAAAGTCATGCAACATCTATAAAGCCTTGCATGAGAAAACACAGGCACGAGAAGACCGGGGCCTCCCTTTCGCAATTGCATCACACCATCCCTCTCACCATGTAATAAAAATACCTAACTGACATTTTCCTCTGCACATTTTCTTCCCCTGACATGGCACACAGCAATGTCCTGGTGCTGCCTCCCACCCCAGGCTGTGCCTTGCCAGCTGCAGCCTGGAGCCCTCACTGTGACCCCTTGGTAGCACACACAGGGACATGGGGACATCGCTGATGGCACAGTTTCCCTCCCTCCCTTCCATGCACACGGATAAATAAAGAAGCGTCAGCCCCTCACTTGGCCAGAGAAGCTTTAAAAGCACAAGAGCAGCATCAGGGGAAAGCTGGGGCACAGAGCCAGCATTGCCACACCAAAACCACCCCAGGTGACTCGTGGACACGGGGATGACACTGGAGAGATGAAACACCCACTGCAGAAGGGAGAGCCAGGGATTTGCATGAACACCCAGCCCTGGTTCTGCTCCTTAAGCAGCATCACCTGGTACATCCCCACTGCACCCACCCTGGGCTCCTCTGCAGGAACTCTCACAGGGCAAGAGGGGCAGGGAAGTTGGAGCCATTTTCACATGTAAATAAATCTGCACCTGTGGTTGTTCTTACAGCTCAGTCATAACATGGACATGAATCCCGCTCAGTCCTTGCTGGAGGGGCTCATTCCAGCTCTGCCCATGGTGGTTAGAGGGGCCTGAGAACCAGGGGCAGTGGGGCACTGACCCTCACAGGCCTGTCCTGGGTCACAGGGCACCTTCCCTGTGTCCCCCAGCCTGTGACAGCCCATGCCCAGCTCAGAACTGACCTGTCTTCAAGAGCTCCGTGATTTAGAAACAGTAGAGTGTGTTGTTACAAGCTAAAGCAAATAAACCAAATGAGAACTGGGACAGCAAATGTCTCAAAACCCCACAAAGAGTCAAAGTGTCCCTGTTCAGCACTGTGGTGGGATCAGACACTGCAGGAGCATTTTCCCTGCACAGATTGATCAGACAAACAGATGTCAAGAGGGACTCATTGAGCATTTGCTGTTCCACGGGCTGGCTTGAATGTAACTTGATAAAGGGGAAAAAAAATCAATAACTGCCTAATTTGGCTATAAATTCTGAGGGACAGAAGGAGAAAAACCAACAACTGTGCAGATATTGAAATGGCAGAAGGTAATTCAGGTTCTGTCACGGCATCTATGGGAGGTAAATTGTGCAGTGCTGGGAACAAGAGCCTTCCTCTTCCAGGAGGTCCTGCTGCCCATCACAGGGGTGGATCAGAACAGGGTCAGTGCTGGAGGTGCTGGGAGGGCTCAGAACTCGCTCCAGCCACAGCAATGCTGGAGCAGGCACAGTGGGAGGGGGTCAGCAGCCAGAGGGTGCGGGGCTGAAATCCCCCCAGAGCACCAGAGAGGCTGTCTCTGCTCCTTGGAAACAAATCTGGTTGTGTGGGAAATGCTTTCTAGTTATCTCTCTTCCCTGGCTCTTTGTGCTCTGAGCCTGTTTACACACAAATTGGCATTTTCTGCCCTGGCTGATCATTCACCCGGATCCGATCTCACCCGTCTGGTCTCAGCACTGGCCCATGGCGCCTGATGTCACCACAGACAGGGGCAGTGACAGCTGAAAGGGGCACCACAGGCTGCTCCTCCACCTTTGCTGCCTGGCCCCGGAGCACCCAGGAGCTGCTGGTCCAGCCTTCACACAGGCAGAGCCAGCAGAAACATGGGAGTGCACTGCCTGCTCGGGAGCGAAATGGCACGGGGTTTATTTGTACTTCTGTCACATCAAAGGGGGCCTTGTTTGAATTCTTCTGCCTTTAGCCTGGAGAAGAAGAAGGGGAAAGATTGGGTCCTATTAATAGCCTTGCATCCCACAAGATCCGAGCCGCGCAAGAAGCCATGAAAGACTGCGGCATCTGATTCCCTGAATAAATGAGGTAATTTAGGAAGAAGTGCGTGCTCAGCAGCCTTCATTACTGCCTTCTGCAGCTCGGTGGGAGATGACAGTGACAACTCACTTCGGTACCAGTACCACCCAGGTCCCAGAGGAGCTGTGCTGTGCCCAAAAGCATGGGCAGGGGTGCTGGGTGCTGCCTCTCCCACAGAATTCCTGATGCTTCAGCAAAAATCTTCAGGACCGGCATAGAAGGAGTGGAAGGAGCACCCCAGCAAGCTGAAGGGCCAGCAAAGGAGGAGCAGAGCTTGCAGCGTGGATACCAAGAGACTGGTGTTGATGGCAGGGCAAAGAGATGTTTGGGAAATCATCTGCACTGGGAAGGAGCCAGCAGGGAGCAGGGCTGCGGGATGGGGCTCCAGTCCTGCATCCCCAGGGAGTGAGGAGGCAAAGCAGGGGACACCCCTGCTGTAGGAAAGGGCCAGGAGCTGTAGATGGGCTGGCATGGCAAGGGCATCTCCTGCAGGCCCCTGACATCATCCCACACCAGGATTTTTCATCCATGGGCTGTGGGATGTGTGGAACACCCTACTGTCCCAGCTGTGGGCAACACCCACTGGGGCTCCAGCCTCGGATCAAGACAGAGTGCAGAGAGGGTTCTGACCCTGCTGCTCCACAGCACACGTCCTGGCAGAGCTGAGGTTTGTGTCAGCTTTCCCTTAAGCAGATTTTCAGGCTCTAAGTGTCAAGTTTAATCCCTACACCGAAGGTCCGTGTGGCAGCCGGTGCCTCCAGCTGCATCACGCAGGTGCTGGAGCCTGAGCTGCCCTTTGCATGTCGTGCCTGAGGTCACCAGGGCCGTGCTGTCCCCAGGCTGCTGGATCTGCCATTGTGCCAACACCCAAATCCGTGGCCACCTGGTCTGGAGTGAGGCTGGGGGAAAGGAGCCCACGATCCCAGCAGAGCTGTGCTCCCGCAGTGCCTTCAAACAGCAAAACAGAAGCATTTGCAGGATCATAACCCATCCTGTCTGCAGCCCCGTATGCCAAACAATTAATCTTCCCTCTCGGTGCCCTTGTAAAGCAGACCAGTAAATTGCCTTCATTTCACAGCTGAGGGAGCGTGGCTGCAGTGAGGCCACTGCGCAGGGGAGGGGGGCTCTCTAGGGTGGGTCAGTGGGCACATGACATTTCTGTGCTGCAGCCCCTCCAGGGCAGCCTTCCTCGGGGGAACAGGGACTATTCTCAGAGAGATTTACACGTCAGAGAGCACAGTGAATAAACCCTCAGTGACCTCAAAAGCATCTTTCTGCTAAAATGCACCCCCATGGCCTCAGCATCTGCAGCTCAGATCCACCCTGTGGCTGGGAAGAGGCGCCTCCAAAGGGAGGGTGTAGCTCCTACAGGGAACAGCCAGTGCCGTGCATTCCATAAGGGAATTAGGGCAAATTGCGGCACCAAAATCCCATTACTGTGGGAGGGGACCTATTTTCCTGATGCCACCATCCCTGCGGTGGCCACTGTCCCCAGGGGAGCAGAGCCGTGTCCTTCAGAGAGCCGGCGGAGTCCAGAGGGATGAGGGTTAAAGCGCCCCACTTCCCGTTCCACACACGGCTTCTGCCTTCGGAGCTCAGCTGGGCAGATAATGGACTTTGCCTTCTGACTTAATCCGCTGTAAATCTCTCCCTTAATTGCTCATCATCCGGAAACCTGGAGGGAACCCGGACAGACATTCCCCGCCGTGTGAGACAGCCATCCTCTCCCTCCCTGCCATCCTCTCCCTCCCTGCCATCCTCTCCCTCCCTGCCCTGGTCCTGCCAGAGCCCCCAGCAAACCCAAAGCTCCCAGTGCACCCACTATTCCCAGTACAACATCAGGGCACCCAGTGCACCCGCACGTCCAGCCAGGGGGAAGCTTCCGATGGGAAATAAGACAGGCAGCTCTCCCTTCCAGCCCCCAAAACCAAAAGCGCTCTGTCCCCCCCATCCTGCCTCAACTTCTTCCACCCCTAAAAGAGCCGAGGGCTCCGCGGGGCAGCTCAGGGGCTCTCAGCACCCAAACTCCGCCCAGCACAAGGGGTTTGCTCCCCTCTCAGGAGCTCGGTGGGGGCTTCTCGCAGTCCAAAGCGCCTCTCCCGGCAGCTGCGAGCAGCGTTCCGCTCTGCGGCTGCCGGAGGAGCAATCCCGTCCTGCAGAGGAGCACCAGACGTCACACTCGGGAAGGGTTGCTAAGTGAGGCTGGTCCCTCCTCAATGATGCACGACTTCATTACGCGGCTCCCCTAAATGGATGTTACACACGAAATGACATTTGCCTTGCAGCATATGAGCTCCCAAAAATAGCGGGCGGCTCTCCGCCTTGTTGCTTTGGTTTGCCGAACAATGTGCCCATTGTGTGCGGGGCTGCTGTGCCCATGCCTGGCACAGGGGTTCAGGCCTTGGGTACAAAGGGATGGGGACCCCCAAACCAGCCCAGCTGTGCCCGCAGTGGCAGCAATGAGGCACCCAGGTTGTCCCCGTGGCCAGGATGGGGCGAGTGGGATGCGCTTTTCTAAAGGGAACCATGGGGAACATTGAATGCAGGCCTCTCTCTTGTTCAGATCCTCTTCCTCTCCCTGCCTCAGGTTTCTTTCCTGATGCTTCTCTCAGGGTTTTTCTGCAGGCTGGGTGTTTTCCCCTGAGGGGAAGGGCTCCAGGGATGCTCCAGACACAGCCCTGCTCCTGCACGAGCCTCCCACCACCCAGTGCTCTGCTAAAGGGACCAAATCTCTCCCAGAGGTGGCAGAGGGGACAGGGCACCATGACATACTGCAGCCACCCAGCTAAGGCCACTTCTCCTGCCCTGCGGTCATGGGACTGGCTGCTCATGTGGCCATTTAATCTAAAATTCCCTAAACTCATCCCTGGTTTCCTTTGAGATGAACTGAACCGTGCAGAGAGAGAGAAGGTCTGGCTCCAGCTCTGCACCGTGCATAAGGTACAAATAAAAAAGAAACGTAAAAGTTATGCCCATACCAAAGAGAGAAATTTGCTTTTTCTTTTTTTTTTTTTCCCCTTTTTTTTTTTCACCCCCCGATTTCCTAAGAACCTCCACGGCAGTTGATCTGTGCAGCTCGGCCGTAATCCGGTGATATATTTTAATCCCATTAGGTTGCCATGCGCTCGCCCGCAGCCCGCCCGGCCTGGGAGGAACAGATGTTTCCTAATTGGCACTTGTGCTGCCCGGGGCTTTCCAGCTCGGACAGCGTTTCCTCTGCCTCCGCTGGCGCTGCCAGGAGTCCCCGCCGCTGGATTTGCGGCCTCAAAAGGATGTAACAGATGTTATGGCCCACCTGGAGCTGCTGTTCTCCGGCTCTGGAGGGGTCACAGTGTCACTGCTGGCGGGTGAACCGGGGACAGTCGGGGCTGTCCTGACCGCTGGCCCGGGGAGAAATGCAGCGTTTGCTTTTTTTCCATTTATTCGGGGGAAAGCGTTGGATGCGGAGGGAGCCCCGTCCCAGGACACCCGGGCGGCTGTGATTTCCCAGCTCCTCATTTCCACTGCATTCCCAGCACATTCCCTTGGCTCTCCGTGTGAATGAGGAGTTTTGGGTTGTCCCTGAGTGTTTCATCATCCTCGTTTCATCATCCCCGTCCTGTCGCTGTCCTGGCCGCCTGCAATCCCCTGGTACCCGGTAATCCCATTATGTCTCCACGAGGCCGCTTCCAATTGTGGCCTCTGCGATGGTTCTTAATTCGCTTTTCAACCGGACGGGGGTTTTACCGGCTGGAAGGAGCTGGGGAGGTTTCATTGCTTCCTTTCTCTGCCTCATCACACTGATGTCAGGAACAAAAATCAAGGAGCAGAAATCAGATGGGAGCCTGGCATTGAGGACAAAATTGCCCATTCTCGGGGACAGCCAGAGCCCGGCGTCCCCAGCCGAAGCCCCTCTCTTCTCTCCGGGATATTTCACTCCTGCCTCAGCCCTCGCATTAATCAGAGCAGAGATTACTTTTCCACATGTCAAAGCTGAACATTGATAAATCACAAATCTGCCCTGAAAACCGCAAGGCTTTAATAATACATGCTGGGTTCCTGCCTGGTTTTCCTTCCTCCCTTAAACCTCCAGTGTTTGTGGCTGGGTCTGTGCGTGGAGGCACAAACACGAGGCTGGAGGCTCAATTTAATGCAAAGAAGAAGAAAAAAAATCGAAGCTAAGGAATCTCATTTAATCACGTTGCTCCTGAAGCTGGAGAATTAAACATAACAATAATTTTCAGAGGATAAAAATCAGTGAAGCCCTCACAGCTGGCAAGGCACATTAAGGTACCTAAAGCACCCAGGCTGCAGGTGAGATGATTGAGCTCAGCCCACTGTACTTGAGAATAAATAATTCATATTTTTCAAGGCTGTTGGTTTTTTAAGCCCGGGATTCTCCAACCTGGGGTGTCCCGAGTGGGGGATTCACCCGGTTACCGCTGGCAAAGGCAAAGCAAAGCCAGCAGGAGCCAGCGGGGACATCTTCATCTCTTCACTGCTTTTTCCTCCTCCTCCCCAGCCCATCCCGCATCACCCACGGTCCTCACGGAGGCACCTCCCGAGAGCGGACAGCGGAAAAGAGAACAGGAAAGGAAAGACACCTCAGTGTCGGATGTGATTTAGCCAGGGTTTGCGTTAGTTTTACTCTTTCATTAATTACTCCCTGGCAAATTGCTGCCGGCAGCCCCTTTCCTTTGGGGCTCACCTGCCGGGGGTCGCGGGGATCCCCCTGCCCACCCCAGCCTGGTGGAACCGGCGGCAGTGGGATGGGGTCTGATCCCCCCACCCATCCTTTTTGCTGGGAGAAAAAAATAAAAATAAAAAAAATTCCCAGCCTGGAGAACAGCTTTAGCTCTGCCGGCTGTTGGCACGACGGCAAAACCACCCACCCACCCAGTGGGACCGCTGACATCTCCCCAGCCCCGCCACCGGCAGCGGGGGACGGTGGGCAGCGGGAGGGAGGGAGGGAGGGGACAAGGGGACAAGGACACGCCTGGGGTGGCCGAGCTGCTGAGGTGACAAGCTCAGTAGCGGAGAGCCAGATGGCAGCTCCCAGCGGGCGTGGGACGGAGGCGATCTTCTGCTTTTGAATAATATTTTTTTTTAACAAATTATTCTCTCGGCACATTTCCCCAGAGGCAGCGAGGGAAAAACCCTCCTGAGCAGAGCTGAAGCTGCTTCCCGAGGGCGCCCACCTGGGTGCACCCAGCCGCCAGATGAGGAATTTCCCCCGGTGGCTCCCACGGGAGCTGCTCTGGGCTCGTTCGTATTTTCCACTTCTGCTTTCGGTGCTTTTTCCCCCAGAACGTTCCCAGCCCACCCAGAGCTCCGGTGTCCCCCCTGGGAGCTGCCCCGGCCCCGACTGTCAGGCTGGACAGGGCTTGGGGCAACCTGGGCTAGTGGAAAGTGGTCTAGTGGAAGGGTAGTCTAACGAGATGGGCTTTAAAGTCCCTTCCAACCCAAACCGTTCCCGGTTTCCATGGCTGGGAATCTCTGATTCCGTGATTTGGGGTCCCTGCTGCTCCCACCGGCTCCCCCGGCACGCACAGAGCGCTGCGGGCACTGCTACCGCTGAAATCCCACTTTCCACCAAAACATTCCGGTCTGGGAAGGTCCTGAATCCTCTCTGGGGAAGGAAAGGCGCAGCTTTCTGCAGGGAATCCGAAGCACGCCTCTCCGAGGAGCTGGAATTTCACAGCAGCCTGTGGCGAGTGATGAACCGGGCTGGTCGCCCATAGGCTGGGCTGTAGGGGCTCCGCCGGGCCCAGGGAAAAGCCTCTGGCACACGGAGGATTCGGGGCAAACCGCACTCCACTGAGGGAGTTGACGATGAGGATTTGTGCATCCCGGTCTCCCTGAGATTCCCGGGTTTGCCGGGATTCACAGCAAAACCCCGCAGCGCTGCCCGGGAGGGGAGAGCGGGAGGAGCCAGGGGATGTCCCGCCAGGTGTCCCCCACCTGTGCCCATCACCGGCTGCCCGGCCACGTCCTGCTGCCGGAGGGCACCGAGCCCAGCCCCTGCCACCACCTCTGTCACCGCCTCTGTCACCGCCTCTGTCACCGCCTCTGTCACCGCCACCCCTCTGTCCCCACACCGACCCCCGGCTGCGTTCCTCCGCTTCCTTTGCCCCATTTATGACACCCTCCAGCACCGTGACTGCTAAATTAAAACGTTATTACTAATTAAAGCTTTCAGAGCCTAATAGCTAATGCCATTTATCGGCCGAGAGGGCAGTCCCTTCCTTCCCCGGGATCCGTGGCATCTTCCCGGGTGCTCAGGGGACACTTTTGTCCCCCCAGCAGGGTGTGACCCACCTGTGCACCCCAGGACAGGGCAGAGCCCCCAGATCCGCACAGGGTGAGCCGCAGATCACCCCTGGCAGCACCGATGGCGATGGGTGACACTGAGCTGTCCCCCCTTCACCAGCCAGGGGCGCGGAGGGCAGGGCGAGCATCCCGACAAAAAGGAATGAAAAGGCAGAGCTGGGACTTTTGAAACTCCAAGCTTTATTGAGTTGCTTCGGCAGCGCGTGCATCACACGGGGGGAGGCGGGAGGCGAGGCCGCGGGGGCTCAGCGGCGGCCGGGGGAACGCTTGCTCCGCTCCCCGCGCCCCGGCACG
>VWZU01015895.1:551689-612196 GCA_013397095.1 Sterrhoptilus dennistouni | reverse complement strand
CCCATCCCCATCCCCATCCCCGTGTCTCTGCGTGCCACAGCCAGGTGATGCTGCCCAGGGCCACTCCAGGTTGCAGCTACAATGCCCAGGTGGGAAAATCCGTGTGGCAGGAGGGGATGGAGAGTCCATGGAGAAGGGGCCGCCACTGGGATGGTGGATTAGGGCATCCAGCCCCAGGGACACTGCCACAGCCCCTGTGACTCCCTGTGGGCCAGGGGAAAAGGTGGCAGCAGGGAGCGAACGAGGGACACGATGGGCACAAGCAGCGCTATGCAGTGGCTGTGCCAGCTGTCCCTGCCACCGCCTTGGAGGGGGACAAAACCACAGTGCCAGGGACAGGAACCTGTTGTTGGGGTGTCCCCCGTGTCCCCATCCTTACGTTCCATTGAGGGCCTTGACACTGGCCACGCGGTCCTGGAAGCCGTGGGCCCACAGGCTGGGCACGTCGTCATCCACGATCTCCATCTTCCGCCCCGCGTACCCCGCGTTCTCAAACAGGTGGATCTTGTGGTCGGCGCTGTCCTGGGGGAAAGGGCGGCTCAGGGGCTGCCCCCCCAAGCCCCCGTGGTCTCTCCCCAGCGCTGTGGCCACCCCAGCACAGCCCTACTCACAATCTGGAGGGGCCGGATGGACATCAGGCTGTCGCTGCTGTGGCTGTTGGACCAGGAGTCCCAGCGGGGGTAGTCGCCCTTCTCCAGCACGAACTGCTCCCCAGCATAGGCCTGGCGTTCAAAGCCCAGCCACCTGCAGGAGCCCAGTGTCAGGGGGATGCTCTCCCTGCCACCCCCTGGGGCTGCTCCATCTCCTCCCGCCCCAGACTTACGGGCCAGACTCCACCTGGATGGAGCCCACCTTCTCCATCTCCTTCTCGGCGATGTTGGGGAGCTCCTCTGTCAGCTCGCACCTTTTCCCCTGGAAGTTCTCCAGCTCGTAGATCGTGATCTAAGGTGGGGAGAGATGCTGTCAGCCAGCACGGCAGGGGAACAGCCCAGGGAATGGGGCAGCAGTGGGTCAAAGGGCTCTGGCTGTGTCCCTCTGTCCTGTGCCAATGTCACTTCTCACCCTGACAGAGCTCTGGGCTGAGCTCCGGCCAAGGGGGTTGGTTTGGTAAAGCATAAGCTGGAATTTTGTCCATGACAGGCTGAAAAGCAGCTCAAACACAGCCATGGAAACACAGAAGGTTTGGGCTAAGAGAATTCCTGAGCTCTGGGCTGCCTCTCCTATCCCAGCCTGGTCACTGCCCATCCTTTCCTTATCACTGCTCCCTCCAGATCCAACCATGCCTTTGACCTGGCCTGGCACAAGCTCTTTATTCAGTGTTTCCTTCTAAACCCTGCCAGGTGCCGAGACCCCAGTGCCTCCCCAGGGACCTCAGAGACCCCAGAAGGCTGCTCTGCTCTCAGCAGAGCCTTGAGGCTGAGCTGCAGGATGGGTTGGAGTCAGTTGTAGCGTGGCACGGAGCAGGGCCCAGGGTGCCCAGCACCATTCAGGGACCAGGAGAGTCAGTGGGGAGACCAGGCATCCCCTGGCACTGTCCCAAAGGGGTCCCAGCTGCAACATCTGAGCCAGGGACAAGGGCAGAGCCTCCTGCACACACCACATAATGGGGGACAGAGGTGACACCCAGGTTCCTCAGGAGCTTCTGTGCACAGCAATAAACATCCCCCTCTCCCACTGGCAGGATCTGCTCCCACCTCCAGCCTTCCCTGTCCAGGAACAGCTTTGTGGGAAGCTCTGCACCCACCACATCCTCTCCAGCTGATTTACCTTCACCCAACCTACGAGCTGAATCCAAACCTACAAACACACTTGGGGGAGTCTCAGTGCCTGGGCCCACAGCTGATCCCGCTGTGCTGGGATGTTTCATCTCCTGGACTAAACCCTGGGCAGCTGCACACCAGCCTGGCCAGCCAATGTCCTTGGCAGGCAAAGAGAGCAGTGTCCCTCCTGCCAGGCAGCAGCAGCACATTCCCATCCCCAGCTGCTGCTTCCCAACCTGCAGCACCCCCGGGGCCACCACCCACTGCTGCTGTGAGAGAGCTGGAGGCCACTCCTGTCCCCAGCACCCCCGGCAGTGTCACTCCTGTCCCCAGCACCCTCGGCAGTGCTGGCACTGGTGTTGCATCCCACGGCTCCACCCGGCATCCATCTGTCCCCAGTATAGCCCAGTATAGCCCAGTATACCTTGTAGTTGCCACCTCGCTCGCCAGCGCCCTCCCCAGTCGCCATCTGCTCGGGGGGACTTTGCTGCTCGGTCATTGTGCCTGGAAAACCCAAATTGCAGGAGGTTAATTGGGGATCTACGGCCGGTAATGAAACCCAAGGATGAAGCTGGCAGGGGAACAGGCAGCACGGGTTAGCACAGACCCCAGTGCAGCGGCTGTAAATAAATCCCCGGGGATGTCCAGGCTAGGAGCAAGCTCCATCCTCCTCTCCCTCCTGCACACGGGCCCCAAATCCTCCCCCAGGCACCCACAGGGCTGAACCGAGCCACGTCCCAAGTGACAGGGAGCCCTCTGTCCCAGGGCAGCTCGCCCAGCTGTCACTGCACTCCCGCTTCACAGCCCGGCCTTTGTTCCCAGCAGGAATTTGTCAGCTTCCAGCTGCTGACATCCTTCCCCACAACATAAACCCGACAGCTCTCCCTCGCTCCAGCATCCCGGGGGACACCAAACCCGGGGATGGGGGCGGCGGGGAGAGCCCCCTCCTCTCTCTCCAGGAACATCCACAAAACTCTCCCCAAACATTGGGACGCGCCTTCCCCGGCCACGCCACGCCGCCAAAGGGGGGCTTTAAGAGACGAATAAAGGAGTTTGATCAACGTCCTTGAATCAAAACCCCGCAGCTTCGCTTCTCCCCAAACTCCTCCTCTTGGGGGAACACCTGGACTCAGACACACAGAAAAAATTCTTTGTGAAAAGCCCCTTTTGCGCTTCCCCCGCTACCTCTCCGTGTTGGTTCCGCTGTGCCGGGGCGGCGCGGGCGGTCCCCGCTATTTATGGGTCTCTTTTTGAACAGAACAGCAGAATTCCCCCAGCGCTGATACAGCAGCTGCTGCGTCCACGGAATTCCAGCCCATGAGATTTCACCTCAATAGCGCCGGGCGCGCAGAGAGCCATTGGAAACGTCATGCAGATTTCTCTCCTCGGCCACGGGCCGCTCGATTTACAGAAGATTAACGTCGAAATTCACATCAGCACGTTCACGCCGCTTTCTTGCCAGGTTCTCTGGAAAACTCTGCCATCAGCAGTTGGCGGGAGGGTTTAGCCTGGAAACCGAGCGCAGGGCGAAGCAAAAAGCGGCCAAAATATCCGCGGTGGTGCCGCTCCCGAGGGAGGGGGGACAGGGCCGGGGGCGGCTCCGGGAGCTCGGCGGGAAGATGGAGCAGCTCAGGCTTCCTTGCCTTAACTCTGGCCCCAAGCAGGTTTTCTGCATCGAGTCCCTTTTCTTTCTCTGCCCCCCGTATTTCCCAGGAATACTCTGGGAACACATCCTGGGGTGTGTGACAAGGATGCTCCTGGAGCATCCCAAAATATAGGATGCTCATGGAGCATCCAAGGGTTTGTGCATCTTCACAGGCACAGGATGATCTAAGGGGAGAGAGCAGCCCTTCCACAGCAGGCACCAAACTGGGGGCATTGCACTCTGCTGGAGGCCTGACTCCCTCTTCACCTCTGAGAGTCCCTTCGGACCCAAACCCACCCTGAGTCCTCAGGGAACATTTTATTCAGCTGCACAGATCCCCATTCATACGGCCCTTGCAGGTTTCTGTACCTGCTCTGAGTGTGGCTCATCTTGAAACCAAGAACTACTCATGAAACCTTTACTCAAATTGCCAGAGAAGTGAATCCCCTGGGCCAGGCTGGACAAACTGAATGGGAGAGGGATGGAAACCTCTCCTGTTACAGGTGTTAGAATGAGGCCCTTCAGCCCCATCCCATCCCTGGCCCTGCTGGGTGATGCTCCAGGGATGACCAGGAGGTGTCTCCAACTGACTCCTCCTCCCTCTGCCCATCCTGTGGTTCCTGATGAAGATTTGCTGTCCCACAAGGTGCCACAGCTCCAGCAGGCACAGACTGAGGAGGAATGGATTCATTTCTGTCTTACAAAACACATCATCATCTGTCCTCAACAAATTAGAAACACAGAATTTCTCGTGCCAGTCCCTTCCTTCCCAGCATTCTCATTCACTGAGCTCTGCCAGGGCTGCAGGGCCCTGGATCTGCCTCTCCCAGCTCTCCACACTGACAAGGCAATTCCAAAAATATGACAGAAGGGACATTGGATCTCCTTGATGTCTCTCCCAAACAGACCTCAATTTCCTCTTGCCATCAGCCACTTAAATCCCTTTGAAAAATGACTATTAGGAAATAGATATTTTTTGTTAATACCTGGCAAAGCTAAACTGGAACTGTAATGGTACAGAACAAAATACAGCAGCCAGAATCTCTTTATTCCCTAGGAAACTGTAACACAAAATACAGGATTTCTATCACACAATGTATTTATCGTGACCCAGACTGACAGACTCTAAAGCTATGTGGAGCAATATAAAAGCTTCATCTCCACAAGAGCTCCTTCAAAACCAGATTTGATACCATTTTGTTTAATATGGAATGAGAAAAAAACATAAACCACCAGACCTTGGCCCTCCTCTTCTGCCAATTCCACCAGAAGAACCAGAAGTTATTTCAGATTGTATTCTGCAATGCATTTATACTTGGCATGGAACAGAGCCCACCACCAGCTCAGGAAGGATTCCCACCCTCCACACCCTTTCCACTCCCAGTGTGAGCAGAACTAGGCCTGGCCTATGCCGCCCCTGCCAAGACACCCAAATCCCACTAAAGCTCCATGGAGGTGGTTTCATAGAACCACAGGATGGTTTGGGTTGGAAGGCATTTTAAAGCTCATCTCATTCTGCACCTTCTGCTCCCCCAACCTTCCACTAGATCAGGTTGTCCCAAGCTCTGTCCAACCTGGCCCCAAAAGCATTCACCTCCATCTTTAAAAGGAATTAAAACAAATACCTGTTTTTCCTTCTCAGCACTGGGCTGAAGGGATGGATCCAACACATCCCTCACTTGGCTGCAGCTGCTCTTGCAGCAGTGTCCTTTAGGGAAGTGCAGACAGTGACCTCAGTCTGACAGGGAGCACAGTTATGGTGACAGCTCTGCATTTCACTGGAATAGTTTGTTTAACCCCCAGAGCTGCCTTGGGGACAGCAGTGACAGCGCTGGGAACTCACCCCAGAGGTTCTGTACCTGGATACACCTTGTGTGGCAGTGCTCCAGAACTGCCCATCTCCCCCTGAAACACACAATCCCTGCTGAAATCAGGGATTTGCTGCTCCAAACCTCTTACAGGTCACACTTTGTATTCCCAAATCTGCCCCACCTGCATTTCAGTTTGCAAATAACTTGTTTGCAAACAAGAACACGGTGGAACAAACTTCTGTGGGAGTGAAAAGGGGATGGTGTGTGGGGGGCGAGTCCTATGGAAAGTCTTGGAATGTCAAAGGTTGGAGAACCAACCATGGCTTCTTTCTCTGCAGGAAGTAATAGGCGTTGGTGGATGAGGACCAGATTCACAGATGTGAAAAAGGTGAATTTGCTAATGGAAAAACAAAAAGGAAGAAATCCACAACTGGGAATTCCAATAAAAAGCAATGGAGCAGCTGTGCAAGTCCCTGACATGGCACCTGGAGCAGGGACCATGAGAGGAGGGCAGTCAGAAAGTGTTCCTGAATTCCACAAAACACAACATCCCACCATTAAAACCCAATATTGATGTGGCATTTTAAGCGAGGAGAAACAGCTGAGGAGCTGTGAGGGGAGAGACAAAGGAACTGCCAGGGCCTCGATCATCTTCAGCATCACTTTTTGGACAAGAGCTGAACCTGGCTCCAGGACTGAAAGAAGCAGCACATCTGAAGGAATCTTAGAGCTCACTTCCATCTCCAATAAAGAGCAGGAAAAAGCACATGGCAACAAAAGTGAAAACATAAAAAATTCCAAGAAGCATAATTTGGAATTAAAATAGAATTATATAAAGTGTATTACAGTCTGTTCTATCATTTAAGAAGTAATAACATATTTATATATCTTTTATTACAGAGTGATAACCCGAAGAGAAGGAAGTCGATATTTAATCCATGTACAATATAAAGAAATAACAGAGCAGAAAAAAACACTTTCCCATCCAACAACATTCTAAAGATGCTCTTTAATTAGACATTTAAGCATTAAACATTTCTCAGTAGTAGGTTAAACTACTCAATACAGTAATTTCAGTGCATTGTCCAAGCAGACGTGGAAATGCAAACACATTCAAGGGCTTTGTGGAAACCTCGTGTCAATCCCCTCAGTTTCCTCAACACAAACAGTTATGGAATTTCTGGCCTAGACCAAGAACCAGTAAATCCTCCAACTGTTGGGAATGCAGCACTGTCACCTGTGGAAGTGGAAAACCCAGCCTGTGTGAACGTTCCTGTGAGCAGGGATTTGCCTGATTTCTGGATATGGGAGGAGACTTGATGTGAGTGAGAACAGCCACCATCATCCTCCTCACCTGCACGTGCTGCCCAGGCTGGCCCAGGTGAGGACACATCTACGGAACCCTCGGGTGCTGCCACAAGAATACACCCCAAAAAACAAGCCAAGAGTCACATTTTCCACCATCATCTAAAGGAGAGGGAAGGGAATCTGTGCAAGGTTTTACAAGGAGCTGGTCAACAGTGGTGGCTGCACTGACATGGTCTGTCCCCAAATTCCATCAGAATCCTGGGGATCTCCGCTCTGTGAGGAGCAAAGGGGCTGCCAAAATAACACTGGCAACAGCTCCCATGAGAAACAGGGCAAAGCAACAGGGAAAAAGACTTTTACATCAGACAGACGTCTCCATCTCAT
Organism: Sterrhoptilus dennistouni; assembly: GCA_013397095.1. Taxonomy (NCBI): domain Eukaryota; kingdom Metazoa; phylum Chordata; class Aves; order Passeriformes; family Zosteropidae; genus Sterrhoptilus; species Sterrhoptilus dennistouni. Next base: position 605,288 of record VWZU01015895.1, on the reverse strand, counting down.
CTCCAGGGAGCACAGGGAGCTGCCACCGGAATAAAATCCGGGAGCGAGAGATGTGCAGATGGGACTTGTCTCCTGCCATCCTGCTGCTATTTCCTGCAGACTGGGACTGCAAATCTCCCCCCACTGTGACTCCTCCGTGAGGTGAATTGGCACATGGTTTTGGCAGCTCCAAGCCTGACAGACAGTGGCCCGAGCAGGCCCCACGGGAGCCGTGCTCCCAAAACGCTGATTGGGAAAACAAGACAAAAGGAAAAGGAGCTGAAGTGCTGGTGCTTTATGGTTTGTATCCAGAGGAGCCCCTCAGCAGGACGTGGGGAGTGCAGCCCAAGGAGCTCTGCCAGGTGAGGAGAGCTCTCTCCACTCTCCTTTTCTCTCTTCCTGGTGGAACACCTGGAATCACCTCCCTCCCTGGGCTACGCTTTCAAAGGTTACTGAAAGAGCACTTATCTGGGGCAAGAATTGGGTTTGTCTTCCATGGCCATGGTGGTTGGTGTTTCAGAATGAGTGTCCAGAGACAGGGAATATCTGAGAATTAGGGATACCCCAACACCCGTGTGGTCCAGGAGATCTCTACTCCGCTATCAGCACATCTCGCCAAAGGAAAGACAGGAAATCATCTGAGAAACTGAAGATCACATTTAGGTTATCCCACAAAATCAGCATAAAAATAAAAACTTAAACCTGGTATTTACAGATTAACAAATAAAAATATGAAGTGGGACTATCTGAACTGCTATTAAAGTGACATTCAACAATTAACTGGAACCCTGATATGAGTGTAACATCCTCCCTCTTCCCTTCCTTTTTTGTTATAAAAACAGTATTTACATATTTTTACTTTTTTTTTTTTTAAAGAGAACTGATTGACATTATTGCTTGATCCTTTTTAGGAAAGACATTCCAATGAAGCAATTTTTCCACATGCTGACAAAACACAGAATATACCACTTCAAGAGTGACAAAAGTTAACATTTTGTTCATCTAAAAATTATCTCCATCTGCCAGGTCAGCAGATCACATGTAAATACAAGCCAATCAAAAATACATTTTACAAAAAATAATCAAGTTTCCTTTTTCAATATGGCAGTAAACATGATTTGTTCTTCCACTCTCACCTTCCACAAATTTCATTCTAAATAGGAGCTCACTATTTGTTCACCAAAAAAAAAAAAAAAAGAAAAAAAAAACCACGGATAAATTTGATTAAAATTATTATTTTCATAAACAAACACAAAGCCCAGCCAGACACATCTCCCAGAGGTGAACACCTACAGAGTCTGTTCCACAGCGAGGGGAGTTCCCTGGATCACAGCACTCCCAAATCTCTCTGTTTTCCAAGACTTTCTGAAGTGCTAAATGTGACCCAGGGGGGTTCTCCTGGCAGGCAGGTCTAAAGTGCCACTGTCCCCTCGACCTGACAGACACAGCTTTGTATTTGACTATGAATTGAAGCAGCTTTTCTCCACAAAACAGGAAGGCACCATGCACAGAGCAGTTGAGGCAGGAAGCAAACAGCAGCAACATGACATGGGGGTTTAGGTTCAGATGAGTTAAGGCTTCTGTTAAACTTCTTTATCTTCTCCTAGTTAGAATCACTGTCTGGAAAGGAAAACAGAAGGAACAGTGTGATATGGTCAGGCAGTTGGAACAGGAACCCCTTAAAATGTGTTTTCTGTTGTAGTGCCACCTTGGTCTTGAATATTTAATGCATTAAATGCTTAAGAGCCACCTAGAATTGTGGTGAAACCACACAAAGTTTACAAACTTTGGGAAATCCCAGCCCCTAAAGAGTGAGGGTTATGAAAATCAAATTATGTGTGGAGAATCAGAGGAACTGTGACTGGGAGCAGAGGGGCACTAACACCCCTGGTGCACAGGGCAGGGTAAGGGCAGTGGTGACAGCAACACATCAAAGGAAATGAGAGTTTGTCACTGCACACCTGCATTCAGCAAAGCCCCCCTTCCTACCCAAGTACCTTTTCAAACCTGATTCTCATAATGGCTCTGTCTCTTCTTTGATTTCAGCTCCTTCAGCCACTGAGGAGACTTTTCTTCTGACCTAAGATATATTAAAAAAAATACTCTTTATTCCTTTAATATGAAAACTCCTGACAGAAACAACAAAAAAAGGAAGGTACAGCTTGTTGAATTGTTTTTCCCTTCCAGCAAGAAGAGCATCAGCCTTTTCCTGACGCTGGGATTCTCTTACCTGTCCTCCCTTTCCACACTGGAGGGCAGCACTCTGCTGCCGGGAGTGCCGAGCTGTGCTTTGGGGGATTTGAAGAGCTGAGCAGAGCCGATGTCACCAGTGCTCTCAGACTCCTGTCTTTTCCGCAGTTGGGCCTAAATATAAAAATAAAGACAGGGGTCCTTTTAAGCCAGCACTCAGGCTTTTTTTTTGAATGCAGAACGGATCCCTCCAGATTTATAAAAACAAAAAAATTCCTTGAAATGAGCAAGGGAGTTTTTATAAAGCACTGCTGGTACTGAACTGGTTTATCTCCCACCTGCTGGGCTCTGCCTGAACTCACCTTGAGAACAGAGTGATCCATCCCTGGGAACACAGGCAGTCTCTGGGCTTGCACAGAAGACGACCTTGGAGTGTGCTGGATCTTGTCTTCCTCCTCAGAATCTTCCTGTTGCATAGTTTTCTTCTCTTCTAATTAATTGTTAAAACAAACAAACAAACAAAAAAAAAAAGCAGAAGGGGAAACCATGAGCCAGCTCCTCATCTCTGCCTTGTTCGAGACCACTTCCTGCACTCAAGCGGGAACGAAGGGCAGCATTTCAAAAATGCCTTTTACGAACTCCTGCCCTTCCACAACCAATTATTCCAGGTAGCTGAGGAGTTTACCTGTGGAATCTTTGAACATCCAGCCATTATCTTGTTCTTCTGTCAAGGAAAACCTGTTCTCCAGGTCCAGCCCTCTGCTCCTGCGCAGCGAGTGCGACGCGGGCGCCCGGCACCGGCGCTTCTTGCTCAGCTGCACCCGAGTCTTCAGAGCACTGGAGTCCAGGACACCAGTGTGCTGGAGAAACACACACCTGGGAATGAGCCCCACCTCCTCCACAGTGAAATCCCAACCCACTTGATTGCATCCACCTATTAAAAGATGTATTTGCCCGATTATTGTTATTGTAGGCACTTAAAATTATACTGAAGAATGCGTATGATGAGGATGTGGTACTTCGTGGTTAACTGGGTGAAATCCTTTGATTTCTCTAGGTGGTGGCATGAATAATTTGCACTAAATTAATATAAAAAATAACTGCAATAATCAGGAGTTTGGTTCCTAGAGTGTTTTATGAATACAGCCCTTGCTAGGTGGTAGCAGCTGAAGGCAAATCTTGAGATTGGGATCTAAAAGAGCAACTAGACAAAGTTTCCTTGGAGTGCAGAGCTGCAGCTTCTCTGCCAGCCACAAACACTCAAAGCCACTCACCAGCAACAGGGACACTCCAAGTTTAGTGTCACAGCATTCAGAAAACTTCTGTGATCAGTCATTTCCAACCCATCCAATAAGCAGTAACATTTACAGAGCAAACCAAGGAGCTCTAATTTATTTACTTGCTTAAAGCAATTTGCTGTTACAGATTTGCCTGTAACCACCAAATATCCCTGAGTCTCCCTTCTCCAGAAGATGCAGGTTTGCTCTTTTTTCCAAATGATTTCAGGTCAGGAATAAACTACTCAAAACACAGCATTTTACAGCTGCACTTGGATCTAATAATGTTTTACAGAGACATCTTTAGTGGCCCAGGGACAAAACAGAACCTTCTGGAAATGTTCAAACACTTGTGTGGATGTGGCACTGGGGGACATATTAGTGGTGGCCTTGGCAGTGCTGGGGGAACAGTTGGACTCAATGATCTTAGAGGGCTTTTCCAAACTAAACAAAGTTCTTGCAGCACTAGACCTCATTAACTGTGTATGGCCAGAAACTCCTGGTCTTACACCAAGAGCAAGATTCTTTACTATTAAAAAAAATCCTTTAAAAAGCAATTGTGAGCTACTATGGGAAGAAACCAACTGTAAATAAGAAAAATATTAGTGAAGGTCTTTATGGCCTTAAATCTGCATGGCTGACAGCACAGCAGTCACTGTCTGTTTGTGTTGTTTAATTATGCTTCCAATATTCATCCCTAGAAGTGTCCAAGGCCAGGTTGGATGGGGCTTGGAGAAATCTGGTCTAGTGAAAAGTGTCCCTGCCCATGGCAGGGGGGTGGAACTGAATGAGCTTTAAGATCCCTTCCAACCCAAACCAGGCTGGGATTCCATGATTAATTATCCAAGGCCAGCAGCTTTATGGAATCTCTCAGAACCTAAACACCACAGAGACTTAGATGAACTCTGTAGTTTTGCTCCTAAACTTCTCAGGCAGGAAAGCAGCTGGGAAAATTCAGTGTGGGAAAAGCAGGGCAAAACTGATTGCAAAGTTTCCAGAAGGAATTGCTTTGCAGGGATGAACTGAGGGAACACACGACGGCAACTCACATCAATGAAGGAGAAATAACCCTTGTCCTCAGGGAGCGTGTCCCCTGCAGGAGGCAAATCAGCCCCATCAGTGGAGTCCATGTCCGTGCTGGAACGGTCCAGGCTGGTGCTCCTTTGGTCTTTGGAGAAGTCATGGTGCTCAGCCAGGGAGGGAGGCTCTGTCTGAGAGGACAGTGAGGACGGGTGGCTGCCCGGCGGCTGCTTCCGTCCTGACACAACCTCATTGTCCAGGGAAGGAGATTCTCCCACAAAGCTGCAAACGGAGCAGAGATGGAATCTGTGAGGCTTGGGGGCAAACAAAGAGCTGCAAGGCCAGGCTGGATCACACGTGGTCAGCAGGAGTTAAATAGAAGTGGAACAGAATGTTTGAGTACCAGCAGCAGGGGGTGGATCCCTTCCACTGGCACAGTGGGATCCTTGGATCCAGTGTGTTGGGGATTGGGGTGTATTCCAGCCAGCCAGAAGATTTTTTTCATCAGGAATGCTGGAGCTGAAGAGAGCTGGGCACCAGGTGGCACCCTAAGGCAGGGCTCCATGGGCAGAGCTTCTCGTGCTTCAGGAAGGAGGGCAGCAGCACCCGCTCCCCACTGCTGGGATGCTCCCAGGGTATCCCTAGAACTCCCCCCATGGCCTAGACTGACAGGAATGAGCTGCAGGGTCAGGACTGAAAGCTGGACACAATTATGTCTGCCTTTGTCACAAAGGCTGGAGGATTCCTTGAAATAAGAAGACTCTACTATCAATAAAAATTGGGCTGTCTTGCTTCTAATTCCCATTTTGAAAAAATCAAAACCTGAAGGATTTAGTTCTGATTTTTTTTTCCCTCTTGATAAAAGTCTTTTGTCACTGAGCACCATTTCTTGGGCACATATCTAGGAAAACTGTTCTAAACCTAAAACCCCCATCTATACATCAATATATGCACATATTTTAAGTGATAAACCTTAGTATTTGGTACAGCAATCCCAGGAGAAAAACACTCAGGAATTTACTGCTGGATAACAGCACTGCACCAGCACATGGTACAATGTCCAGTCTGGCAGAGCAGACACTGCCCAGAGGGTTTCCAGCACACAAGCAGAGGGAATGCTGCTCCCCTCCTGCGCCAGTGGGCCCCAGGATAATTAAGAATGGCACTAATGAGCTCTGGGGGAAAGTTTTTGTCTAGGATTTTTGCTTCAAATGACATTTGGTATCTGCAGCATTAGGCTTTAGAGCCATTGCAACATGGAAGAATGGAGAGGGGAGGGAAAATCTGCAGGACCTTTCATGGAAATTAAAGCATGTGTTGAAAGGATCCTGTTGGATTTGCACATCTCCAAAAAGTCTCTTCCCTGCTACATCCCAGGGCTGCAGCTGATACAATTCACTGAGATTTTTTTAAAACTGAAATATCTGAAAGCAAGATGTGACAGAAATCCAGCTGCATTAGCACTGGTTGGTGGTTCCTCATTGCCAAACCTTCCCAATGGATTTTCCTTTGGAGTTCCTGCACAATTACAGCCCCACACACCAATCCCTGTGGCACAGCTCATCCCCACACATGAGAAGGATGCCTGGAGTCCAAACCCTGTTATGTGCAGTGGATTCTTTCCAGTGAGCAGCAAATTAGGGGCAAAATTCCCTTCAGGAAAATGAAATTGAAAACATATTTTCAGTTCTCATTACTGATATATATCATGCACCTCCTTCTATTACTTCATTAAGAATTCAGGGTTTGTGAGCACATCCATGAGCTGCCCCCAATGTTCCACAGGTGCATTTATAGACACTTCTCTGAGAAATCATCCCTCACGTGGAGCACACAAACCCAGCAGGATGGTTATCACAACAGGCAATAAACTGACAGCAATCCTCACTTTCAACTGCAATTAAATTTAATTAGTTTTAGCAAGACAGTGTATAGAGGGCATAAAGAAGGTGTTGCTTCAGCCTGTGAAATGAGGAGTCAGAGCTGTATGGATCCACCACCTAAAACCAATTCCTTGCCTGTAAAAAACAATCATTTTCCTTATGAAGACTGTTCTAACCTAGAAGAGTTTTCTACAATGCCAACTTGGAAAAGCTTATTAAAGCACTTGAGAAAAATTTAAATGAAATCTTTTAAATAAGCTAAGAAAAATCCAATTAACACCTCCAAACTGGAGGAAATGGTTTCAACTCTGTCCATCCCAAGGAGTTACTGGCCAAAGCCCACTGGAACCAGCCCAGAAGAGCTCCTTATACTAGTTCAGCAGTTACTCAGTTCTAGAGAAAAATACTCCTTCCTTCACCTTCCAAAAGCTCATCTAGAAAAAGAGCCGTGTTCATCCTGTTGCTATGAAGTTACAGCTTTTGATTTCAAAATTCCCTTCCTCTCCCAGAGAAGCAGTGGAGTCACCATCCCTGGAAGTATTGCAATGCCAAGCAGAGGTGGCACTGCTTGGTTTAATGGCCACAGTGGGATTCAGGTGAAGGTTGGACTCCATGATCTCAGAGGGATTTTCCAACCTTAAGGACTCTGTGATTCCATGAAGATGAGGTCATTCACAGAAGCACTAATGGAACACTCCTAAAATAATTCCTCCATGGCTCCAATACTGGGAAATGCCCCAGGCTGGAGGTTCCCCCAGCACAGCAGGAGGCTGTGACACCGTTTGGTCCCCGCGGGGATGTGACACCGTGGGGCTGGCAGCGGAAATGCTCTGAGGGAAACGAGCCAGGCCAAACAGGAAAACTGAACCATCAACAGCTCCTGTGAGTTCCTGCCTCCAGCTGGGCTGAGGAGGAGGCACCAAAGGCAGAGCCCTGCTCAGAGCACCCACAGGAACATGAGGAGAACGTCTGCACTGCTCCTGGCAGGGACCTCATCCAAAATAAACTGCAGACAAAATGAGCGTTCAATATTTTCCAGGAAGACTTTCATTATTTAAAAGTACATTAATCTCATTTCTCTTCAAGTGCCTGAATTAATACAGCAGTAATTCCCCTGCAATGAGTGGTAAGTCAGAATAAAGCAGAGCAATGGGGTGGCAAAATGCTGAAGAGTCTCTACACTGTCCCCATTATACTGTAAAAAAGCCAAAAAACTAAACATTTATTGCAGTGCAAACAGAATTCCAGCACACGGGATTGAGTTCAACCCTTCAGTGAACCGGAATGTTTAGGTGGAGCTGTTCTTAATCAGGATGGATGGATTGAAATAACTCTCCAGTGCTGTCTGCTCTTAAGCTGAGACAAGCACCTTTGTTAAGAAACTGATCTCAGAAATGTCTGTACCATCCTGGAATCCAAGTTAATTTTACAGCAGCCTGGCTGTCACTGTTGGCAGTCACTCGGCTGCTGAACCTCAGAGCTGGTCGTTACCCTGATTTCTTAAGCAATAAAATATTTATAACACACAGTTCTCAAGTGCAGAACAAACCAAACATAATTGACATTAATGTCTGCTGTAAGATCCCAACAAGTATAGCATTAAAAAGCAGATAAAATGCTATTTTCATACCACACTGAGCAGACAGGACATGAGTTCAGGGTAGATCAAGCTGTAATTTACACAACAGGTGTGAACTATAAAAAAACCTCACACTTTGCTGCTCTAGGTTTATTTCACTAAATCATTCTAAGAACAGAAAAATGATATTCCATTTCATCCTCCACTTCACCGCCAATAAAACACTTGTGAGTCTGAGACATAGGCATGGAAAGATGCACCCTGTGTCACCCCACCTGAGGCCCAGGGTCCCTGTTCCAGAGGCATTTTGCCACTCTGCTATTCCAGAGGGATTTTTGCCATTCAGCCCACCTGATAGGACTGTTAAAGGAATGGCAATGACAGAAAATCAGATTTAAAAACAAATGGAAGTGTCCAAGAACAGGGCATGGAGCAATCTGGCCTAGCAGAAGGTATCCCATGGCTGAGGGCTGGAATGAGATAAAACTTTAAGGCCCTTCCAGCATGAAACCATTCTAGTATTGTGGGATTCCAGCATTTTCCCTCACCCCTGAGCTGAGGAAAGCCCTCACCTGTCCCCGCTGTGCCGCTGCTCGTTCCAGGTGCCGTACTGGCTGTCGGGCTCCTGCACCAGCGTGTCCGTGTCCTTCGCCCCCGGCGGCTGCCTGGAGAAGCATTGCCTCAGCTGGTCCTGCAACAAAACCTTCAGTCAGTGGCTGAGGGATTAACAGGTTTTATTGGCAATAAAAGAGCTGGAATCTGACAATTAAACTTGGCCGACTGGGAATGAACTTAAAGACGAAGAACTGCTGTGAACTCGGAGCGAACGTTCTCTGTACAATAATTACAATAATTGTTTTCCTGGGAAAATAATGGATTCCAGAGGTTGGAGCTGACTCCCTGGTCTCAGGAACTCCATGCTGCTTTAATATTGCTCTTATCTCAGGTTGCACAGAACTTCTCAAAGCACCTATGCAAGCAGAAGGAATTCTGCTGGGAATGACATTTCATCTCCTCAAGCACAGCAGGCAAACATCGACTCCACTGCTCTTTTCCTGGGTTTAATAAAATGAACCTTTTTTTTTTTCCAAGCTTTCTTTGGAAGACATTCAAAATAAAATGCATAAATAAATAAATAAGCACAGGGCCAGACACAAAAAACCTTCTACAAACTGATGTAGCATCCAAACTGAATGCAGCACAGACCATGGTGGGTTTGCTTTGTTTTACTCTGACCTCTCCTTTCCTGACTGTTTTTATTCCATGGATTCTGCTGCTTTCCTAAGAAGAAATGAGTGGATCCCAGGCCCTCACCTTTCCAGGGAGAGAAGTGGGTCAGTGCTGGCACCCCAGATTTGCAGCACACCAATGTCAACCCAGCCCTGCAGCTGTGCCGAGTTATCCAGGGAGCTTCAAGAGTTCCTGAAATCCTACACTGGGAGCAGACAATTAACTGTTGGTCCCTTTCACCTTCATTACCTTGAACAAATACAAACATGGCTTTCAGCTCCAGATCAGTTTTGCTTATCAAGATTTTATCTGACAGCAAATTACATGGTTTTCCACCTGCCCTTGGAAAAATCCAAGGATTTTTTCTCTCTCTGTAAGTACCCCCTGCCTCTGTCCCACTGAGCAGAACACGTTGCTGAGACTAGAGCACATCTCCTTCTCTTCAGGTAGCACACACAAAGTAACAATAATTAACAAATCCCATATTTAATATGTAGAATTCCTTCATATTATTGAGGAGAAAAAAAGGAGAGATTTCATTTTTACTTGTTTCCTTAATTTTGTACCTAAAAAATGCTGCCTTAAGACTATAAAACCATTAAGGATAATTCAGCAGTGCTGACACCTGGCTACTGAAGAAGTCCCACAGCACTTCCAGCTCTCATAACCAGCTCTTATTTCCCAGTGGCCACAGCCAGACTCAGCCCTATCATGCTCTTTGCTGACAAGGTGTTTGTGTTTTAATATAAAGAAAATACAAAAGGCTCCACCATATACTCCAACTATCACCATGCACCTCAAAGTTAAAGACCAAGTTAAATTCTGTTGGTAATACTCAAGGAAAACGGGCTCAGTTTGTGAGTTACACAGAACAGACGTTTCCTGCTTTTCACACTCCAGCTGTTCCTGCAGCCCCAGAATTCACTGGTTCTTACCATTTATACAATCATATAATCTTTAAGGTTGGAAAAAAGCCTCAAAAAGATGGAGTCCAACCTATCCTACACAGATATCTAAATAGAGATATGTACATGAATGCCTGGAGGCAAGTTAAGCTCTTCCATTTCCCATGCCAGGTACAAGATTCCAAATGCAAGCCAGGCACACGCTGCTTCCAACACAGGAGATAGTCTGGTAATTCCTAGAAACTACAGGGCATTTCCTCCTGCTTGGCTTGGCTGTATGTTTTGCCTTCCACGAATTCCCTTTGCAGCTTCCCAATCCCATGATTTGCTCCAGGGACTCCTGGGCTCAGCTCTCACCCAGTGGCCACAGCACCTTTGGCTGGTGGCTGCTCTTCTAGGAAAAGCACTAAAAAATACCAGTGGCTCTTCTCATTTCCCTCCCAACTGTCCATGCTCATTCAGTTTTGGTTTCTTTTCCCACCTTGATGCTTATGAATTTTTTTCAATGCAAATTCCACATCGTGAGTTATCCCACTCCTATAATCAATTTATACAGTATTTTCCACTGGTTACAAGTAAAGCTTGTTGCCTCTACACATGGCACCATTTTATTTGCAATCACTCACGCTGTTTCTACTAGAAATTAGACTAAAAAGCTTAGAAAAAGGAGCAGGAGGAACAGCAGAGGAGCAGCTTTTGCTGTGTTGCAGTGGGGAGCCCTTGTTTACACAGCACTGAGTTATCGGGGCTGCGGGGCTGGACAGGAGGGGTGTGGACAGCCCAGATAACAACAGCTCAGCAGCCACAGGGGTCAAGTTGAGATGCAAAGACACCACTCCTGTGAAGGCTCAGCAATACCTAACAACATTTTGCACTGCTGGCCAGAATGACGCCTTTAAGCAGAGTTATTTCTCTGCGCTAAACCCAAAACAAGCCTGGAAAAGAAATAAAATTACTGCTTCTGAAGACATTGTGAAGTGAAGTTCAATACAACAAACCAAGTTTAAATGTCAGGAATCAAACACTCCAAACTCTAGGAAATCTGAAGTTCTCTATGTTCTAAAGACTTTGTTATATTCAGAATCACTATTTCATTTTGCTTTTGGAGGAAGCTGCTTATTTCAAGACAATTGTGCCCTTCCCCGACTGGCCCTTTCAACACGTACATTTTAAGGTGCTAAATGATTAATCGGAAAAAAGAAAATAAACATTATCTAGGTACCAAGCACAAAAATAAAGAGTGGGAAGAGGAGCTGATCCTCTCCTTGGCTGGTGGAGGAGGTGTTGGCTGGGGGCACCGAGGGTGGTGCAGAAAAGCAATTTATAGCCTGTGCAGCAGCTCGGAGGAGAGGGGGTGCTGAGGAAGGAAATGACAACAAGCCAGGAAGATTTTCCTTGCCAGAAGGATTATTAGCAAGAATGAAGAGTTTTAGCTTTTATTTTTAAGATCTCTTTTCTATCATTGTCACCACACTCCTGAAAGACTCAAGGCAGTCAACAAAAAAAGCCAGGCAAGGTACAGACATTTCCTCCATAAACAGAACAATTCAGGAAACTGGAAAACAAATCACTCCAAAGCAAAAAGCAGTAATGAGGGGCCTGGTGTCTTTTTAGCACACAAGAGAAACCCAAATTAGAACTTTCCTAATTTATGATGACAGAAAAATCTCCCAAATCAAATAAAACCCACACCTGATCCAGGTTTCAAATGCTTTAATTCTCCAAGCTTTGATATTTAACTTCCCAATTCTTACACCAGCAGCCAGGAAAAAAAAATCTACTTAATTTTTCTATAAAATAAAGCAGCTGTGCTGTGTCCTGCTTTGCCTCTGGTTCTTCTTCTAAAATGAGCCATTATGATTATGCCACTCTTTCAGTCCTCCCTTGGAATTAAGTTGGGCTTGGCTACAGTCCAGGGCTGATTACTCCTGCAATTTCCCGTTCCTGAAAATGATGCACACACAATGTTGGTCCCAGCAGCCCCAAGTTTACCCCTAACTCTGGGTCAATGCAGACATTTATGTGCAAAACCCTCCTGCACTGATGGGAAAGGAAGACCTGGCACAGGAGGAACACCAGCTCCGAGAGATCTCCTGAGTCAGAAGCTGCACAGACAGTTTCAAAAATATCTTTGTTTGTCAAGGAGCCCGAGACATCAGCCAGCCAAAGTGACAGCCCACAGCTTGAGTGTGAATGTTCAGAGCTAAATTCCACTGGCATGGATTGGGTATGAAGAGGAACTGCACAATGGAAGGAAGTTTTGACCATCTGCCCTGTTAATACACAAGTCAGAGAAAAAATGGTGCTGATTTCTTGAAAAGGGCTGCTTTTTCTTTTTTGTTTTTCATTTTCCCCTCACCTTATTTTAATTAAAGAAGCAAAAAATGTGGTCAAATTGCCCCCAAAGTGTGACAGCGCATTTTAGCAGAGCTCACAAGTCCTTACAAATCCCAAAAAGTATTCCAGCTGCTCCCCTGCAGCATGACAGGCAGACAGCCACAGACCTCCACCTATTCATATTTTATGATATTATTTTGTAGTTGACTCTGCTTTGAATGGGATGCTGAGCTTGATGAGCTCAGAGGTCCTTTATAACCTAAATTATTCTACAATTATTCTAAATATTCTAAGGCTTAAGAGGTGAACTATATGTTTTGGAGCACTAACAGAATTATCAGAACATAGCATCAGATTGAAACCAAGCAACAGTGAAAACCCCAGCACAATAACAGGGTCTATGGGTCACAGCCCATGGATTTTAATTTGGAAGTTCCCAAATGCAAAGACAGCAATCGGGAAGAGGATCCCAGGATTTCCATCTGTACTTACTATCCATCCAATGAATGCTGCCCATAAGGAATAAGTCATGGCTCCAGCTCCTCTTAATTCCCAGCAATCAGGTGGGATTCAGACTGGTGAAATCAGCCAACTCGGTGCTTTAATTAATTGCTGAATGGAGTCAATGCCTCGGGGAACGTTCCAGGCTGAGGCAGCACCTTCTGCCCCCACCCTCCCTCTGCAGCCCCAGATAAAGAGTTCCAGGAACTGCCCAGCTGAGCTCAGGGATGAGTTACAGACCTCCAGCATGAGGGAAGGCTCCCCAGCCCTCCCCAACATCCCAGCCAGCACAACAGCCTCAAACAGGACAGCACTGCCCCATCCCTGGAGAACAGCTCCAAGAGCAGGGACAGCATTAATGGAATTACCATCTCAGAACCTCCAGGGCTTTACACCCTGACACAGCCATCTCCAGGGTGGTCAGCAGGTAAGGAGATGGCAGTGAGTGGATGCTCAAGTGGAGCATCCCTCTGTGGGGTGTCCAGCTCTGGGGTCTCAGCACAGGGAGGACATGGAGATGTTGGAGTGAGTCCAGAGAAGGCCGTGAAGATGATTAGAAGGATGGAGCAGCTCTCTCATAAGGGAAGGCTGAGAACTGGGGTTGTTCAGCCTGGAGAAGAAAAGGCTCCAGGGAGATTTTACTATGGCCTTTCAGTATCTAAAGGGGCTCCAAGAGAGCTGGGGAGGGACTTTGGACAAGGAGGAATGGCTTGCCACTGACAGAGAGAAGGTTCAGATTGATGTCAGGAAGAAATGCTTCCCTGTGAGGGTGGTGAGGCCTTGGCAGAGGCCAGAGAAGTTGTGGTTGCCCCATCCCTGGAAGTGTCCAAGGCCAGGCTGGATGGGGCTTGGAGCAACCTGGGATAGTGGAGGGTGTCCCTGCCCATGGCAGGGGCTGGAATAGGATGAGCTTTAAGGTCTCTCCCAACCCAGACCATTCCATGATCCTGCTGGCCCCAGCACATCCTGGGCTGGGCAGGACAAGCTGGTTTTATGTGAAAAACTGGAGCTGCTGCTGCTGAATGCACAAGCAACGCCTGGAGAAACACACGTGTGCCCCATGTGACTGCAAGCACTCACACACCACATTCAGCTCTCTCAGATCCTGAGGAGCTCCACTGCTCTGCTCAAAAATCCTTTAAATAATGGATGTTTCTCTCTCCCATGGGCAGTGGAGTACGTTCCAGTCCCACAGTACCAAGCATCTCATAAATGCCATCAGCCCTGACAGCCTCCCTGTTGCTATGCAACCCTGGGCTGCCTCTCCATATGAGTTTTCCCTGCCTCTTCCACAGGGATACGATACCCAACCACCAATTACATCCCTGATGCCAAAGCCTGACAGCATTTTCCTTACGAAACAGGAGTTGTTTTTAGAGGGTGACTGGTCTAATTCTCCCCCTTTCATGCACAAGACTGAATCCTAACCCTTTCTCCCTGAAAAGGCACAGCAAAAATTGCAGCAAAGTAGATGTACTAAAGGAGCTCCAAGAGAGCTGGAGAGGGACTTTGGACAAGGATGTGGAGGGGAATGGTTTTAAACTGGCATTTAGATCAGGTATTAGGATGAAATTGTTGCCTATGAGGGTGGTAAAGCCCTGACACAGGCTGCAGCACCAAAGAGAGACCCCAAGTCTGCCTTGCATCGATTCTGACCACAACAGAGGATGTGGTCAAGTTAATGCAGAAGTTGAAGTTGGTTTTGCCAGGGATCTGGTTATGATCATGCAGTGACATCAGCTCCCTGCTCCTGCAGTGACCCCTGGTGCTGTTATCGTCCTCATTCCACAGAGCATTTCAAAGACATTTGAGAGTTTGTCATTTTTTCTACCCTGCAAATAGAGCTGCTCTGCCCTGCTGTGAACACTCACCACACACACATCAAGTGGTTCAGGGCAAGGCTGAAGGTGGAGCAGAGGTTGACTCGATGTGCAAAAAGCTGACAAAAATCTAATTCTAAATATAAGCCCTGTTAGAGCTGAGTGAGCCACAACAGCACTTCCTCTGAGAGGTGGGAATGTACAACACAGCAGAGCAGAGGAACTAGTCTTTAAAACCTCTCCTATATCATCAGATTAAATTTCCTCTCCAGCTTCAGGCAGCCAGGCTGATAAGGAATGAACCCCTATGAAAGCCAAGGCAGCAGGAAGGAGCCAGAGGCTCCATCAGGAAGATCCTGAGCAGTGACAGGGAATCCAGGCTCTCCCCAGGGCACGTGTAACTCCCATCAGTGTTAATAAAACCTGGCACCGAGCGTGGAACAGGATCCCTCGACTTCAACACTGCAGGAGGCACAAGCCAGAACAAGGCAACTCCATATTGGGATGCCAAGAAGGGAATAGATTTGCTTTTTTTGAAAAAGCTGCATAGTTGAAATCAACACCTCCTACTCGAAAGGCTGCATTTCACAGCTCTTCTGCATGAGACACGAGCTAAACTTCAAACAAACATTCCTGGGAAAAGAAGTGTTCGTTAACTTCAAGCCTGGAATTAAAGATGTACAGAAAGTGATAGGATTTCCTAACAACAAGGGAATAACAAACATGCTCGTTTCAACACACAGCTCAGATGTTTTAGGAGACAGCAGACAAAACACACACAGAGTCACCCCCAGTGAACGCCAGGAGTGTTTCCCAAAACTTTCACAATATTACCAATTTCAGTAAAAATGGATTGCCAGGATAGGGAGGCTGTGAGGGTGGTGAGGCCCTGGCACAAGTTGCCCAGAAAAGCTGTGGCTGCCTCTGGATCCCTGGAAGTGTCCAAGGCCAGGCTGGAGCAACCTGCAATCAAAATATCAGCTCTAAATTTATTTATGCTATTTTCTTCTTGTTTAAGAGCATGGTAAAAATCAACTCCTTGCAGTCAGTCTAAGTGAAATCACTGAGTAAAATCGTTTAAATAATTATTCCTGTCAAAATAACGAGAGAACAACAAAGGCAGCTACCAAATGCCCATCACTATGGGTTTCTGGCCCAGATTTATCTGCCAGCTACGTTCATGGCCTGTTAAACCAAAGAGAAGTTATTAAGAATGAAAAAGCAGGAACTCTTTCAGTACTGGCCCTTGTATCTTCATTAATTAAACTGAACAGCTTCACTCCTCCCCCCAGCTCCAAACAAGACAAACAACTCATTTTTAAAGCCTGCTTGCTGCAAACTTTCTTCTCCCTACCCTAACAGCTCCCTGCGAATTTAAAGATAAAACTTAAAGATTAAAAATCCATTTACTGATAGTACCAAAATACTATTTTTGAGAACAACTCATTGTGTTCTCAGCGAATATTAGGGCAGAACAATTCAGCAACTATTCACCATAGGGCCTGTACCTATTCCAAGTTCAGAATCAAAGTGCCAACTTGTAGTAATTCCTCTTTACAAATCGTTTGTTGAAGGATGTTCACCACAAAGGACAAACTTTTTGCAGACAGACTTGGGTACAACATAACAGGCACTGCAGAGCAAAGGTATTTAATCAACAGGGACACAGTCCCAGGTGAATGCAGGTGTGGATCTCAAACCAGGACCCTCACCTGCTCCAGAAAGGGATTCTGTTCGATGGGGAAAGGCAGAATTCACCAGCTTTCCCCAGTAATAAACTGTACAAACTTAGAATGAAACACCTGGAAAGATTAATAAAAACCAGGATGGGAATTTCAGCCTCTAGCAGGGAAAGGGCTGCAGGGTGCAACAAAAACCCTCAAAAGGACTAAGTGCCCTCCCAGCACATCTGGGACATATGCATCAAACAAATCACTCCACTTCCATCTTTATTTTGGAATTAAAAACTGAATCCAAACTAAGGGTGATGATGCCAGCTGAATTTTGAATGAAAACACCATTTTCTCTGACTGCCCAGTACACCAAAAGCAAACCACTACTAAATGCACTTTGGTGTTATTTTTAGCACTTATCAGAGCAATTTAGGTAAAACACATTGACCACTCTCAGCCCCAGAATTCATCTTTCCTGTTCTGTGTGAAACACCTCTGAGGTTTTTCCATGACTTTTTTTAGCAGCGTAAGTGGAGCCAAGGGAATCAAACAGCTTGCCCTGGTTTTATTGTATGGCAACAAACCTCGAGACCTAGAACAGTGCTGGCTGTGAAACCAGATCTCACACCTATAATAGAACCATGACCGATAGACCCTGATTAAATCAGAGGCCATGTTTAATGCATGTACCTCTGCTCTTCTTACAAAGACACCAAGCTGATGACACGAGATGAAAATGGACAATTAACTCCATCAAAATACCTGAAAGAAAAATCAGCTTCTATTTAAAAAGATACCACTGCAAAATAAAAAACTTCTGCAAGCTCAGCTATGGAGTCGCAGATGTGAGGGTGAAGAAGTTTACTCACACTGACTTAAACTGTGCTGCCTGAGCTGAATTCGGACAGCTTTCTGTGCTTTGTGTGTGCCAAGTTCTCCATCAGTAGCCACCAGCAGCAGCAGGGAAGGGAGCTGGAAGCCCCTGGCTGTGTCAGGCAGGAGTTCATGAGCACGGCTGCTCCTTGTTTAAAAACTCATTAGCCCCAAGTGACTGCTCTACACTACAGCCCTAAAGCAGCACAGGAGTCAGTTTACATGAATTACACGCTTTTTACTCATTCCATAGTTTTTTGTAGCACAGTGTCAGTAGTTCCAAGGACTAAAACAGGACCCTGTTGCAATCAGGTACAAAAGTACCAGCTCTGGGTCTGTATTCACCAGTCATTTGCCACAGTCACAATAGCACCAACCACAAACTTCTTGGAGCACTCAGACCCTAAGTTTGAGCCCAAGTGAAACTAAACTCACACATAAAGCCAAGCACAAGGAAAATTCCTGCTGAAACAGAGGAACAGCAGCTCCAGCACTGTCACCAGTGACTTTAGTGAAAAGGTCACCCCGTGTCTCCCAATTTCTGCTCTGTAAGCAGTGCTGTGTAGGACAGCAGAACGCTTGTCCTCTGCAGGTTGCACATTCCCATTTTTCAGCCTTCTTTTACACGAGTTGTTCATTGAGATGATCCCAATACATCTCAAACAGCAGCTTAAAAAAGAAGCCAAGAGAACTTCACCATGCTAACACTGTAACAGTGGTTACCAAATATTTTCTTCTTCATTCTTTTGTGCTTACTTGACGCTATTTTCTTTCCCAGTCTGTCCAAACAGGACATGGATAGCAAGCTGGGACAGAAATGCTCTACCCAGTGCTGATAGAGAGCCCTGGAAAGAGCCATATTCAAACACCACACCTGCCCAAGGAATGCAGCGTCACCTGCACTCATTCCCTGAGCAAACCCAGCCAGGCCACAGCAGAGCTGCTTGTGTTTACACTTCACAATGAGTAACTGTTTTGTTTAATAATAAAAAAAAGAAACCAAAACATTTTAGCCACTTCAGAGAGTTTGGATTTACCCACATGCTGGCAACCAAGGCTTGGGGCCCCTTTGCACACAGCTCAACCACAGTCACTGGTCAAACATTGGGCTTAAATCACCAGTTTCAGGTACAACTCAAACCACTGGTTTCAGCTCCTCTCCATAAAATAAAACAGAATAAACCAGATTTGCTTCCCTTTCACTCCCTATCACCCAAACCTTTGCTGTCTTGCAGGATGTGGTAGAACTAGAATTAGGGGTGTCAACAATGAACAAGAGGATCATGGCAGCAGCAGCCCTCAGGAAACCTGAGCCTCTCCTCCACCTCTCTGCCATGCCATGGAATACAGACAGTCCTTCCTGAGAATAACCTGGAGACTAATGGAAAAGGGAGGGGAAAGGGCTCTCTCTACCACAGAGCAATGGAGAACCAAGAGTTCTTCACCTTTCCTTTGCTGCCAGGAATTGCACCCTGGCTCTGCCACACCACAGCCTTCACAAGTCACACTGACCCTACTGCTTCTGTGGCATGACAAAGTAGGAAGCGTTCTGAGAAAAAAAACCACCTATTTTTCAATAAAATAAGGAAATAATGATCATTTATGTTGCCTGCACAGTGACATCACTTCACTCTTCTTCTTACAAATTTAGTTTCATGCATTTTTTACTGGAAAAATCACAAATACTGAAGCACACCCAAAGCCATGCTGGCCTTTGCTGGATAATCAACCAACACCACCCCAGTTTTAGTTTAACTTTCTAATTTCAGACTAATACATGTCCTACCTTACTGCCTTGCTCCCAAATCGACCACATTTTTCCCATTCCCCAAACCTCAATTCCCTGGCAAATGAAAACATCCACCTGCGATGCAGGAAGAAAAGCAGCTGGGAGCAGACAGACAGACAGACAGCACTATCTGGAGGTGTTTTGGGGGCTGTTTTTAGATGGAAAAGCAGACAGGAGGGAGGTTTTGTTAGGAGATAAAATGCTGCAACAAACCCGAGGGTTTGCACTGAATTCTCTCCCTTGAGGGTCTCAAAAAGGCGCATCGCTTACGAGCTCGGGTGGCTCTGAGCTGGGCTGCCTCTTCCTCAAAGAGGAAAACCTCTGCTGACTCCGCACTGAAAACCTTCGGAAGGACTCTCTGCTCCGGGATGCAAAGTGCCTGAAGGAAGAGGTTCTCTTGAAGGGAGTCCTGGTGCCACCTTCCCCTCCACTCCGCTCATGAGCCACCGCAGTAGTGACTAAATTTAGTGCTTCCTGCAAGGATCTCCGCACTGTGCCCATCCACTGGGTCATGTGAGTTTGTGCCACTGTCAGTTTGTCTCCAAGGTAATCCATCTTTTTTAATTTATTTTTTTTTTCTCCAGCAGAGATGAAATATCAATATTCAGTAGCAATTAAAATATATTCTCCTTAACAACCCTGATTTGTTTTGCGGAAAGTGATTCCGTGTATAAAATATTTCCGGCTAAGGTAAACAGCATTGCACTAGCACTCTCAGCATATTCCTAAAATTAAATAACCAAAGATGTGAGGTGGGAGATTGGTATTTCTCAAGTAGGAAAAAATAGAAGACTTTTCCTACTTACAATCAGCTTTGCAGAGTTCCATCAAAATATGTTTAATTCAGCCATGTTAAAGAGATAAATCAATGCTTAAATCCTGACATAGTCACTTCAAACGAGTCCATTTGCAAGCAGAGAAATAGGCTCTTACTCTCTCATTTCACAGCAGGAAAAGCAACTCCCTTTTTAAGCCAAGTTTTTGTTTTGCTGTAAATATCAGAAGGATAAAACAAATCTTATTCTCCGGCCACTCGTCAGGTGAGAGTACATTGACCAAAGTTCTGGTGCTCCTATACAATCCATTTAGCAGCAAAATCGATCAGATCTTCCAAACAATAAATCCAGATTCTTCTCAAAAAACTCTGCAGAAGGGTGTCAGCAGCAGAATCCCCTCCTCGGCAGCTTCGCTGCCTTCGGAACCACTCTGGAGCTCTCCCCTGGCAGAACTGCGGAGTGAAGCTGGGGGAGGCTGAAGAGGAAATGCGTGTCTAGGGGCTCGCTGTCTGCTCAGAGCCTGCCAAAGGAGCTGCTGGGTGACATCAGCTCCTCTGCTTCCAGTGGGGCTCCCAGCCCAGGGACAAACACAGGGACTGTCCCCACGCCTCCTCCTCCTCGCAGGGCCCGGAGCAGCTGTGGATGCACAGCTGTTTGTGACCCGTCTGGCTCCCAGGCAGGCTCTGCCACGCTCCCGGCGCTCCCGGCTAAAGGCACACGAGGTTACAAAGCAGGAGGAACGCTGCTGCCTCTGGAATGTCGATCCCTCCTTCTCCGTGTCCCTGCCTCGCCTGTGCTCCGGGGAGGAAACAATGAGGAGGTGACCAGCCGCAGAGGTCTGCCCAAGGAAGGATCTGGGCTGGGCTTTATTATAGTACAGGCAGGGTTACCATGGCAACGCAGGGAACAGCATCTGCTGGCTCCGGAGCAGGCAGGAGTTGCACAGATCTATTGGAATGATTCATAGTTTGCACATGTCACGTGGACTTCGTGATTTTAACCCTTCCTTGGGGAACGCGGCTCTGCCAGGGAACGTCTCACACCCACACCAGAAGATTCCCACCGGGATGGGGCCACACCTACACCCTCCTCCTGCTGTTCAACGGGCACCTGGGCAGTGCCAGCACCCCCACCTGGCTCACTGTGCCACTCATGGCCTCAAAGAGGACACGTCCCAATCAGTGACGGCGCTATCAGCGCAGGATAACGATTAAACCAGAGGCTCAAACCAAAGCTGAACGGGTCTGACCATTGGAAGCCGTTTTTTTATCACTTTTCTACACCACTCCCTGTTGTGAGGGAGGGCTTAATGTCCTTCCCCAGCTCTGCTCCCTCCCTGGCTGCTGGGAGACCACGGGGTTGGTACCACAAATCCAAAATGATTGACGGTAATGAGAGGACCCCAGGTCCTCTCATGCCTGGGAACAGTCCACTTGGGAGGACAGCAGGAATAAAAGCTATGGGTTTAAATCAATAAATCTAAGTTCATGACGTAAGTTTGGACTTAAAAAGTCCAAAGTCAAGCTGCGACTAGTTCAGGACCAAGGGAAAAGAGGCAAGATAGGCAAGTTGGAAGCTGCTCGCTCTTTTGTTTGTTCAAGGGGGTTTGTGGATGTTGCTTAATTTGCCATACAAAGTACCATGAACTTGTATCACCCTCTGCTCCTCTGAACTATCCAGGAAGAGATTCGATGGAACAAAGAATTGCTAGATAACATTTGATGCAATGGTTCTTGCGTAAGGTTTATCCTATCAGAAATGTGCCTTACAGACATGCATGAACTCAAGATGCCCTGAGGAAATAGGGTGCCTCCCCTTTTAATCCCTGTTTTTAGGAGCTCAGCTCCACCAACCTGTAACTTATCTCCAGGAAAAACTTCAGTGACAACTATGTAGCATTTCCTAACTTATTCTCATTTCTGAATGTTTTGAACATTTGCAAATTAGCAGCCTTATAAAACTCCTCACTAATCAAAGAAAATCCAGCCAGCAGAGAAAATCCTTTTTCTTCCCCCCTCACACAGCTCTTCTCCTTAAGAGCTGCAAGGTTATTTTTGTACAGAAATGGAAAGAGATAGTTTTGACCAGATTCCCCAAGAGCAGGGTGTTTCTTAGATTCGTACAGAAATAGGAAAAAAATAAATTTATCCACCAGCATTATGGATAATGCTCCACAAATTATGGAGGTCCTGCCCTCAAGGCTGGAATTTAAGACTTACTGCACATTTTTAGGCTGTTAAATTTAAGTGTGATATTTCAAACATCTGCGCCTTTGCTCAGTGCCTGCTGCAGTGCGGGGATTCTGCACGGGGCACTCTGCCATTCCAGAGGGTTTCAGGCTCCATCTGATGCGGGAGCCCTTGAAATAGCAGCCCAAGAGCTCAGCCTGGAGCTGCCATGTGAGTTAGTCAGCAGTTCCTTCACCTCACCAGGACAGGCAGAGCAGAACCCAAATTTAACTCCCCTTCTGGAATATCAGCAAACAGGGGCAGAGGCACAGCCAGATGTCACCCAGGATGCACAGACCAAGTTCACTGCAAGGACTCCTCACATGTGCATGGAACTTGAAGGATCTGAAAATGCTCTGCAGAATATATTCACTTTTATATTGTACCTCCCCTGAAAAAGAAGTTATACCAAATATATAATTTTTGTCCCCAGAATATTGGAAAACTGCTGATTTGAATCTTTCTGCAATACTAAATTTAGGATCTTCTGGCACCACATGAACGCACTGCTGGGTATTGAAGCATCTAAATTACTGCTTAGATTTACACCTCAATTAACATCAGGGCAAAACACTTTAGAGAACAATCCAGGTGCACCTTCACCATCAAATTCAAATAGTTGGAGATTTTTCCAGCACTTCAGCTGAACTTGCAAGGGAGTGGAACAAGATGAGCTTTGAAGTGCCTTCCCTTGGAGGTCATGAGCCCCTTCAGCTAGACCAGCTCCAAGCCTCATCCAACCTTGCACTGGACACTTCAGGGATCCAGGGGCAGCCACAGCTTCTCTGGGCAACCTTTGCCAGGGCCTCACCACCCTCTAACTGGCCCCCAGCCCAGCAGTCCTGGCAGAGTGAGGGTTTGTTCCTGAACAAGAACAGCACAAGATGATCTTCTGCCCTTGACAAATACGAGTGATTAACTCACCCTGGGTCCGTCAGGATCTGCAGCTCCAGAAAACAGAGCACACGCACACAGCTACCCAAACTGCATGACTAATTACCCCAGTATAAAATGGGACCTCGTTATTTAACTATCGCTGGATACTTCCATTATTAACATCTATTCCACCTACAGCTCAAAAACACAACCCTGCACAAAGACCTAACAACCCTTGTTTCTCCCCTTATTCAGTAGAAAACAAAATTCCATGGTTACATTATATTTTCCAAAAGCCTCTTACAGCTCATTTGGAGCTCCACCTGCTCTCAAACACATGCAATTATGTTAATGACTCTGTGGGATTGCGAGGTCAATTTAAAGAAGGCCTGGCGAACAGCAGAGCACAGAACACCCAGCCCAGGAGGGGCAGGTGGGACTTGCAGACTCTCTGTGGGAGTGAGTCCTTCCAGCCCATGGGGTTCCCCCCTGCCTCCAGCTCCATCCCAGCACCATGGAACTGGGAAGGAAATCCAGTTGAAGACCCACCAAGACACTTGGGATTAGTTTTCACCTCAACTGGGTCAGCTGAAGAATCTTTTGCCAGCAAGGCAGATGGGACAGAAGGATGGGCAACCTTAGTCCGGACTATGACAATAGTATCTGCTCTTCCCTTGTGGGAACTTCAGTCAGGAATTCACTCTCTGATGGGTTCCTCCTATCATCCCCCCTTTCCAACCACTCCACTCCAATTAGCATTAATTCAGGCATTTCCAAAGGGTTTTCTGTGAGGCATCATCCGACCTAAAACAGCAGGACTCAGCACTTGTGAGGACCACGGGCAGCTCCAGTCCCACCCTGTGACACCCCCAGAAGCAGAGCCTGCCCTTGTAAGGCTGTCCTGGCCCTGCATTCCACACCAACTATCCTTCTGCTTCATTAGTAAGAGAACTTAATTTAACCTCTTGTGTTTGACATGATGGACTATTTAAAGATGCAGCACTGGGCTGGGCTCAGTTGCACGGCTCCAGACTCAATTACTCTTGGGCTCCTCAGACACGACAAACAACTCAGAGATTTACAGGCTCCTCCTTATTTTTGCCTCTGTATTCCGTGTTTTGCCAACTGAATTGCCACATTCCAAAAAGCAGCAGTGAGCATTCCTAGCCTGAATTGCTCACAAGCAACACCCCATCATGAAGATTTTACCACGTCACCTTCAAATTCTCATTTAAAGTAAAAAAGAAATGCTTGGCTGCACCTCTGGCAGAGAGAGACCAAAGCTCAACAGCTGGAGCAGAGGATCTGCTCCATGGCGGATACCCAGCTTGCCCACCATTCCAGTCCAGGAATTCCCATGACACTTTACACAGCCAAAGACAAAAGGCCTTGGTGGTTTTATCTGTTCTGTTTTGTGGGGTTTTTAAAATTTTCCTGGTGATGTAATAATACAATTCGCTGAGATGCCCAAATGGCCTCACCTATAGACAGGCACTCTACAGTCAAAAGAAAAAGGGGAAAAAAATCAAGAAAGAGGGAAAAGAGTGGAATGGATGGAGTATATTAACACATGGACTTTGGACAGTGTCTATACAGAGAAATCTCTTTTGCAACCTGAAGCAATGTTTACACCAAATATTTGTTTTTGATTCCCATTTTCATTTTCTACTGAAAAGAAGCAAGTTACACTCACGGCCACAGCTCTAATTAATGGTTATTCACAATCATAGACACTTTGCAGAGACACATTGTTATTAAAGATGTTCCCCTTGCACACACCATCTACAAAAGGCTGAAATTCCATTTCCAGACTTTTTCCTTCTATTAGGTAATTTTGAAAGCCTCCAGGGGTCTCACAAATCAGTGAACAAGGAGAGAAGCTGCAGAGGCAACAGGCTCTGCATCAATACTGGTGAAGTTTCCACAAGCACACATCAATATGTGAGGCTTTTAAAGAAAGGTGTAAAAGCATTTCAGAAAAGATCCCATCAATGTAGTACATGGCTACTCTAAAAATCTTTATTTTAAAAAGAACTGATGAAAAGTCATAAAAACTATATAAATCTGCATTCCTCATTTTCCTTATAGAAGCCCCCTTGTGATAAAGAAAGCACATTTATAGTTTTCATGACTAAACGAATGCTCTACATAATTGTTTATACCTGCCAGAGTAATTTTTCCATTCTAATGCCATGGTGATCCTTGATAGGATCAGCAAAAAAACTGCACTTTCCCATTTTATTCGTAATCAAAAAGTCAGCCATATTTTCTCTCATTCTGGGCACTTTTGCAGTACCATATCATTAAATCAAGATTAATTAAAATCGATAAATAAAGGTAACTGTGAAATATAATTTTTACTCTTAAGTTTTTAAACAGTTTAAATACAACTACCAGTAATAATTGCAACAACTAAAGCACAATAGTATTTCAGAAAATGCCAATTCTTTTGTCCTCCAAAGTATGTTTCTCCTGAACCCAAGCAAGGCCCAGTTAAACATCCTGAACATACCCAGCTTTTGTGCCTTGAATTGTTTCTGTCTAAAACAAAGCTATCAATGTTAAAGCTGAGGAAACCAGCTAAAAATACATGAGGTTGTTTGCATGCCCATGTCCATAATCCTGCAGCACTTCCCTTCCAGCTCAATGGAGGAGGAAAAACTGAAAAAACAGAAACAGGAAATTCCTACAGCACAAATACCCTGGAAAGGACTAAAACAATTTTCTTTACATTTGTTTATGTCCAAGGGATCAAGCCAAGCAGAAGATGGATGTTGTTACAGGTTGTTTTTAATTTGTGCAAACAAAAACCCAGGATGAAGATGTCTGCAATGGATGTCCCTGTACCAGATGGGAAAACAAAGTAATGCCATAATCAGGGCTCTCCTGGGAATCCAACATGGAAGAGTTTGCTGCTCCCTCACTTGACCCAATGGACATGTTCAGGATAACCACAAAACACCTTCAAAAGAGATTTCTCAAGCACAGAACATGGGCTAAAATACCTTCACCTGCTGAACTTTTCTCCCAGGGCACACAGGGTGAGTGGAGTGCACAGAAACAAGCAGGAGAACATGCTGCTCCTGCTCCACACCACCTGCCTGAGGAGATGTCAGAGCATTTGTTCTCCTCACTGAGGGTGCTCAGGAAATCTCCAACTACTGAGGGCTCAGATCTGAGTCACAAAATTCAGAGCACACTCTGAAGGAAGAGCTTTTTTTTTTCATGCAAGGAATTTCCTTCTTCAAAGATCAGTAACAAGGAGCTGCTTCTGAAGCCATTCCAGGTGTTCCCAGTGTGATCACACACTGCCCCAGGCCCGTCTGAACGCTGCTCTTCCACCTTCTCCCTACAAAACACCGTTCCATGTATTGGAATGGCACTGCTTGATGACACTAAATTGACCAAACACCAGCTGTGAGTTAATACAATAATTCCTTCGCCCATTTTAAGTTTTATTGGATTTATTTGCAATGGCTGTATGACCTAAATGCACTGACTTTGCTTCCA
Source organism: Sterrhoptilus dennistouni (assembly GCA_013397095.1). Classification (NCBI taxonomy): domain Eukaryota; kingdom Metazoa; phylum Chordata; class Aves; order Passeriformes; family Zosteropidae; genus Sterrhoptilus; species Sterrhoptilus dennistouni. The sequence goes on along the minus strand of VWZU01015895.1, from coordinate 578,842 downwards.
GGTCTCTCTGCTCTTACTGCCTTCTCCTTTTCCTGCCAGACACAGCATAACAGCCCAATGCTCCAACATTCCCCAGGACATGGACAGCACACAATCCATCCCCCTCCCCTTAGGTGCCAGGGATTTATTAGTCTCCATCATGAATGACTAAACCAAACACTACATTTTTCCAAGCTTCATTCAGGCTCCAGATTTACCTGAAGTTACATTTTAAGAGCACCTGTGAGCTGCAGTATGAGGGCTGTGGTATCCTGAGGAAAGCCGTCTACAAAGAGCTACTTTCCCCAGGCTCTAGTAGCTCCCTAAAAATGCTGTTTCCTTTCAGCACAGTAAACACTGGCTGCATGAACAACTCACCACTGCTAAAAGGACAGGAACAATAGTGGGAACTTGGCTGTCTCCCAGCATCAGCAACACTGACAACAGCTTGGGAAAGCAGGAACTGAGTCAAAACAACTTTAGATCAAAATATTAGGAGGGAGGCAGTGAAGTTACCTCTGCTTTGTGTGTAAAAATGAGGTTTAACAATCCTCTTTAGCCTCGTGTCACAGAATGGTTTGGGTTGAAAAGTACCTTAAAGATCATCCAGTTTGAACCCTGCCATGGGCAGGGACACCTTCCACTGGCCCAGGTTGCTCCAAGTCCCATCCAACCTGGCCTTGGACACTTCCAGGGATGGGGCAGCCACAGCTTCTCTGGGCACCCAGTGCCAACGCCTCACCATCCTCAAAGGGAAGAACTTTTTCAGAAACATATTCACAATTCCAGATTTAAAATAAGAGGAAGGAGGGCAGGCACAGTCAACTCCTACTTCCAGCTACTCTGAGCCTGGAACAACACAGTCACTACAAAAAAAAAAAAAATTACCAGGTCTATAAATGATTACATCTTACTCAATGAAACCCTTATTACGACAAGTTAACCTAGAATGTGCTACTCCATGTGAGCATTTTATGGTAAATTAAACTTAATACCACACCTCATTAGAACAAAGTGCCTTGCACTGAGCACGCGTCCTTGGGCTGGGAGCTGGGATGTGGCTGTGGGCCAGCAGTGCTGTGTGGTGGAACAGCACTCCCTCGTGTTCCCACTGGGAATGGGGCTCCTCAGCCAGGCTGACCCATCTGCCTCCTCTCAGCAATGCCACAGACACCGCAATCCCTCTTCTACAGCAGCAGCTGGGGATTGGGTAAATGCCTTTCCAGATTTTCCTGTGCGAGGGCATCGTTTACCCAGGTTATCCGAGAGGTAACCCAGGTTATCTGCTCCTGCTGACACCAGGAGAGCAGACACCTGGGTGAGGAGGAGTTTTTAACTCTTTGGAAGAAACATCTCCACCACAAAAAAAGAAATCCCACAAGGGAAGAGCAGCACAGTGCACAGGAACTTTTCAGATGTGCAGAGAGAGGGAAGGCACAGAAGACCAGCACAGAGCCCCTTCCCTTCATCAGAGCAGGGATAACGCCATCAGAGTAGGATGACCCTCCCCCAGAGGAGGATGACGCCCCTCAGAGCAGGATGACCATCACCCGTGGCCTCAGCCTGATGATTTCAGTTTCCTTCCATAACCAACCCCACTCCTCTCGCAGTGACACGTCAGGACAGTGGTTATTAACCAGCTGCCGCTTCCTTCACAGTCGCCTGACAAAACATATCAAAACTACTCTTTAAAGGCAGCAACCAAAATCTTGTCAAAACAAACTCAAAGTCTTACTTCTTCCTTAAATAGCCCAATTTTCCTTTGATTTTGCAATTATTCAACTCATGACTACCAATAAAGAACAAGGTCTTTTTAAACCATCACAATGCTGCAGAGGAACGTTTTATTTAAAACAAGCCATTTGCTCTGAGTGCTTTCAGGATTTAGCATTTCTTTGCTGTTTGAAAAATTACAAATGCCAGACTGGGAAAAAAAACAATTCACCAGGACTGGTACCAGCATGGGCAGGAGACCCACCATCACAACTATTTCAGAAAGCCAAAACTGAGCAGTGAACCAGAGCAAGAATTGAGAAGGCCAAGGGCAGGAACAGAACTGCCAGAACAGTCTAGTAGAGGCTGTGTCCATCAGGAAGCCAAAAAAACCTGGTTCTTGGACAAAGGGCATTGGAACAGGAAACCCCAGTGCTGTGGCTGCACATCTGGCATGACCAGTCTGACCCTGTGACTGATGAAAGACCATTGAGCTGCACCTACAGGACTTCCTGTGCCAGCCAGACCTACAGATGTCTTGTACCAACTGCAGCAAAGCTCCTCACTAGCTGGAAAAGGGGTGATGGATACCCCATGCACACTGGAAAACGCTCAAATGTATACAAGCTGTGGAAAAAAAAAAAAAAACTTCACTGGACACAAAGACACTTCTCAGAAACCCAGAGCTGTCACCCACACACAGGATGAAGATGTGTGGTGGTCACACCATTGCACGTGGACTGGGGCAGACCACAGACCCTGCAGAGCTCAGAAAATGTTATTTATCACAGTCAGACACATCCTGCCCAGAGATCAGGAGAGCAATCAGCAAGGAATTAGCAGAGAGCTGGCACTGAGTGGGTCCAGTGATGTCCCACAACTCCACCACTGTAGGAGCAAAGCAAATACACAGCAGAGGAGATGCAACCTAACAGTAACTCCATAGAGTAGCTTTAAAAGCAGATTTTAGTTATAATATTTTTTAATTAGGAGTTGTAGCTTCTTCAGGTATGTCTGCCTAATGAATAAAGCATCCTAGCTCCCCAAGACAGATTAAATAGCACTTGACAGCCAACCCAAACATCTCTGGTTACTCCCGACTGTAAGTAGAGAGAACAGATAAGTATCTCCTTAGTAGCCTCCAGCTGCAACAGCAGCACAGAAAGTGACAGAAGGCACAATTGTGTGTGTCCTTTAAATCTCTTTTTTAAAAAACACGAATATCAGAACTGTCATTCTGATATTTTCTTGCAGTAAATCAGGAAGTGTGCATGAATGAAAGTGCCTAAGGAATGCTCCAGGGCCTCTAAAAGAGAATGTATGCCCAGAAAAGACAACATTCTGCTCTGTAACAGCCTAGAACTACAGAATACTGGAGCCCACCATCCCAGGCACCTTCTGGACTGAAGCAAAGTTTGGGTTGATTTGGAATTTTTCCCTTAGCCTTATGGAAAATCCCATGTCAAAGCAAGAGCAGGGAGAGAGCTCTTTTTTACTTCTCATACTAACAAACCACAAAGAATATCCACCCCCTCGTCACACTAATGACTAATTTTTTTTTAGTTTGCAGTTTAAAAGAAGCTTGTCTCTTAAAAATACAGCTGGTCAAATAAAAAAAAAACTTATTTAATGTCCAAACACTTCCATGTTTTACGCTACTACAGTCTCCAGCAGGAAAAGGTTTTTAATAAAATCCCCAGTTCTTCAAGTACAATCTTCTCTCCCAGCAGCAAGAAATTTGCAGTGGGCAATCTCACCTCACAACTGATCAAAGGAAAGGATTGCAAAATTAATCTCAAAATGAGGGAAGGAAACTCTTTGCTATAGTTTTAAGATGTAGCAGCAAACAGCTGATATGAAAAGGTTTGGTGTCAGTGCTGATTAACTACTGACTTGACAGCTGAAAAAATGATCAATGCAAACTACAACAAGCAAATGAAAATTGATCTTTGATGAGTACAGGAGAAATTAAAACATTAAGTGATTAGTTCAAAGCAATACAGTATTTATTCATAAAAGCTTTTCAGCTCAAATGCTGTTTTATAAATGTGAAAGTTCCAGACACACAGCAGTCCCTGTGCAAAGCTGGCAGAGCAGCACAGTCAGAGCCTGCTAAAAAGAGTTTTTCATGACAGACAGCCCTGAGGAGTGTTGGAAGAGGAAGTGCTCACCGAGACATCAAAACCCATGAAGAGTCAAATTAAAAACAAGTCAGGAACTGTAAAATGACACACTCCTAGAGCCAGGAGCACGGCTGTTTTCCTGGAATAGCAGGCAGTGGCTGTACCAGCAGCAGGGCAGGAGGGTTCTGGGGCATCAGCTCCAGAGCCAGAGAGAGCTTTTACACAAAGAGGGAAGAATATTCCTAACACACACTAAACTAAACCACAACTCCCATGGTTCTTCATAAACATGGAAGAAATGTTGATTCCTCAAAGGCTTTTCCAAGGCACATTCCGGTAGTCGACAGCTTTAAGTATTAGGGATAAAACAGCCTTTCTCACCCAAAATAAATCCCAAGTTTCACGTGCCTACTCAAAAAGGAACTGCTGAGGAAAGCCTTCACACATGAGAGCACTTCCAAGCTTTCTGAAAAGAGTGGAAACAGCCAGCTCTGGGAGCACACTTACCCACAGATACTGCAGGAACTTCAGCAGACGTGGACAGTAATAATACTCCATTTTCCACAGCTCCGCGTTAACGCCAACCCATCCCTGCTCCAGGCAGCTCCCGGCTCTCCCCGCCTCCAGCACCAGTTAAAAGCAGAGTGGAGCAATTAAAAAGCACCATGAATAATGTACCGAGTGTGCCTGGCCCCACGTCACCGAGCTGGGCGCCTTCACCACGGGCTGGGGCTCCTCAGGAGCAGTCGCTGAGCTACCGGCAGCACGTGACTTAACCACTTGTTATTGAGCGGCCCCACTGCTCCCAACTCCATAATCTGGAGTGGGTCAGGCTGGAATTAGTGACTTGGACTTGGTGTTTTGCAGTAAAGGCCCTCCAGAAGGAAAGAGAAGCTCTAAAACTCCTCAGTTACGAAACGTTCTGAACACCGGCGGGGTCGCTCGCTGACCTTGTTTGGGGTGATGTGTAGGAAAAGACAAAAAAACCGACACGTGTAACAAGAGGAGCTGCTGTTTTTATGGTCTTTGAATATAAAAATGTCTTTTGTGAACGAGAAGAAATAGGCACAACCAAGTGGCTTTTTATACACCCCTGGAATGTTCCCAGGGAATGAAAACTGCCAAAAAAGGAAGAAAGCCCAGGCAGAGCTTTACCCACCCCCGGGTCGTCCTCCTCGGGCTGGGTCTAAAATAGAGGGTTGGTGGAGTTGTAGGACATCAGCAGTGGGTGGTTTGTGAAGAGCAAAAATGGGAATTGTAACACTTTTTTTTTACTTATGTCCTTTTGTTGATAGGAAAAGGAAAGGTAAGTGACAGGAGCCCACCCAGGGAGGGCCCCTGCAGCCTTGTCCCCTCCCAGCACTGCTCCAGCTCTCACTCTTCTCAGGGAGGGACAAGGTTGGGGTGACACAGAACAGCTTCCAGGATGCTGCAGCCTCCTCTCCTTGAAACTTTGGTACTTCAAGGAAACTACCCCTCACCTCAATTTTCTAATCATCACCTATGAATTCCTGTAGAGTTGACAAAGTATTTTGATTTTCTTCCAGGTTGAGTCAGTTTTTGGGGTAACAGAACAACTCAGGATGGGTTTCAGAAGGAACAAAGCTCCACTATTAGAGGCTTTACACAATCTAGAAAAAGAGAAGGTGTGGTTTTCAGTGGGTAGGAGACAGATCTGTCATGGGCAGAACTGAAAACAACTGGTGAACTGTGACAAGCCAAACCATAAATTCATCTGCACATGTTTATAAAATATTTATCTTCTCTCCCTTGCACTTCATTTCCAAGATATTTTAGGAGTCAGCTCACGATTTTCTTCAATAAATCCTTCTCCACCCACACATCGCAGTCTCATATAAATGCATCTTTCTGTGGAGACCATTAGAGAGATTTTCCTCCCTAAATGACAAAAAATCCCCCAGAGTTTAATATAAAATAAATAAATAAATAAATACATTGAGAAGCTTCAAAATAATTCCTGCCTACACCAGTTCTAGTAGCAGTGCTCTGTTCTAACTCCCCAAAGCAGCAGTTTGGGTTATAACCCACAGCTGCACTGAAGCTGCTCCATTTCCATACAAAGGTGCAATTCCTCCAGCCCCACAGCACAACCACAGCTCCTTTTTTTGGAGGATGAGTCCCAGCACACATTCCTCAGGTTTTAATTCCAAACACTCTTATCGGTCTGGATGAGTCAATCAGGAGTCCAGGCTGGTGACCCAGCATCAGCTCTGATGGCATCACACAATTTATGGAAACACCTCCCGAGCTCCGTGGTTGCCCCTGGATGTGCAGGTGCAGCACTGAGTGGGAACAGCCCCACATCCAACCACAGGTACCAGACCAGAGAGGGTTTGATTGCTCAGTGCTCACACCTGGCCCTCCACCTGCATTCCAGGTCTAAAGGAAAAGATTCCCACGAGAGCCCAACTACCTGAGCCTGCTCCATGCTCTGAGACTTGCAGCTGAGTTGGTGAGGGAAACCCCTTCAAAGCACAAAACTTCATTTTCATACCTACTTTGTGCTGCAGCAGGGCTAAAAGAGAGGGAAGTACCAGCCATAGTAAAACCACAGATGATGACAGTCCAGCAGTGATGCTGGAATCTTTATAAAAGCCTTACTTCTGTTTTTTAGTCAATACAAACTCAAAATAGCTGAACAATGTGACCTAGATGAACATTAAATCTCCAGAGTATCATCCTTTGCAATTTCAAACACCAATCCCATATTGCCATTTGTATTTTGTAACAGCTGATTTCAAAGTCATCCTATGTAATGTTCTAAAAGCCTAATCACGAACAGATTCTCTGGAATATAATCACAAATTACTTCTCCAGAGGTAAAATGATAGTACTGCACCTTGCTTCCACTTGGAAATGTGTTTATCCATAAGAACCTAGCTCATCATGGAAAATGCCATTCAAGCAGTTGTTTACTATCACAGACAGACATGGAATAATTCAACAAATGGATATTCTTGTAAATTCTTTTAGCAAATATAAAAAAGGGTATCAATATCAGTTCTTCACTACTTTAGTGGTGAATGTAAATCAAAAGGAACTGTTTATTCTAAAACAAGACTTGTCACTTTGAACACTGAGTCTAACTAGAACAATACCAATACCCTCGCTGACCAGCAATATGGACTGGAGAATATAATTTGTCACTAAGCCACAAGGAAAAATAAGTAAATTCCCAACTACACAGACCAGAAACCGCTCAAAGCAAACAGCAGCACGATGTTACATTTCTAATTCCCCTTCACAGCCGCACCAAGGGAAATACAGACTGCACTTGGATTCCAGGGAAATAGAGGATTTAACTATGACTCCTGTGGCTCTTTCCTGACCCCTCGTGTCTGTCCAGCTCACACAGCTCAGAAGTGTCTCCAGCAGAGGGGAGTGTTGGAACATGCTGACAGAACTGCGACTCTGCACCCAAAAATCTGTGTTTTCTCCAAGGAAAACAAAGGCAGAACCTTGGTGCAGAAAAGAAATGGTTTGGTTTTACATAATCTTCTGCAGTACTTCTGTGGGGCTTTGGAAAACATCAGCATGGTGAGTTTTCCAGCTCTCAAATGCAAGTCAAAGCCCCCTGCATGCACTCACTTGCACTTAACACCCAGGAGGACCAGGCTGCCCTTTGGCTCCCATGGCACTGCACAACAAACTCTGAGGAGCCTTTCCAAAGCAACACAAAGGAGCAAAGGACTCAGATCCTACTGAATTCCACAGAGGTGAGTCTTCCCTTTTCATGGAGCTGAATCTCTCTTTCTCACTTTCCCTCCCTGTCTCAGGCTACACTTGGTAAAGCTGAAGTATTCTGAGTAACCTCCCAATCAAAAATGCCGTTGGAGAACAACACTTGTATTTACTGAGTACAGCATCTGAACAGTTCAGATAACCCAGCACTACTTCCAACAGCCCTTCTGTTCCATATTTCATACCTGGCCAACACCACCTTGTATATTTGCACTAAAAGCTGATGGCACATAACTTTTAGGAGTTGGATAAATGCCCATTCTGTCAATAACCCAATTCCCTAAGATGAACCATGCTAAGAATGGGGGGATAAAAAGGGTTAAAGCTAAAGGCTAAAACATTAGCCATTGGATACCTTGCATGAAGCTTAAAGACTGGAACTGAAGAATAATCTGAGCCCACTTCCAAAGTCCAATTAGGAAACTTGTTTATAAAATCCTTACAGGTTTAGGTGTTCTCTTTTGCCTTGCTAGAAGGAAAGAAACCATTGAGTTTCTTCTCTTTTTCATATTTTTGCGTGTTCTCTGCTAAAGTGCTGCAAACAGCAGACTAAGCCATGACAGAATAGGACAGTGCAGCACCTCACTGCAGAGTGTGCAGAGACATGACAGGGGAGGTGTGACCTTACGACAGTCCATGGGACAACATCCTTCAGTCTCCACTTTCCAAATCCTTTACTTCCCTTGGAAAACGTTGATATTTCATTTATTGTACATCTTTTGGAACATCCAGACCTTTGCTTTGTATTTCAGAACAACAGCTGGATGTATGATGCTATTTCACAAAGTAAAATTTCTCAGAGGCCTAAAGTCAGGACATCCTTTTGAAACTGAGGAAAACAGCACCCAAGAACATCAAGCAGGAATTCACCCCAGGTTTGTGTGTCAGAGACAAATCAAACCACCCAAAATGTCAGCTGTGATCCTTCACAGAAACACTTCTCTGTGTGTTGCCAACAGAAAGAAAATTAAACCCATTACTTCTCAGGCTGGGACACAGCTCTATTTGTCTGCACAAGCTGAGAAAACAACAAAAACCATAATGCTCTAGAGCCATCTTGAGTTCAGGATGAGAATTCTTCACTCAGAAAACAAACTGAACAAGCTGCAAGGCTGAGGCTTCGTGCTGGAAGCTTTGGCAGGGAGCAGTGGGGTGGGACCCCAGGGAGGGGCAGCCTCACCAGTTCAACCCCCCAGCAAACACTTCCCTGCTTGGCAGCACATCCTTCTACCACAGCCCTTTGCAAAAAGGAAAACAGAGCTGCAGCTCCCTGATCCCACCCCAAACCCTTCCTCCAGGGTCACATACCATCCCAAAATCTGCTCTTCTCTCCTTGTAGAAACTGTGGTGGCTCCTCTGTGCAGACACTGAGGAAAAGTCTGTTCCCTCTGTTTTGTCTGAGCTCTGTTTGCTCCACTCTTTCCTGGGAGCCTGTAAAATACAGTTATGAACGTAATTAAATATACATGCATATGCACATACATATATACATGGTTTTTATATATATAAAACGCCTTTTGGGGAAAAAAGAAAAACAAAACAGCGGAAACTCAAAGCTGAAAACACAAAATGGAAAATTATGATGGCCATGAACACCCTACACTTTAGTCACAGAATTATAGGACCATTAAGGTCTTTTCCATCCAAATCCAACCTCTGGATTTCATTCACATGTCACCGTGTAAAGGGAATCTCTTGCTTCTCACCAATGTCAGCAAAGCAGTGGAACTTCACAGACAAATGAAGGCCATTCACCCAGTAAAAATAAAAATAAATTTTGCTTCCTTCAGATAAAAACAAAAAATGAGAGGTCCAAAAAGATCACTGCTGACAACTTGTAAAATAAGCCCAAATTACTTCTTTTCAAGTAAATATAAAATTGCAGAGTTAACAATTTAACCTCCCAGGTTCACAGCATTACAAAAATAACAAGCACATTTTTTAAAGCTTTTTCAAGCTCTCCACAGAAACATCAATAAGTATTTCTATACCTGAAGCAAAAAACGAGGTCATCTAGTGCAATAGCCATTGCTTAAGAGAAGAGAACCCAAAAAGAAATGAACTCCAGTGAAAAGTATGGATCTGCTGCCTTGCTGCAGAATGATGAAAAGTGCTACAAGGACACAATAAAACCCTTAATAAAGAAAAGCTCAGTTACAGTTACACCAAACACTTGGCTACCATTTGAAAATACCTTTTTATCCTCGTGGAAGAACGGTTCTGACTGAGCTGACACCTTGTGCTTCCATGAGTTATCCACACCTTCCAAGGGGAAGCTTGGCCTGGATCGATGCAGGTCCTTCCTTGACCTCACCTCCTGCATGAGGGGCAGGCTGTCCCTTCCTTGACGGCATTTTTCCGAGTAGGATCGTCTGAGATCTGCAGGGACAGTCCCAAACCCAGACATGTAGCTCTTCCAATCACCCTTGCTTTTGAAAGAGTCGCCCTCACACATTTTATTTGTGCTGTCTTTGCTTCTCAGTGTAGAGCTCCTCACCACGTTTTTGCTCCAACTGCCCTCTGGAGACACCTCCGAGAACTGTTCTTTTGTCACCAACTTCTTCTGCAAGGGCCCATCATCAGCCTTTAGGGACAACTTGGAGGCCAGATTGACTTCCAGCCTCTGCTCTGTGCTCGCTACATTTATGGGCTGTACCTTTTCAATTACAAATTTTGCACCCTGATTTCTGGAGGTCAAGTTCACTTCCTCATCCTCATCAACAATGAAAGTTTTCTTCCTAGCAATTTCCACAGGAGAATTCACAAACTTCTCTGGAAAAATACTGCTGGGGTTCCCCCAGTAAGGAGGGCTGACTTTTCTGTCTTTGGGCTTCTGCTTATCAAATTCAGGGCTCCGTAATTCCAGTTTCTCTTTGCTCTTTTCATTTACGATTAGTTTCTCTGGCCTGTGCTGCTCTTCTGCACGTTCACCTGGTTTGTTATTAACTGAATAGTGGTCTGATCCACTCTTCCACTCATTCCAGCTGTAGGTAAGAGTCATTCTCTCCGACACATTCCTTTTGTTCTTTGATTTCTCCCTACCCAGTGAGCCAAGATCTTCAGAGAGCTTCTCCTGAACTTTACTGATCTTTGCTGATTCTTCTTTATATTCTGCCATAAGCGCATCAATATCGAGAATTTGGGATCTGTACCCATCCTCAGCCTTCCTTCCAGGAAAACCAGAATTACTGTCACTCTTTTTCTGGGGGCCCAGCTCACTGTCCTTATGCACCTGTGCAGAACGTGGTGGGGACCAGGGCTCGTGGTAAGAGGAGACTTTCCTTCTGCCACTCTTGAGATCAGCTTGAGCTGTATTTTCCAGATCACGTTTTAACAGGAAAGCATCAACATCTATAATTTTCTCTTTGGAATGATCCAGACCTTTCTCGGGATGCTGCTGGTTATCTTTCCTAGACACATGAAAATTACCAAATGCAACATTTTTGGAGAAAACAGCATCTTTTTCATCTTCTTTGACCCAATCCTTGCTAATATGTGCTTCCCAGGATTCTTCTCTACAAGTTGAACTTGTCACATTTTTATTTGGTTGCTGCAACAAAGGTTTGGACCTTCCAGGAAAAACAGGGTCCAGATTAATTGTTGCTCCCTCGCTTGAACCAGAAACCGTATTAATTTCACTTGCACTGGGAGCACCAACAAAGCTTTTCTCTTTTTTCATACCAGGAATCTGATAAGTCACTGCAAAATAAGTTGCCTTTGGCTCAAAGACAGAACTCTGATGTTTCATGTAATCATCAGGACTGCCAAGAACAGCTTGGTTTGCCTCACTCCCTTCCACCTCATCTTTGATTTTTTTGCTTTTCTTCTTAAGTGAACTTTCATTCAATTGCAATGAATCTGTCCGGCTCAGCTTTTTGATATTTTCAGGAGTGAGCCACACAACTTCTTCCACCTTGAGTGACTCCTGAGGCAAGGTCCTCCTCCTCCACCTCTCAGAAAGCTTCAAGTCAGAAACGCTGCTTTTGCTTCTCCTGACTTTCTCTTCTGGATCTGCTCCTCGGAGTTTCTCGCTGTTTTCAGGAGCTGTAGAAGCCAAGCTAGAGTCTTGCTCTTTGCAATTGAAGTCCAGACTTTTCCTCAACCCAAAGCCCCCAGATTCTTCTTTAGTAACGTTCAGTCCCTTTGTATCAGGGGGGTGGCTACTGGAAGATTTAAAATATTGCCCACCTGCAAGCACTGAAGCCTGAGCCCCATGTTTACTGACACTTGTGGAAACCACTTCACGATCCAAGTTGGTTCGGAATTCCTGGATGTCTGTCCCACCTGCCCTGAAACTCCTTTTCTCAGAAGAGCATTTCACAACACTAATCCTCTCCGATTTATCTACAGAAGAGACTTCACTCTTATCACCTTTAATTTCAGCATGTAGCTTGTTGACTTTTTCACTCATTCCCAAACCTTTGCTTTTGTTTGTGGAATAAGGTGTTTTCTCAGTTATGAACAGTGGCTCAGGATCAGTTTTATCAGAGTCTCTTTTCTGTTCAGGTAAAGTGCATTCACTGGAGAGAAAACCAGCAGGTTCTCTCAACACAGCCTTACTTGTGAGAACCTTTGTCTCTCTGGCTTCTGAAGTAACATTTTCTTCCTTCAAGTAAAGAGTGTGACTACTTGCCTTAACTGACTGCCCTGTGGGTACAACATCCTCATCAGTTTTATTCTCTTTCACAGATGATTTTCTAGCTCTGAGTGTCATGGCCTTTTTCTCAGGAGCCATTGTGATGGCTTCACTAAGAGCCCTTTCACCACAAGTCTGAAAGATTTCATACCTGGGCTCTATTCTTTGGTAAATTTGAGAATCTTCTGCATTTTTGGGAGCGGGTTTTTCACTTTTCTCAACCAAAGATTTTTCTAAGACAATTCCCAGACTCGTTTTCTTGTCTTCACTTGAACAAGCCGGTTTTGGACTTTTCTCTACATGTGCTGGATGTTTTGATGGATCAGGCTGCTTGTGATGCTCCTTTGCAGTAGTGGCTTCCTCCCCTTCTCCCATCCATGAGCATCTTCTGTGCCCTGAAACCACCAGGTCCTGCTTTGCCTCAGGCTCCTGGTTCCTTTTTGGTGCAGGATCAGCCCCAGAATGCTCAGCAACAACACTGTGCTTTTGGACATTGTGCTCAAACAGGGTGGCCCGGACAGTTTTAATGAAGGGCTTTTCCAGAAGTGCTGGGTTTAATTTCTTTTCCATGTTGCTTGTGAACGAGACAGAACTCTCAGTCTGCTGTGAGAAATGCTGACCATCTCCCAGGAAGCTTCCTTTCCTCTCCAGCTGATCAGGCTTGTTGGTTATCTTTAAAACCTGCCGGGATTTCCAAGGTTTCCCAGGAGCAAATGCCTCGGTGAAATCAGTGCCATGGGTGAGCTTCAGCTCCTTGCTCTGGAACAACAAAATGCAACAGTTATCTGAGTTTATTTTAAAAATGCATGATAAATAAAATTTATTTTAAAACTTACTTGCACCTACTTTGGACAACAGAGCCTGTACAAATCAAACATATCCACATTCCCTGAACACAAACTCCACTGAGACCAAGGTAACCTACAGAAATGTGCAGCTCCAGCTCCTGAATCTTGATTTTAACAGAATTATCTCACTAATAACCAGTTACATGGTCAAACTGCACAGAACATCAAGATCTGAGTAAATATCACAGCTGGAGCTGCTCAGCTGTGAGAAATGTTAAGCTGAGCAGAAGTAAAAAGGAAATATGGAAATTAATATTTATTACCAATGCTTCACTGTTATCTACTCACAGGAAATACAAGCAGCATCCTAAAGATGGTGTTTTTAATAGCACTTGCTGAAAAAGCACAGCATGCAAATAATAAAAGGCAATCTAAGAATACTAGAGGTCTTAGAGGAGTTCAACCTTTTGTTCAAGTTTTAAGATTTAAAACAGAGTTGACTTAATATTGTCTTAAAAAAAGCTAAAGAACATCAGAAAATTAACACTAAAGGTATTCATAAGAAAAGACTTTTAAGTCTGAGCTATATTCTTCAAGGAATTTCTTTAATTCTACTTTATTGTCAGATTCTGAAAACAGCACTTCCATTAATGAAAGATTTTCTTTTTAAAACAAATTGCTCTCCTTGGAATAACACTGAACTACAGAAACTTTGCACCTGTAGCTTTTCCTTGCCACATATTCCTATCTTGGACAGGAAAAAAAGCCATGAGAACTCACTACAAACACCCTTAAACTACATTAAATCTCCTCTACTAAGAACTGTCACCAGAGAAGTTCTGTTTTGCAACACTGAAGTGTTGCTTAGAAACAGAGATAGCCTAAATCTTCCACAGCAAATCCCCATTTTCCCTGGAACACTTTGTTGTCTAAACTACTCAGGTAAATGTTCTTAAGGAGCCTGACAAAGGTCCAGGCTGGGATTTATCAGGAGCTGGGACGTGGATGCAGGAAAGCACAATCCTAATGCTCTACTTGGAGAAAATAAAGAATAATCACTGCACAAACCCACCACAGCCCCAGGCAAGTCATTGGGATTTCATGCATCAGAAATCCCTTAAAAACAGTACATAAAATATTCTTCCCTCTCTACCACTCCTACACTGAACAGTGTGTACAACAAGCTTGACAAACTCAGCAGACAAAACACTCCTGAACTTTTCACTGCACATCCTAAAGACAAATTCACACCAGCAAATCCACTGGGATTGTGTCAGCCCTAATACTCTTCAAACCCATTTAAAAGTCACTGATTGATAAAGCCACACACAACAGCTCCTTCTCCTTGCAGAGCCAACTGGAACCCACCAGCTGCTGCCAGTTCCTTACTTTTGGATTTTCCTGCAGGTCATGGATCGAGTCAGCTCCAGCCTCCCCAGGTTTCTCAGGCTTTGCTTCACCACCTGATGTTGGACTTGAAAACCTAAAAAAAAGGACTGGAGTTACTTTCTTAGTTCAGCTGGTCAGTGAGCAGGGTCGCTTCCTACCAAACCAGGCTGGTAGAAATTATCCATCAAATCACATTTCCTAAAGGAGAAACATCACTATTTCATAGTAAATGACTGTATTTGGTGGTTAAATTGTACCTAGACCAAACGAATTTCAAAAAATTGCTCATTATGCATATTATTTGATAATAGATTTAGAGATGCATAGCAAGCTATAAAATCTCCCATTGACAGTTACATGCAAAGGTCGCAATATTGACAGCTTTATTTTATTTTTTTTTTTCTGCTGTTGTCAGAATATATTTAATTTTTTCCTCTTTTGGATTAAAAAAGGCAGGAAAGGAGCTTAAGAATAATACTAAAAAAATCACATTCAGTGGAAGTAAAATGATCAAGCTTTTTTTACTGGACTAAGAGAGGAAGTTTTACTGAACAACACAAAGCCAAGAGGATTAAACAGAATTTCTCTGTAACCTACATCTTGGTTAAGTCTGCAGAGAGTGGCCGTGACTGCAGTGACCGGCGCAGATTTCCTCCTTTAACCTCAGGATTCTCTGTTGTCAGCTCCTTGATCCTCTGCTGGATGGTCACACACCTGTTTTCCTTCTCAGCAGTTGCTGGGAGAAGATCTGGATCCACTGTGGCACTGGGATTTTCTGAAGTAAACAAACTAATGTGTTTTTTAACGCTACCTCTTAATATATTGCTCTCTTTTTCCGAGGAAGCTGCAGGACTTTCAGAGCCCAGGAACAGGTACGTTTCCTTCTGATCTGTTCTCTTCCCCCCCTTATTAGTTCTGCTTTCACTGGTTGTTTCAGGGCTCCTTTCAGGACCGTGCAAGTTAATAATTATCTCTGGCTTTGCCTCAATTTGTTCACTTTTAGATTTAAGTTTTGTTTCCCAAGTGTATTTCCCATTATTTAGGACACCAATGTCCTGACTACTGCATTTCAGATTTGTTTTAGAAGAACTGCTTTTATTAAATTCAGTTTCTTCATGTTTTGGCCCCGTTTCAGACTGATCACGACTACCCACATCAGTAAAAGCAATTATGGATACATTCTCCTTGCTTTCGTGGGATGAACCAGCCTTTTTGCAAGAAGAAAGATCTTTATGTTCAAACTTGGCTGTCAGGTCCATGGACAAAGGCCTTGGTTTCCTAACCCCGGATTTCTCCGTAGGAGATTTTTCCTCAGAAGCTTCCACACTGTGATGCTTTTGATCCCGTAACGATTCCAGAAAAATAGCAGACACTGGTCTATGTTTTGCCCTTTGCTGGACATCAGCAGAGAAATCAACTTTATTGTTGAGGTTATTCGCATCATTGTTGTTTTTCTCCCCTGGATGAACTTCACGAGCCTCTTTCTTTTCACCGGTTTTGAGGGAGCTCCAGGACTCTGGTCTGAGACTGGAGGAAAACGACATCTGCCTATGGACGGACCCGTCAGGATTCCTGGGTGTCTCTGCTGCTTTCACAGAGCCCTGGAGCTCCTTGGTTTGCAGAGCAGTAAATCCCCTGCGCTCCTGAGCCCTTTTCTCCTGGGCCAGGCTGACCTTGCCCTGCTCGGGCCCCGCTGGCTCGAACAGAATGACCGTGTTGGCGCTGGGCCCCGTGTAGAAAGTCACGTTTGTCACCATGTCACTGTCAGCCTGGCTTTCAGCGTCAATGGCTTTCTGATCCACTAAGGGAGGGACACTGCCACTCAACACCTTCACAGAGGACGTTTCCTCAGTGGCCTTTCTCACCATGCTGCTGGATCTGAGTGCTGGGACGGGCGGTTTGACATTTGCAAAAGTATCCGAGGGTTTCTCTTTACAAAAAGGCTTTGGGAAAAGTCTTGGCCTCGATCCCAGCGAGGGCATCGTTGCAGATCTCAAGGAATTCCCAAATTTCTTGTTCTCTTCGAGAGTCAGTGATGCTGAGGCCTCCTTTGCCTTGTTGCTGGCATCTGAAAGCACACTGACATACACACGCTGTGCCTTCTCCTCAGCCCTGAGCTCAGCTAGGTCAGGGACTGCCGTCAAAGACGCCAAAGTAGAATTTATTTCTACTCTCGTTGCCATAGTTGGAATTACACATTCAACAGAACTGAAAAACTCCAGCAAGGAAAAAGAATCTGCCAAAAAAAATAAAAAAAGAGAAAAATGCAAGTATTGATGTAGAGTCAGCATGAACATCAAATAACATCATTCTCACATAAATTCACAAGGAAGCAAACTCAGATTAAGGTGCCTTTCAGATATGCTGATCCCAGAGTTTATCACACTGAAAGACACAGTGTTCCTTCCCCAAAACACACCATTATTTACTGACTTGGCCCAACAACCAAATACAATGGAAATAAACATATCCTACACATTTCCACACTCCCACTTACCATAATTTGCTGCTGCAACCAATCCATAGGGCCTGAATCCTTTCTCATAGCGACAAGAGTTTAGTCACCAAGGGCACATTAAGGACAGGGAACGTGATCACTACAGAGACACTGCCCAGACCTCACCTGCAAATAAACAAAATATTCCAACTCAGGTGTGGCACATACCCAGACCCACACAGGCAATGCCATGTGAGACAAAAATCCAGAGCATTCTAGAGAGAAAAGGCTGGTTCCAAAGCAAAAGTGATTTCTGTAAAAAGCAGAAGAATGTTTGTTTTTCAAACAGCCATTAAAGAATCAAGAAGAAATTGCCACCTAAAGGTGCAACTGAAAGATGAAGGAGAAATAACTCGGACTGCAGGACACACCAAATCTGAACACTTAAAACAACATTTAGGTAAGACTGTTTGCATATTCAAGTGCTGTCAATCACCGGTTAAACACAGAGCTTTACATTACTGTAATCTCAATTACTGTAATTTACTTTCTATTGTAAAGCTCTTTTCTGGGGCAGCAGTCTGTGAAGTGCTACCTGAGCAGCTGACCTGCAAACTGGCTGATTTTCCATCAAAATGGGACTTTCACCATGACAAAGCAGTTTTGTATCTCGCTAGCAAAGGCAGGAGAAGAGCTTTGGCTTTAATTATATTCTTACTGCAGAGAAGTGGGAAAACCAGCAGTAATTAGAATTTCAGCTACAAGAAGTAACCTGAATTTTTTTCCCCAACAGAAGTATATTTAAACTCGTAGCAGATGCAGGCAGCTACGTAAGGTTAGATGATTTTTTTCTTTCAAAAGCTGTCATACTCTTCATTTTTAGAAAACTCACATTGTACTTCATAACCAGGGGCCCCAGTTTTTGTTGCCACCCTCTTGTCTCTTTTGGGCAGCCTTTGAAGGGGCAGTTTTGAACTCCTCTCACTGGACCCTATATTGGTGTGAATTTACCATGCAAATAAACTTATTTGTAGATTCCGTGGGATATGGAGCTTCTTGCTTGTGATTATTAAAAAAACTCAACCAGACTCTTGCCTTCCTGAGTCTGCAGTCTGGAGAAGTGGTTATTTCTTTCACCTTCAGCTTCCCTTGACCAGACTTAGCCCACACTGGCACTGAAACTGCAGGGATTTATTTTTGTCCCTGCTTGAGCTCCCTCTCTCAGGCAGGAGAATGAACTCCACTCACCTTGTCAGTTCCCTTTCATCTTCCAATCCACTTGGAGTTCTGTCTCAACCACTTATCCCTGACGCCATTCCCTCCCTCCCAAGTCCATGACCTCCTCTTTCCAAAATAGCCACTAACCCAATCAGCTTATCCACATCAATCTGCCCCTTCCACCATCTCACAGATCTCCATGAGATCTTCCTCCCTTCTCCCACTCCTTGTTCTAAGAAACGCCATCAAAATCCGATTAAAATGCTCTCACATTCCAAGGATGCAAAGGTTTGGGAGATGCTCTAAAAGGAAACTTGCAGGAATGAGGCTGATGCTCACAGGCAACATTGCAAAGGGAAAAATTCAGCTGTGAGAACAGCATCGGTCTTGCAGCAGCTGAGGATAAATTCTCTCCTATCTTTCTGTAGTCCCCGTTTTTCTGGAAAAGAAGAAGGGGGCACAGAGCTTCTTACAGGGACTAAAAAAACTTGATCCTCAATGGAATGCAGGGCAGTGAATTTACAATGTGGGACCTAATCCCTGGTAACAGAGTACAACTTGCTTCTCCAGCCAATATTCCTGACACAAAATTTACACCCTCTTCAGTTTGATTACACTCACCCTTTACAGGACCCTTTTTTCCCCCTACATAAACTTCCAAAGTCAGGTTTTTTGTGTTCTAAATTCGGCTGCCCTACAACAGATATGTGGCCCCAAACAGACAAGTATTTGAAAAAGAACAAAATATTTAGGAGAAAAAATAATCACCCAACTTTGAAAATGATAAAGCTCCTTGATACAAGTACACTTGATAAAGAGGAATCACGTAATCAATGCCAAGTGTAACATACACTAGACACTGTGTCTCAAGTTTTGAAACACATATCTTGGTTTAGATAAACCTGTTTCTTTCTTAATAAAATATCTCTAGTTCAGTTGGCAATGCACAAAATTTGGGGCAATTTATAAAGATCAACTGTAAATTAAACTGCAGGAGGATTTCAGATGCTATTAATATTTAATAATACTACTGTAATCGTACTACTACAGTTGTAAATCCCTCACCATCAGCTACATCATGTTATTCCCTCCCTGACCTCCTCTGCCCAGGGCCAGTCAGCTGAGCTGCCCGTGCTGCCCCTGCATGTCCCCATCCTGTGTGGCACAGCCTCAAAGCCACCTTGTCCCCATTTCTGGGCACCTTTGTCCCCAGTTCTGGGCTCTGTATCTCCCTGTGCCTCCCAAGCAGTGCCCACACTCCCCTCGGCTGTGGCGGGTGCATTCTGCACACAAATAAAATCATAAATGGCACTGAAGTGTCTCTTGAAATTCCTCCTGCTTTTATCAGAAAGGCTGGCACATGAAGACCTGGCTCTTCCCCGCTGCTCCTCTTCCTCAGCTTCCAAACACCTGTGACTAGGAATTTTTTTTTCCTGAGCCACCACAGGGAGTCACAGAGACATTCACACAAACACCGCTCCAGGCTCCTTCAAACCTTAATGCCCTCAGGTGTTGCCTGCATTTTAAATTAAAGATCTACCATTACAAAGATTGCCAACATTGCTTGTAAGGAATCAATATGCATTATTCACTTCACGGGGTTATTTTTGCAGAAAATCATTTGGGAAGGGCTTCACCCCAAACACGCCCTCGCTTTGGCGCTT
The DNA here is from genome assembly GCA_013397095.1 of Sterrhoptilus dennistouni. NCBI lineage: Eukaryota > Metazoa > Chordata > Aves > Passeriformes > Zosteropidae > Sterrhoptilus > Sterrhoptilus dennistouni. Next base: position 559,133 of record VWZU01015895.1, on the reverse strand, counting down.
GCCCACCCACCGCACACACAACTATTATTTACATCACTGCTAATTCCTTTAAGCCTATTAAGGAAACAGCCTGCAGATCATTTTTCCACCATTATTCACGTGGCTACTGCCAACTTCCTTGCTCAGAAACAAGCACGTTTTAAAATGACACGAAGCAAAATCATCTATAATCTGGTCCTGGACCTCGCAGCAGATAAACAAGTCCATCTGTCTTCTCTAAGGGTGAAAAGCATAAAAAAATTCCACTAAGAAAATCTCTCTGCTATTAAAAAACCCAAACAAACAAAAAACAAAAAGCAAAAACCAAGCATGTTTATGACAGGGCGATCAAGCAGAAAGCCTGGCTCTAGCAGCGAACACCCACAAAAAATACACTACAGAAAATTATCTAATAAACAGATTAGATAACAGAAGGTTTTCTTCTTTATATACAACTTTATCAGCAAATCTGTTTCCAGTATAAAAAAATTACTTCCTTATTGTGTAGATATAGGAAGAGGTTTGTATAACAACATATATAAGCAGCTTCTGAAAACATGGCTTTGTTTATCACTGTGGTTGGGAGACTGGATGATCTCTAAGGACTCTTCCAACTGAAACCAGTCAGGGATTCCATGATTCTGTACATTCCCTTGGCCTGCAGCTCTTCCCTGGACCAACAAGCCACAGGAGCTACTGGGAACATATGACCATAAAGCAAGATTTATTTAATTTCTCCTACAAAAGGTTGCCCCACTGTCTAAAATGAGTCAGTCTTTACAAACATTTTTCTTCTCTTTCTTCCCATCCTCACTGACTAAACACTGGGAGCAGTCTGCAGCAATCCCTGTCCCTCCTCCCCAGAAATCCACTTGGAGAGGTGCTGATTAGATTAAATAAGAATTAACAGAGCAGATCCTATCACTTACCGTGCACGTACAAGTGTGAGTGCTAACAAGAACATGACTTACTACAGCGCAACAAAAATAACACAAAGAAGGAAAAAAAACCCTATTCTGAAACTTTCATAGCCAAGTAGATCACAAAACTAATTCAGTAAAAAGCAGGCTTTTTCTATTTTGGGGTTTAAGCCTGATTCGTGTTACTATTCACTGCAGTGGGATCCATCAGTTGTATTTAAGAGGACATTCAGGGTCTCTTAAAGGGAAAGATTATCAAAAAAACTTTCATAATGGCTCTAATTTTTAACTTGCCAGGACAAGTTTATTCACAAAGCAAAAACAGCTAATAAAATGCATTTAAAATATCTTTTCCCAGATTCACAGTTAATGAAAACTACAAGGCTGAGAATTAAAACTGCATATTTCCAAATCTCACAAGCCAAATCATTAATAACAAAATTCCAAAGTGTTGCAAAATTCAAAATATCCTTCCTCCATTTCTCATGTCCAAGTCTCTTGGAAACCTCTAGTTCTTTTCTTTTACAAAATGAACTAAGTGCTGTTCTTTTGGACATTACAATGCAGTCCCAACTTAAGGATGAAACACTTCACTCTGACATTTCCTCCCGCTGCAGAAAAGATTATCATTTTGTTAAATAAAGTGTCCATCCTATAAATAGTAGCATTTACAAGCACTTGTAAATCTCTAATTACTCCTGCCAGTACAATTGCATAACGATCATCACCTGCCAGAGCTTCACCCCCATGCAGCTGCACTAAGGAACTGCAATATTTTCAACCACACTTTCCATTAAGTGCTGTCATCTCACTGCCACGGTGAGAACTTTCCACCTTGTATTTTGCTCTCCACGCTGCAAAGATTGGGTAGATAAAATGGTAACAAGTTGTAGAGCAGCAGTTTCAGTTATTCAAGGTGGCCTCACAGAGGCCTGTAACATTTATTTATTAAAGCAAAAAATTTGATGTTAAATACACTGGCACGATCAGCATGAATTTAAAATCACATTTCTGATGTAGCAGGACAATCAGCTGAGAGAGGGATTCAGGAAAACACCAAGAGGATGGTGAAGCCCTGGCACAGGGTGCCCAGAGAAGCTGTGGCTGCCCCATTCCTGAAAGTGTCCAAGGCCAGGTTGGACAGGGCTTAGAACAACCTGGGATAGTGGAAAGGTGCCACCCATGACAAGGGTGGCACTGGATGAGCTTTAAGGGCTCTCCCAACACAAACCAGTCCGGGATTCTGTGATTAACCTACGGTAGAATAGGATTCAACAGAAAAATTTTACTGTGTGTAACCAGGGAAAAATGCACTGTGATGGCACTGTGGGGCACAGGGAGCCATCCTCCAAACTTCCTTGAATTTATGAGACAGACATATGCCTGGAAAGAATGATTTGGGTAAAAAATTAAATGTAATAATCTGCTTCCACAGCTGTCAGTCCTTGCTGTCAGTCCATTGCTATTTTCATAACAATGTCTGTGTCACATATAAAACATAACCCAACAGGATTAATGTACAAAAGGGGCAGATTGCTCCAGTTATTTCTAGAAAACAGCTTCAGAATATCACCCTTTAGAAAGGTCCAGTTTGTGACCATACATTTATTATCAAGTACACATTTTTTGGGCATTAAGCTCCAAAAACTTCTGCACTGGGATTTGGGGCAATGACCACTGTTCTACATATAATTCAGGCCAACTCCTTCTCTATCAAGATCGACTTTGTCCAAGCCAGGTCTTGGTTGGAGATTTTCCTCTTTGTACACCATGTTATACTCAAGAGATTCCTCAAGAGCACAGGGACTGACAGAGCACACTTGGCATTTCCTCTGACCTGCACAACTGCCTCATTACACCCCAACCTTCCACAATTTCCTTCTCCCCAACCCTCTCATTGACAGTTTCAGAGGAAACTCTCTTCCCTTCTCAGTGTCACAAAAGGTCTGATTTGTTTTGGAACTCTCTTGAGTCTCAGGTAGAAAAAAACCCCCAACCACAGGAAAATTACATTAAATGTTGGTGAATCACCATTTTTTTGGTACCAGAAGCTGCATATCCTCACCCTCCCGTGTGAATCATCTTTTACTTCCAGCATTCCACACGAGAGATTCCACCCAGCCCATCAGTGGGTGGGTATTTTCAGAAAGTCCAATTCTTTTGGCAGTTGAAATAGGGGATAAAAGCAAAATCCTGATTTCTTCCAGCTGAGGATGACATTCTGCAGAACAACATTAATTATGGGATAAGGCTAAAGTGAGGCTAAAAGTGTGTTTGTGCAGAAGGTGGGTATTCCCAGCAGGCCTCAGAGTGCTGTTCTGTTTGCTTCTCCCATCAAACCTTTGCTTTTGTGGTCAGCTTCAACTCCTGCTAATGTTCCTTTCAGGTTTCATCCTTGCAAATGCTTTTAAACCACAAACAAGACCTGCAAATAACCTCCCCAGGCAGTTTAGCAGGAAAAAAAGACATTCCAGAAACAACTGCATTGCGTGCCAGATGAACTATTAATGACCAGGTCTGGCTACAAGCAAGAAAAACGGACTGTGGAAATGAAAAAAGAAAAAGAAGTCAAATTAAGGCTCTTCCAGGAAGATGTTTAGTTGTTTCAGGGAGGACTTTATTCTTATCTGCAGCTCCTAAAGGTCAACAGGGTCACGTCCTGGACACAGCAGAGGGTGAGCACTTGAATTTGCAGTTTGGCAAATTTCTCCTCAAATCTTTTCAGAATCATCATGAAACTTCCTGCTGGTTAATTTTAACACAGTCTTCTTGCTGAAGGAAGCTTAACTTCACTTTTAACTATACTTAAAATAAATTTTGGCTAGAGTTAAGTTTTTCTGCACAGATTCTGAAGGAATGGGTTACATCCATAACTCTCTTTTTCATATCTTATATTACACATCCTGAATATGATGGAATTAATCAAAAACTGATTTATTTATGTGTCCTTTGAGTGTATGAGCTCCATGACCTTGCTTTAAAAAAGTGAAATTTGGTTCATTATAGCTTCAGAAATACATCAAGCAGCTACTGACCCCTCTGACCTCGAGCAGGCAGTGCTTTCCAAAGCCCCCAGGACTGAGGCAGGGCTGTGTTTCTCCAGAGGCTCCAGCTTTGGGTGGGAATGCTCTCATTTGGCAGGCAAACCATGGACACAGCTGAAGGAGTGTAAGGAGATGGATGAGCCAGCTGCAGCATAGACAGAAATATGGGATTGAAAAACAACTTTGGCATTCTTCCATTTGATACTCCCCTACACAACACCACGCTCAGTACCATGTTTCAGCAGCTTAGAGACCACCCACACCTGGAAATATTTACTGTAACTGTGCATATTTCTCATCCTCTTGGCAACAAGAGAAGACAAAGGACAACTGTCTGATCTCAGAACTGACAGGACCTGGATATCACCACTGGATTTTGTTTTATTTGCTGCCTTCAGAGCCACCAGCTGCTGCAAATGTTCTAAAAGCAGCAATGATATAACTGGGACAGTTTCCTCCCAAAACAGTGGTGGAAGCTACTTGGACACTGACATCGGAACTCCTTGATGAGCAAAGGTGCAGTTAAAATAGTTAAAATTTTCATTAAAATAGCCAGTGTGGGGACACCAAAGCTCATGTGAAGCCCAGGAGGTGCAGCACTCCCGTGGGAGATGGAGCTTGGCTGACCTGCTGAGGAATTCAAGTCAAAGGATTGAGTGAAGCAGATCCGTGGGCTTCGGTTTATTGAAAAAATCCACCTACTTGTTACAAAAATAGGCAAGTGCCTCCACAGCACTTTGAAACCTTCAGAAATAAAGCTGACCCATGGCCCTGTGCCCCCAGGCAGGAATCGGAGGACGGATCTTTTCACACAAACCCAGCCTCCGAAGGTCACTGTAACACAGAAATAGCACGAGGTGAGAAGACATTTCCTGCTTGCCTCCGTGCACAGCAGGTGCTTTTGTGTCAGAAGGACAAAGCCCCTAATCCTCTGATCTGCCTCCTCAAATTCTAACAGGATTTCCAGCACTGGAAAACGCATTTGTGGCCTGGCACAGTAAACCACCTTCAGAAAGTACAACCAGCTCGAGCTGTCCTGTGATTGACGTGGGGTCACCAGGACGAGTTTATAAATACTGAGCCTTTATTACATTCATCTGAGTGCTGAAAAATTAATTAAGGTATTGCCATATGGAGAGGAAAAAAAAGTGATTTCATGCAGACTTTAAGAAAACTTGAGCTTACTGGCCTTGGAGCACAACCTTGAACACAGAGAGATCATTTCATCTGGAGAAAATCTGAACCCACAAAACTGAAGGACAAGAGAAACAGAGTGATGGGATAGAAGATCAAAATCATGACATTAAAAATTATATATGTGTATACATAGCTATGGTGACTAATGTGTACCCAAGGGCTAAGAATTAACATTCCATTTGCTTCTGCAAAAAACAAGAAAGCAGGTTTACAGTGCATTATTTTTACACCTGTACTTTTCCTGACAGACACATTTGGAAGCTGCAAAGACTCATTCACAAAGAGCACGTGGCAGCTACTGATAAAACACCCGGAGCAGAGATGCTGCAATAGATTATGTTGCTCCTAAGCTTTCAGCTGGACAAAGAGAAATTGCAGGATCACAGATTGGCTCAGGCTGGAAGAGACCACAGAGGGTCATCTGGTCCCATCTTCCTGTTCAAGTAGGGTCATCCCAGAGCACACGGCACAGTTCTGGAATAAGTCCACTGAGGGAGACACTGCAACCTCTCTGGGCGATCTGGGGAAAACTGTCACTGCACATTTTTTATACGAATATTTAAGTGCTGCTTCAGCTCTCACAGCTCTGCCATCTCAAGTCTTTCTTCTCAGATAGCTGGTTTGCCACTTGTGAACTTAAAAAATCATAATGCAAAAAGCTCTGTGTTCAACAACTTTTGATTTGGCTGCTAATGACACATTTTCTGTCAAAACAGAGAGCCAATATTGTGTTGCAGCAATTTCTCCATTCAGTCCATCATTCCACCTTTCAGATATTTGATTAGTCAGAGCATAAGCATGTAATCGAGTTCAGTCAACAAGCAAATGCACTCGAGCCCAAAATACTCGTACCAGGCACTGCTCTAGAAATGGATTGCAGCTTCATGGGAGAAAGACACTGATAAACAGGGGGCTGGACCAGGTGGTTCCCAGGAACAGATGATTCTGTTCCATGTACAAATGAACAATTTCAAAGCCTGCTCCTGTGAGTCATAGCAACCTCTGCCCTGGAGATGGAGCCTGCAAAGCCACAGCATGGCGGTACCAAACTGGAGATAAGGAGATCAGCCTGGTACTGCTGCAAGAGACAAGCACTGTGACAAAAGACTGGCAGAGCTGGCATTAATAAACAACACAACTCCATCTCCCAGGCAGCACCTCCACCCCCAGCTCTACAGCAGCAATTCAAGTGCTTCACAGAAAAGATGACCCAACTTCAAACAGAAAATTATTAACACTATTAAACTGGATTAATTTTACTCCAGTTACGCCTTTTAGGATACTGATGGAGCCATTAAAACTCATTCAGATCAAATGGACATGACCCTGATTTCCAATCCCATCTCATAAATAGTGGAAAAAGCATTGGACTAAGGGGAGATGAGTGGATCTATTCTGAGTCAAATAAAATATTGCTATAAAAGTCAAATACTTGGTGGCATTTATCATTCCCTGGGCCAAAATCCCTTATGTCACCCCCTGCTCTACAACACACTGACATACTGAAATATGAATCTTTTTGCCTCTCAGGTTGTTCCCAGCATTCCAACAGCTCTTTGATCTCTTCCTTGTGTGCTGAACCTGGCACTAAGTCAGCTAGGATCAGTGCTGCAGCAGGGTGCTGCCTCCTGCCAGCCATCAATAAACTGCCCTGAGCTGCACACCCAGAACAAACCTGCTCTGTCAACAATGTCTGACGCTGTGCCAGAGGAGCTGCTGCTGCTGCCTTGATGATAAGGCTCCTCTTTTCCCTTCAGTGGGCACATCTGGCTTCTCACACATGCAGGAAATGAGTTTTTCTCCCCCCATTAATGCAAATGCCCACCGCAGAACCACTGGCTGGGTATTGCCAGCTTGTACAAGTGTTCCTTTGGTTGCCTGTGAGCAGGGCACTGTTACCAGCAATCCACAAAGGAGCTTCCTCTTCCCCCAAAGCCCCACGAATGGAACAGAGCACAGAGGGGTTGTGTGTGACTGTGAGGAGCCAGAGCAGTGACATTGCATTTCTCCCTGTTTCTGAACAAAAGGATGTTGAAGCCAAGAACTCTGACAGCAACAAGCCTGCACATGCATTGTACACTGCCTTGTTCTTCAGAAACACAACATTATGCAGCAAAATCAAGGCCTGTAATGAATTATTGATAACACATAGACTATCTAGAAGCTTTGTGAGTACAAAGCAATCCCCTTCACCTCCCTACATGCTTGAGAAAGCACAGAAAGGGAAAAAAATGACTATTAATTGAAAGACAACAGTTCAGCCACAAAAAACATTAACATATTTATTGAGAGGAATGAAACAAA
>VWZU01015895.1:541471-551643 GCA_013397095.1 Sterrhoptilus dennistouni | reverse complement strand
AAAAAAAAAAAAAAAAAAAAAAAAAAACCACAAGGAAAGAGCTGAAGTGGGAAAAACCAGCTCTGAAATCCAAATGGTGGCAGTGGGGACCTGGGAGTGCCTGGATGTTGGAACATCCCCACATCCAGCACATGGAGAGGAAGGCACAGGGAACCCCAGGGGCTGCTCAAACCACTCTCACAGCTTTGGCACAGAAGGGCATTTTTAACCATAAGTGAACCCTGGGGGTTTAGGAAGTTTTAAGCACAGAGAGCAGAGAGGCATTTTAACACATCAAAATGAAGAGAGAAGAATAACATGAAAGCCCTTGAAACTCATGGTCCAATGTAGAGATCACCTACATTTTAAGGCAGGGTAATAATAAATAGATAACACAGGGACATTTTGCAGCTCACAAAAATCAGGAGGAGTGAAATATCACAGGTTTTCCTCACCAGACCTGAGCACCTCAGCACGAGCACTCACTTGCCCATGAGCAGCCAGACCATGAGGCTTCCCTCAAATCACCCCCAGCCAGCCACACTCACACCACAATTAGAGCAGCTCTGGCACCTGATCCCAGTTTCTCAGGGCATATCCAAGGAAGGGATTTAGTAACCTGAGAATGATCTCACAGTGAATTTAGAAACACCTTTCTGAAGTTATTACAAAGAAGGAACCTTGGACTAAACTCTGACTCAAAAGAAAAACAGGATATGTAGAGTTCTCCCAGCTCCCTAACTCTGTTCATGCCTGTTCCCACACAGCCCCACAGTGAAGCACAACCCACTGATCCCACTGTGATCACTGTGAGCACCACTGGAGGCCTCTGGAAGGCACAAGACATTCATCAGCCTCAAGAGACACAGCAAGCCCAGCAGCTACTGAGGAATCTGCTGAGCCAACTCCCTCGCTGGCCTTTTTGTTACAGACCTGCAAGTTCAAAGGGTGGCATAAAGTTGTCATAAAAACAGATAACTGGCACTACATCCAGAATTTCTGCAGGAGGAATCTCACCTGAGCCAAAGACAGAACAGGAGCCACGCCAATCCAAGCAACTGAATTTGATGTGGCAAAATTGGAAAGGAAATTAAAGATCCACGTGTCCCAGCATCTTTCATGAGACAGCAGCTAGTGCAGGATGCTTCAGAAGTGACTTAGGCACAAAATCTAATTTCTTTTCATTTTCTAGTAATCTGCACCTTTGAGACTTGGTGAGCCAACAGGAGACACCTGCTCAGTGAAGAAGATTGAGCAACTTTTTCATTTTGTTTCACCACATATGAATCAACCGGCAAACCATGGACAAAAAGTCCGTGTGAACTACCGGACACAAACTCTGCCCAGGAACTGCCCCGGTCAGCCCAATGAGTTCTTCACCCCAAAACCATCAGGTTCAAAAGCCAAAGTGATCAAAAATCAGGATTAACAGAAAGCAGACAGGCAGGATGGAAGAGCTCTGCCTGACCAAACCTGCCCCAGTGCTCAGGCAGTGTGTGGCCTGTTTGCTCTGCAGCGAAGTGATAAACGCCACAGATTCTCAAGTCTAATAAAAGCCAGTCCAACCTACTACAAACACTGTCTTGCACATTGGTTAAACAGTTATAAACACCCTTCTGTTAATTATATATTTTAAAATATACACTCATGCCTTAACAAGTTTTTCACTCCAGCCTTCTGTCCAGATGTGAGTGGGAGCAGAACCATTGGATCAGCCAGGGGCACTGTTTGCAGACGAGTCATGGTGCTGACTCTCTTCTCTCTGAGCAGCTCCAACCCCCAGCTCTGGGAGCTCAGTTTTCCAGGATTATTAGACAAGATATGACAGTGAAGAGAGCACAACCACTTCTAGAGTCAAGGTGAACGAAGATGGAAAAAAACTTTAAGGTTAAAGTAAGCATTTTCAGCATTTTTGAAGTGTGCAAATCTGGCATTAAAGCTGTTACATTAAAAATAAAATTAACTCAATGGAACTGAAAAACAAATTTAGGAGGCAACTTGAAAAATATATGAACCTGCTCCCTACAGAGCCAAGCTTGTGAAAACACCATCTTAGCCAGCCATAAATCTATAGTACAAAAAAAACTGGATTCCAGATTAATTGCTTTCTACATTGAGTGCAACAGTCCAATATCAACAAAGACAATGCTCTGTGTGATCATTACCTTATATCACACACAGCACACATAATCTCTGAAGATTCTACACGTGCTGGTGTGGGAGCAATACTAAAATACATTCCCAGAATTTAAGAACAAGTAAGAGAGAAAAAGCTCAATATTGTTCATTAGAGGTGTCAGTACTGGGGCCTAAGTTACACAGGTGCTTCAGTAAACGACCTTTGGGAGAGGAAAATATGTATTTCATATTAAGGCTTTAGCCTCTCCCTCATCCTCTTTGATTTCCTCCTCATGCATGAGCACCAACATGACAGTGACACTGTTCAAGCAAATATTTCACAGGAAGAACAAATTCACACAGATCTACAGACACATTTCCTCTGTGTGACTACAACACAGGCTACAAGAAAACCTCTCCCTGCCCAAAACTAACCCTCTGTGCTCCGAGCTCAGGGAAAAGGCTCCCATGGAATCTGCAAGCACTGCAGAAGCAAAAGGAAGCACAATTCCAATATGTTTAACGACTGAATTAGCATAATGCTCACGAGGCAGAAAGCAGCCTCCCTGACCTTCTTGAAATGCTGACCTGGAACTATTGATGAGGGTTTCCGATGGGCGCTGTGATTCACCCACTTGAGGAAGGAGGCAAAGAAACATCACTGCCCTGTCAAGTGAGAGCAGGTCAGACACGTGGAAATCCCTCTCCAGCAGCCTCTCACATCCACACAGGAACACTGACTAAAACTGTACTTAGGAGAGTAACAAGACCTGAAATTGTACTGGAAACTCTGCTGCAATCAGAGTGATTCATTTAATTCTCCTTCGCAGACAGCAGCCACAGGAGCTGCAGTAATTTAATTATTTTTTTAAATATTCATTTTGTGAAGAACATTAACTGAACATGATGATGACTTGTAAGAATTATGATACATCCATATGTTTTAGAAATACTTATTACTATTTGGATAAATGAATATATCTATTATAGAAGAACAGAAGTGTTAGAAGGGACCTTAAAGCTCATCTCAGGCAGGGACACCTTCCACAAACCAGGTTGTTCCAAGCCCTGTCCAACCTGGCCTTGAACACTTCCAAGGATGGGGCAGCCACAGCTCCTCTCAGACGTAACTGTTACTGCTGCTTAAATATGCAAAAAAACCACACTGCATCGTGTCTACAGCAGGAACAGGATGGTATTTTGATAACTCTGCAGCCATCATGTTGCTAAAAACATTCTAATGACAGATTACACTAATATTTGACATTCAATAGTGCCAATACAGTAAGACACTGTTTGACAACAATAACAACAGTGACATTTCTGTAAGGTCCCTCAGTTAGGGAGCGAGCCAGCCGTGCTGCTCAGCTTCAGCAGAAAGGCCTGTTGTGCTCGTTTGGGTCAATGAAGAATTCCCAATGTTCTCGTGAAATATCAAACAGTTACAGTGGCCAGAAATTCCAACTCTGTTTAAAACACATCCTGGCTTTGCTTGGGCTCGTTATGGATGAGGCAGCTTTGTCCATGGAAAGCCTTGTATGGTTGAACATACTCCCAGCAGATAAACATCCCTCCTAAATGTTGGCACAACTCCCTCCCTGCGAGGAGCCGCCGGTGCTACGGCCGCACTGAGACAGCCAAGCTGAGCATGGGCTGAAGGCTGAGCTCATTAAAAGAGTAAAATAAAGACAAACTTAAAATTCTGCTCCTGTTCAAGGTCTTTCAAGGTCTCTGTAAAATAATGATGGTCCTCATTTTACGACAGCAGGAATAACCAGCTTTAAAACTTGACGTTTATTAACATCACTTGTTGAAAGGCAGCGAAAGCACGTATTTAACCAATACTGTGATTACAAAAACAGTCACTATGAAAAGATAAACAGAAGAGGCTGCTGTGTATGGCAACAATGTTGCAGCACTAAAAACTCACACAAATCCTCCTAATTTCATGCACTTCACTAAAACACTGGCAGCTTCCTACCCATGGAAATTACGAAGGGTAAAATGTAACTACCAGAATCAAAGAAAAACTAACGAAATACAGGTCAAGCAGCATCACTTTTTCACCTCCTCCTCAATGCAGGTAGTTTAGGTTCAAACAGGATGCAGTTAACTTCTTTTCCTTCTGTCTTTGCCATCCATCTCCTCGGCATCCAAGCGCTGAGCTGGGATTGCCCGCTTGGAGCACGGGCGCTTCCCGGAGCTCTGCACTGGAACTGGGTCAAGCCCGGAGCTGGAGTGAACAGCCCACTCGGCTCCTGGCAATTCCCAGCCCCCAACCAAATGAAAGGGGTGTTTTGACCTGGAAACAAGGCTCAGATCTCCTCCCTCCCCACATTAAAGCCCATTTAACTGGCGTACAGTAAGACAAGCCTTACTCCAAAGCTGCTCTTTGGAGGAGCTGCTGGAGCGCACACGCCTCTTTCCCTCCAAGTGAAAACTGGGGAGATACCAAACCTCCAGAAACTGAATTGTTATCTTTTCCTGCTCGTTACACCGGCCTAACGACCATCCTGGCTCGTAATTACAATAGTAAGAAGCTTTCAGTTCTCACAATGCTGCAAGACCAACACTATCTCCTTTCAGGCAAGCAGAGGCTTTACTCTAGCACAAAACTGGAAGGTTTGGCACTTAATTCTGATAAGAACTTTTAATGAACAGCTCTGTAAATGGCTTAAGAGGAGCCTAGATCCCCCCACCCCCAGCGTTTAAGTATGTGCTCATTGGATGTGACTCAACCACTAACAAGCAGTGTTTTGGATAATAACCCTCTGTGCCCTGGACTGCTCAAACTGCATCACCACAATCACACAACCCTCTGAAAACATCCATTTCCTCTCCTCAAGTGTGTTCTGTAGAGATGAACAGCATAAAAAGAAAACTCAGCTCCCATTGTCTCAATGTAAGGCATTCAGGAACTGCAAAAATATGTATTAATGATCTCCTATTTACACAGATGCACAGAAAAATATCCCCGAGCTGTTTGAAAGCTTCTTTGTTTGCAGAAGTTCCAGCATTACATATTCCCAGAACAAACCAAAGACAGCAGGAACCAAGAAAATAAATCTCCTTGATTTGAGAAAAGAACCTAAAGATAAAGTATGCTCCCATAAACAGCTTAATTTTAAGAGTCTGAATTCTTTAAGCCTAGGCCTGAGGAAAATCATCACCCAGTAGACTTAAATATCCTTTTATGATCAGATGTTCAGGTCATACCAATCACGAGAATAAAAGGGAAATATTATGGGGGTATTTTTAAGCAATAGCTGAAAATAGATAAAACAGTCACCACACTAAATTTAGTGTGTTTTGGAACACTCAATATCCAGGTTTGCATAAGAATTTGTTTTTCCTGCAAGTTAACAGAACCCAAGACATGGAAAGTCATCTTCACCTATAAAAATCCTCTCAAGGCAAAGAGCAGTTGACTTGCTCTGGCTTTGTTACTTGTTAATTTTTTAATTATTCCCGAGCGTAGCTTGAAAAGAACGGCTTGAGAGTTCTTAAGTTCATGTATGTCCTTCAATCCCACTGAGAGTCAGTGAAGGACAAGAGAACAGAGAACCAACTTCACTTCTAACCCAGCAAGAAGAGCATCTCCTCGGAATCAGCAATCACATCTCACTGGAAGCACATATCCAGGCAACCCAACAGCCAATTCCTGGACATTTTTAGGAAAAGTCTGCACATCCAGCTGCCTGGGGCAGGTGCATCTCGAGTTTGTCGAGCATGAAGTCTTCCAGTTAAGCTGTTAAACCTCCCAAGCCTGTGGTCACTCGGAGGGCCGGGATTAGGATTCAAGACTGGTTGCTGTGTAGAGAATTCCACAGCTCTCTTAATTATTCCAGTCTCTTTGGCTGCAAGCTCAAGACAACCACGCAGTGGTTTACACTGCAAAGCCTACTACCACAGCCAGGGACTCTTCATTTAAAGAGATTTCTGAAGCAAAAGCAAAAAATCTGTGGCTTTTGCCCTACAATGCCTTTGGGGCAATTCCTTACACACAAAACTAAAAACACACCTAAAAAGCATTGCAACATCCCCAGGTTCCAGTCACCCCTGTGCACCAAACCACAGTGATACAGACTGGGCTCACAGCATCACCACAAGCCTCATGCCTGGGCTTGCAGGATTGAGCATTTATTTCAGTCTCGCTTTTCCAAGCAGCCGACGGCACACAGCAGGATCTCCTGCTCCATAAACGATTCGCTGGAATGGTCCTTTCCTCTCCAAATGCTGCCTGCTACTTGAGAATTGAACAAGCTGCTCCTAGCCTGAGAAATAAATGTATAAAATCAATGAGCAGAAAGGCTGCAGCATTGCTTACCTCCCTATGACCAACAGCATCATGGACATTCACTCATCTCACAAAGTGAAGGACTTCAAATCTCATGCAAGAAATATCCCATTAAAAGAAACAGCTTGAAAATAAGGAAAGAACAGCAACATTGCACATAAATGCATGCAGAACACTCCAATCTGCATTTAGACACACCCTTCTACTAGACAAATTTTTCATTACCCAGCACACAAGTCAGCATGACCAATGCACTGCCAAAGGACACTTCCCCTGGAGAGGGAACAGTGCCAAGTTATCAACTTCTGTGGAGTATCAATTTGAGAAAACACACTGTGGCTTAGAGAAATACCCCAATCTATGAAACTCCCTGATAAGAAACCAGCACAATTTTTAAACACATGAGCAGCCAGCAGAGGAAGTCACAACTGTAAGGCGTCCCTAACTGACACACTCAGGGAAATCCTCTTTGATGTGATCCCAAGTCCTGTCCCTGATCTGCACAGCACTCCCCACAAAGCAATACTACACTGGAATTTTCAAGACTATGAGAAGTTTTCTTATCTCTGTTTACAAACTCAAAGACAGACAAATCATATCAATTTGATTCTCATGTTACTTGGAAAACCTGCCAGAAGCTCCATGAGCAACAATCAAACACGGAGTAACTCCAGGGCAAGGACCAGGGAGTAAAGAACAACACATTCCTCACCACAGAGACTGAGCTCCTTTTTTCACTCTGCAGTAACCAAACATGTGCCAAAGAGAGGGCAGGTGACAGGACTGGTTTCAAAATTATCTAATAGCCAGAGAAACATGAGTGCTGAATAGAGCAGAGTCCAGGGCAACACCCAAGCAAAATCACAGAGCTGTGCAAAGAATTCCCAGGAGCCGGAATAGCTGAGCTCTCCATCCACCTGGGACCTGCTGGTCAGGACTTGCTTCTTTCACATGTGGTCTGAATGTCACCTTGAGCACATGGGGCAGAAAGAGCTGAAACACAAAGTCTGAAATTCCTGCTTTCAGTAAAGCCTATTTTCAAGTTGTAACTGTTTTTTTTTTTTCTCTTTGGTAAAATCCAAGCATTTGGGAAGCCTATTGCCACTGCCAAAGGAGTCTGCACACACAAGGGGCTCAATTAACACCCAAGGTGACGGTGTTGCACATGGCTGAAAACGGAATTAAAATTTTAAATAAAGAAAAAAAAACCCAAAAAAATCCTGCAGCTACACAAACTCTTAGTATGGCAGAGGGAAAAAAAAATGCTTCATCATCAGCCATAGAAATTTTCTGAATCCCTGGTTATCTCGTCGGGCCAGAGCCGCGTGAGGAGGAGCACAGATGGGTACTGTGCCCTTTCTCCTGCCATAAGAGCAGCAGCTCCAGAACTGCAGCGTGAGCACAACCCTGGGGCTGGGGCCGTGCACGTCCTTTACTGCCACATATAAAATGAGACAGCAAAAAAAAATGACAAACCGAAGTATTCGAGTTGGAAACGGTCCTAGACTTTGCCTCCTTTTAGGGACTTTCCATACTGTGACACTCCAGAGTGACTTGGTTCTGTGTCTTCTATATATTGGGAAGGAAACGTTTAGCTGAGATTTAGCCCAGGGCATTGTCTGAAACAGAGGAAAAGCTTACACACCCATTTTCAATAAACTCTACACCTATCAAAAGGGAATTACAGGCTACAACATCTATTTAAATAGGATTCCAGCCTCCTTAACTACTCTGAAGCACAAAGGCTTTATAGCTTTACTTACTAACAAAAATCCTTGATAATTTTTACAGGAAAAGGCAGAGCACACTGTGAAGAAAATCCTAACCAATAAAAAACAAAAGAGGGGGAAAAGTTTATAAATTCTTGAAAGATTTTTTTTTTTTTGAGAAAGTCTTTACCTGGATTAAGCTGCCAGGCAACTTTATTAACATTTCTGCCACAGAACTGTCTGCTTCCCTACCACACCCTGCAAACGTCACAGGAAAACAAAGAAAACTCCCATTTTCATGTGGTCGTTAGAAAGATGCAAATCCTTCTGGTTTGTGGAGGAGACACAAGGAAAAGAAAATGCCAACAACCTTCAGCTCTGGCAAAAAGTACCTCAGAAGCAGCTGAACAACTTCCCAGTTACCCTGGAAACAGAGTTTACCCCTCAGCAGACAGGGAAAATTGCCTGCAATTACCACCCTGGAGCAAAGCACCAGTTTGGACAAAACATCAATTTCTGTTTGCTGCAGCTCCTTTAATGTGATCCCGGTAATTTATCATGAGCAATATTTGATCTTGAATGGAATTCTTTCACCAAACCCCCAAAGAGCCTGAGCTCTATTGCCAGACCCGCAGGTATAATCAAAGGTTACAATATCTCCTAATGGCACAGAAGAGCCCCGCCATCTGCCAAGTGTGATTTTCCCCTAATCCCATTCCCCGCACACAAATCAGAATCACCCGGATTACGCCACAGAAATAGAAGTCAAGTCAATACCTGAATCCAGGGGATTAATCTCCCACCTCCAGACGGGAGAAAGGCAAGAACAGCAACAATGCTGCAGGCGAGGCTCAGGAAGGAGAAGCTTTTCCACCCGGCTCCGCGCAAGCACCACACAGGAAATTCTGGGATTTCACTGATTAAGCTTCGCCCGTCCAGAATATCCCAGTGCTGCTCCCTCCCAAATCCGAGCGCAGAACTCCGAGCAAATTCAGGGAACTGACCTCTGTGTGATCTTTTGGACCGGCTATTTCCACCCAGGAGCAGCACTTCGCGTCTCAACCGCTTGGGTTTGGAGTTAGGAGGAAAAATTAACAAATGAGCCGCGTATCACCAGAACAACGCAAATCTGTCCACCCCAGTGCATCCAAAACAAATACATGTGTCCCTAGCAGGGGGCTTGGAAGGAGATGAGCTTTAAGAGCCTTTCCAACCCAAACTATCCTCAGAGTCTGTGTACACACGATGATGCCAACAAACAAAGCTATGTGCATCCTCAATTAAAAAGAAGCAGCATGATGACTTTAAATTGGCGCTTCAGAGTAATTTTAAGGAGCAGATAATATATTTCCTGAAATCCAAGGCATTAAGGAGTCACATCCCACTCTTGGGAATGCCTGAATCCCTCCCGCTCTGCCCAAGAAGCATCGCCCGGCTGTAAACCAGGGGGAGAAAGGGGGGAGCATCTTTATTTGTCCATTTAAAACCTCCAAGCACATTATCATCCCCTAATCCAGCGAGGAACAGATAATTGCAGCCCTGGTGGATTACAAAATTACGCTCTAATCCTCAGAACCACCAGCAAACAACACCATCCACCAAAAGACCACCTACAACCCCTCTCCACCTCCAGCAGCCGAATCAGAACCACAGAAGGGGTTTTTTTTGACGGGGGGCTTTTCCCCTCCTCTCCACACACGAGGACAGGAGCCCTTGGCTCTGACGCAGCGAGAAAGAAGCAGAGGAGGTCCGGCAGGAGGGCTCGGGGCCATGCGGGAGCAGAGAGCACGGGAGTCCCGTCCCCGCTTCCCCCGGAGCCGGCGGGGAGCGCGAAGCACCCCCGGGGAACCGGGGAAAGGTGTTCCCGTACCGCCCTAAGGGTGAGCCAGCACCCACCGCCTTTGTCCCACCGCCGCCTCGCCAGCAGCACTCACCCAGCCAAACCACCGCCTGCTCCCTCCGCAAAACCGGGCGCCGGCTCCGCCGCACCGGGGAAGTTGCTTGAAGTGAAGTTGGGCGCGCAGCGGCCTTTCCCCCCGAGGCGGCGGCAGCGGCGGGCGGCGGGCGGC
>VWZU01015895.1:497033-541342 GCA_013397095.1 Sterrhoptilus dennistouni | reverse complement strand
CCGCTCCACCTGCTCCGGCAGGGACCTGGGTTCGAGTCCCAGCACCGCTCGTCCCGTGGGACAGCGGGTGGGTGTGGGTGGTGTTGGAAAATGTGGGATGTGTCAAGGTTGTCTGATTGTGTCCAGTTCTGGATAAGGAGAAATAAAAAAGGGAGCTACTGGAGAAGGTCCAGCAGAAGCCACAGGGATAAGGAGGGATCTGGAGCATCTCTGTGATGAGGAGAGACTGTGGGAGCGGGGCCTGGTCAGTCTGGAGAAGGGAAGGCCGGAGGGAATCTCATCAATCCATAGAAACATCTCAAATCGTGTGCCAAGAGGATGGTGCCAGGCTCTGTTCAGTGGTGCCTGGTGACAAGGAGCAGGAAACACAACAAGTTCCATCTCAATATGAGGAAGAAGCTCTTTCCATGGAGGGTGGCTGAGCACTGGGACGGCTGCCCAGGGAGGGTGTGGAGTCTCCTTTTCTGGACACATTCCAAACCCACCTGGATACAATCCTGTGTCACCTGCTCCAGGTGACCCTGCCTTGGCTGGATCATCTCCAGAGAGCCCTTCCAACCACAACTGCTCTGGGATTCCATGATTCTAATCAGTGGAACAGCAACAGCTGCATCCCTTAGCCAAGGACACCCTGGAAGTAACAAGCTTTAAGGGCCTGAATTAAGATGTTGATGTATGTTTGTGTAAACAGTGGTAACTTTCAAAGTCTGTGCATTCTACAGCTGAACTGTGTGTATTATAATAATAAAAATCACACACAAGTTAGAAAGATCCTGCCCAGGTGAAGACCCTTCCCCTGAGCATGTGGAGAAACAACCTGTATGGAAATTACTGACAAATCCTAATAAAGAATAGTGCCTGGAAAGTTACTCTGACTTTATGTGTATAAATAATAGCAGGAAAGTCCAGTGGGGTGTCCTGGATTTGTGGAATACACTGAGCACCCAGGCTGCACAACCCTGAAATAAATAATCAACATCTCTCTCAAGTGTGTCATTATTGGCTTGTCGCACGCCAGGTAAAAAATCCAATTTTGTGGCCACCACTGTCTTTTTGTCACCCTCAGGGCAGCCCAGTCCAGGGAACATTGCCTGAGAGCAGAGAGAATCAGAAAGGATCAGAAAGGGAACATTGCTCTTCAGACCAGGGAGTGTTCCTCCTCAGCCCTTCTCCAGGAATGGCACCAGAGTAATGGGGTCTGCCCACTGGCATCCTCTCCATGCCACAGCTGTCACAGTTCAAAAGCTCCAAACGCTGGTTTTTGTCATTACCAAAGGTGTGGTTCCCTGCCGAGGAGGCCAAAGTCAGCTCCAGACAAGGCCATGACTCACGGCAGGAGGAAGGAGAGTGTGGAGGACGGGCTGGCCACGGGCCAGGGTGATGCCATGGCACGAGGAAAATGCATCTCCATGTCCTCATCCCAGCTCTTGGCAGGACAAGGGAAGACCAGGCAGCACAGGGAAGTCCCGTGTCCCTGCCTTCCATGGGGAACTCATTAATCTGTCTTTAACCAGCCGAAATCTCCTTCTTTTGCAGGAACAGGGGTCCTGAGCCAGTGGAGCCACTGGATCTCTCCATGATCCATTCCAAGGGAGCCATACAGAGTCACTGTAACTGCCTCCCAGCAGGTGGATGGATGGGAGCAAGAGGAAAAGTTTCAGCAGCAAAAACATCCAGCCCTGTAACAGCAGCAGGAATATGGAGCTTGCCTCGCCTCCTCTGTTCCCACCCACATCCCATTTAAATTAAGATCGCTTTCCCACAGCTTCCCCCCTTGCTCCCAAATCAGGATAATATAGGTGTTTTCCCCACCTTAGCAACACTTTTATCTTCACCACACAAAGGGATCCCAATTCCATGACTCATTTGCCTTTTCCCTTTTCCAGAAGCCAAGCCATAACCCATCCCCTCAGCCAGGCTTCCCTGCCAGCTCCCTCCCTGCAGCTCTGGTGGGGATGAGGGCGATCCATGGCTTGGATCAGTGCCTCTGCAAGGAGGGTGTTCCTGCCTCTTACACCTCTTTGAAGCAGTTCTTGTCCCACCCATGGCTGGGAACCCTTGCTCCAGCACACGGGGACTCTCAGCAAGTCATAGGGAATGAGCAAAGTGCCTGATGAGTTATTCAGGAGCCGTTTAATGGCAGCTCCCTCCACAAAAACACCTTCACAGCGACAGAGACAGAGAACTGGGCACGCCAGGAGGCTCCATAGCCCTGGGAGCTGCATTCAAATGGACACTTCAAGCGAGCAGAGCTGTGTTCCCAAGGAGCTGCTGCCTTGTTTCCCACTGTTCGAGGAGGAGCCTCAGCCGGGTGCCTTTGTGAATGCCTGGGGAGATGAGACCTGGGAGCTTCAAAGTGGCCACAGAAACTCAGGCTGGTTTAAGCTGCAGCAGGCCTGGGGCAGGAGCTGATCTGGAGGGATGGCAGTGCTGTAGGGCAGTGCCAGGCATGGAGCAGGCCTGGGACTGACTCGTGTGGGGTTACAGGGGCCAGATCTTCACCCTATCCCAGCCCTTCTTACCCCAAAGCTGTGGGAAAGGGAATGGCTGTAGTGTGGGGCCAGCACAGAGCTCCACATGTCCCCAGGCTCTACATTGACACATCCGTTAAATCCCTTCAGAGATGGAACTCCACCACCTCCCTGGGCAGTCTGTTGCAATGCCTGACAATCCTTTCTATGAAGGAATTTCCACAATATCCAATCTAAACCTCCCCTGGCACAGCCTGAAGCCATTTCCTCAGGTTTTGTCCCTTGTTCTCTGGGAGCAGAGCCTGACCCCCACCTGGCTGCACCCTCCTGCCAGGGAGTTGTGCAGAGCTAGAAGGTCCCTCATGAGCCTCCTTTTCTCCAGGCTGAGCCCCTTTCCCAGCTCCCTCAGCCACTCCTGGTGCTCCAGACCTTTTCCCTTCCCTGGTCATACTCCAAGACCACAGTGTGTCCTGCAGTGAGCAGAGGGCAAGGGCAGGACCTGGCATGTGGCACAGCCCTGGCTGCTGGAAAGGTTCTTCCCCTGTGCTCTGTCCCCACCTGAGACCCTGCATGAATCTTTCTCCCATGGCGTTTATCAGCCCTCAGCAGGGCAGGGGTGACCCCAATAGGGGCAGAGTTAAATGCAGAGCCCTGGCCTCTCACCCCATGTATATGAATTAGGGCTGTAATTCCACCCTGTGGTGTGGATGGCAATAGTGAACACACACTGCCAGACCCACCTCGCAGACATCTGAGCTTTGACCCTCTGTTTTATGACTTCAATGGAGCCGTCAGAGGGATGACAAGCAGCAATATGCACTGAAGGAGTGCCTGCACTCAGGAAAGAATGACAGGTCCCTTTATCTATGAAGTTTCCATTCTTCAGACACAGTTTTCAAACAAAAGGTTCCACTCTTCAGATGAGTAATGCCACTGTTTCTCCTCTCCACCATACAATTAACTTCCAGGCTGCGATCTCTTCAGAACTGAGCTAAGAATGGCATAAACCAGGGAATACCAGTGAATGTTCCCTGCACCAGCGGGGCTGATTTAGCTCCTGTCACACAGTCTGTCAGTGCCCTGCAGTGGAGAAACGGGTTAATTGCAAATGGCACATGGACACTGCCCATGACACACCTGCAGGGACAAACACCAGGGACAAATACCAGGCAGAGCCCCCCCAGCTCCTGCTCTGTCTCACTCCTGTCTGACTTCGGCGGGTGCGACTAAATCCCCTCCTTTGTTCCAGCCAGGAACAGTCTCCATCTCTTCCTGCTGAGCCAGTTGCTCCTGTTATGTGAAGAGGTGGAGGTGTATGCAAAAACAGCCTGTCTGGGTCAGAGGAACACTGATCTTCCAGTATTCCCCTGCTACCTTTCCCAGGCCCACGGGGCTGTAAATGCTCTGGCCCTTCAGCAGGGAAGCACTTCTTTGTCCTGCCTTGCAACCTTCCATCAGGTAACTGCTCCCACAAAAGCCAGAAGTGTTGGTGGCAGCTCAGGATGAGCCCCAGGAGGAAAGAGGCAGGAGCTCTGCACACACCTCAGGCACTGAGCACTGCAGGAAGGTGCTCCATTGCCCACTACATATAATCTGCGTAAAGGAAAGCAGGAAATCCTCCCACTCCCCATCACCACCACGGCAGCTGTCCTTAAAAGCTCCTTTCCCACCTCTTCTTGCTCATCCACCATGGAAATCAGTGCAGAGCTACACAGAGAGCAAGTGCCTGGCTCAGAGCACAGGGAGGGCACAGCCCTGGCACTGCCTTCCCAATAAAACCCCACTGGCTATGGAGCCCCATTGCTGCCTCTCACATCTTCAAATCTGACTAGGGAACAGGGCTGGGAGAAGGAAGGCAGGAGGCAGAGTCTTGTTTTAAAGGGAATAATCTGTTAAACACATAATCAATCCAATGCTCTTGTGAAGGTTGAGCTCTACCAGACCCTGGAAAGGGCATCACCCCTCCAAGGGGGTGCAGGGTCTGTGGGAGTACACTGGGGTGTCCACACAATACTTCATCCTCCAGAATGGAGAGGTTTTGGGAAGACAGACTGTCAAACCTCAGCTGCTGAAAGCAGCCATAGCCAAGAAAGCCTTGACTAAAAAACAAGGATAATTGGGCGTCAGATTTGTATGTATAATGCTCTCCAGTAGGAAGGAGTTGTTAGATTGCACCGTCACGGAGGTTTCAGTGCAACAGAGGGAAGAACCAGTGGGTGTGGGATTGTTGCCAGTTACATAATCCCCGGTGGTTTTGCCTGCACTGGTTTGGGTGAGGACATGGCCCCATCCTGATCCCTGGTGCTATCAGCCAACAGCACATGGCCAGACTTGAGGGGCTGTGGGGAGAACAAAGGGATGCAGATTTCCTGGGAGTCTGCTTTTGTTTTCCCAAGCAGAGGAGTGACTCAGATTTCAGCGCACTCCTGTAACTCAGCCAACAACAACACGTCCTTAGTCACGGCGATAAAGCCGAGGATCTATGTTCCATTTGCTGAACTAAAAAAAGCTCAAACTCATCCACCCAAGGGCCAGGTCAGTCACTAAACCAGAGACTGAACCCCGAGGTGTGCACAGTGACGGCAGCATCTTCCTCCCCAACAATCTCTCCGAACTCCTGGAAAATACTCAGAAAATCCACTGAACCAGCACAGACAATCTTGGTGCTGCACTATCACTCTGATAACTCCTAAGCACTCACATGTAATTCCAACACGGCTGCCAAAGCCCTGCAGAAATGCTTTCACTTCCTGAGAAATGCTCCAGGAAAAAGCACCGCACTTCCTTGTGCTTAAGGACTGGCTTAACACATCCCTGTGCTGTTGTCTCCTGGATCTGAGCTGGTTTTTCATGGCTGTGAGGTACATCCACAGCTCTTTGGAAATGCCAGAGCATGGATTGCTCCACCTCAGTCACTATGCCCAGAGCAAGCAAAAGGAGAACTTACTGACAAAGGGGAGGTTTAGATTAGAGTTTAGAAAGAAATCCTTCCCTGTGAGGGTGCTGAGGCCCTGGCACAGGGTGTCCAGAGAAGCTGTGGCTGCCCCTGGATCCCTGGAAGTGTCCAAGGACAAGTTGGCTGGGGCTTGGAGCAACCTGGGCTAGTGGAAGGTGTCCCTGTGAATGAGATGGGCTTTAAGGTCCCTTCCATCCCAAACCACTCTGTGTTGCCCTGAGACTCCCAAACCCAGCAAAATCCCTGTTGTACAGTCCTCCAGCCCCCAGCACTGCTGGGCTGGGCTGGGACCCAAGGCTGTCATCCCTTTACCCTGCATCAGTCAGCTGGTGGTGCCTGTACAAACTGCACCTCTCCAGGATTTGCCCAGGGATTGCTACAGCTGTGGATCAGCCTTTGAATTTTCAGCTTCGTTTTCCTTTGGAAAAGGCCTCTCTGAAACAGATGCTGGAGCACCTTAAGGCAGCAGAGGGAGCACAGGGTGTTGCCAGGACAGGGCCCACCTGGGCAGATGTTTGTGCCAGGACTCAGCGTGTCCATTCATGCATGTTAACAAGGGCTATAAATACTCCAGTGCCACGTCCCTGAGCCTGGCAGGAGGGTGTGTGAGGACAAGCACTCACAGCTGGGCTCACCATCACAGCCCCCAGTGCCCCCCAGTCACACCCAGCCCTGTGCCACAGCCAAACTGGTTCATCTGCCACGGCCACCCAAAGGATTTGGCTTGTGGAGCAGAGAATCCAAACAGGGCATGGAAAGTCTTGGGCCTGCCACTACCCCTCAGAGGAGCTCCCATAATCCATCCCCAGGTGATGGTGAGCATCTCCTGAGGAGCCTTTGTTGGAATGGTTTTTCTTCCTGCCCAGGACAGAGCTGCTGCCTCTCCAGAGCTGCTCCAGCAGCTGCTGTCTCCTGCACTGCATGGAGGTGGCAACTGATGGAAATTTCCATGCACTTCAAAGCACGACCTCAGGATAGCTGCTTTTGTGAGAAACTATCCCAAGTTAAAAATTAATGAAATTCACTTTTAGGATCATTTACTTCCCCTCCATCCAAACGGCAGGATTTTTGCCAGTCTCTCCGCACCAGAACACAGAGAATTCCTGCTTTGGCACCTTGGGAATGTGGCTTCTGGTGGTTAGGTTGCCAATTAATATCAGGTAATTAACACATTTGCAAGGGCTGGTTGAATCCCACCCTGACATTTTGCCATCTCTGCGTGTTTGGGGAGTGTCTTCATCAGCTTTTGAAGTTCCATGCTGTGAGCTCCCTGCAAACCTCAGCCTGCACTGGAAACTGGGGCTGGGCCATTAGAGCAAACATGCCTCAAGAAGCAAACATATTAAGGATTAATTAAATACCAGGATTTATTTAATTAAGCCTCTTCTCATAAGTAGGTAGAGGCAGGAATCTGGAACGAGCATCCAACCTTCCTTGCATTCCCATTTTTAGAAATGCAGTTAAATTCTGTGCTGCTTAAAACACGATATTTGGGTTATGTGGACCCCTCTTCTGCCTCCAACAGCAGTGCAGGAACTGACACCACAGAAAGGAGCTTGGGGCACCCTTTCCCTATTCCCACACATGGCATCCCCCCCATGGAACAGCTGGAAGACCCACAGCACACAAGGATTTGTGGAGTCCAGAGGGGTGATAAGTGCCAGCCCTGAGCAGGGGCAGGGACCACAGGCAGCTTGTCTTCCTCACGTTTTTGACAAAAAAACTTGCCCCTCCTTCTCCCTGCATGAAAGGCACTGCAGCCCATCCCATCACTGGCAGTTTAAAGATCTGGAGACAGACCCAGGAAATACGGAGGTGAGTGAATGAGACAAAGTCCAAGGTAATTTTGAGCAGCACTGCAGGATGCACTCCCTCACCTCCTGCAGCACAGGATCACACACGGGTATAAACCACCACCACATGTCCCAGCTCTGGGCTGCCACCATGCCAGGGCCTCTGTCACCTCCCCATCTGCTCTGACTGGGGCACTTCACTCCAAGCAGCACCAAGGACTTGGCCCAGCCTTTCCCCAGTGCTTTTCCTCCTCTTCAACTGCTCTGTTTCACCATCAGTTTAAATTCTCCACATTACAGGAGAAAGGACAGAGGTGACAGTGCCAGCAGAGTCAAGGAGGTGACATTGCCACATATCTGCCCAGAGGGACAGGGTCAGCAAAACTGGATTGAGCAGGCAAAGGGATGGGGATGGGGGAAATCGAGGACTATGAGGGTGCAAAAAGGAGCCCAGGTGACAGCAGGGCCACCAGCACAGGGGACATGTCACCTCTGACTTTTTTGCTTCCAAGTGTTTGAACCTTTGCAGCCTGATTCTCACGCTGCTTCATGTAAACAATATCGTATTCTTAGAATTTATTTGTATGTTTTGCATAGCTGTCCTCTGAGAGAGAATTTGACTGATGGTCACAGTGACCAATGGAGTCAGGAGGTTGTGACCTCCTTGGGCCAATCTTGGCCCTCTGTACGAAATGTATATAAGTAGATTGGAGTCAGATAATAAGGAGTCTTCCATGTTTGACCTGCTGCCTGCTGTCCTCTGTGAGGGGGCACACCCACGTCACAACTTGTGACCCCTCTAAGGGCAGGGGTAACAGGGACACTCACCATGAGCAACAGGGGGGCTCTGGAATCTGGGAGCAGTGTGGAAATACAGAGCATTTTGGGCACTCCCAGCTCAGGGTATCCCCATTCACAGCCTCCCCATGGACCGCGCAGCCAGAAAGAACCACCAGGATCTGATTGATTTGAAAATACATTAACCATAGAGAATAGAGCTTTAATTTTTCTTTCTCAACAACAATAAGAGGAACAGTTTACATTAAAAAAAAATCCAAAACCAAAAGCATGAATAAAATAATATAAAACAGATTATTATACCACAGTGTGGAATTCAGATAATCGAAGAACATTAGCAGCACTTTTACAAATAGATTAAAAGCTGTTAAGTGCTCGTTAAGCTCAGATCGAGCAACTCCCAGAGACCAAAATGGCATCCAACAGAGAAAAGCAGCAATTCTGTGTAGGGCAACAGAAAAGTCTAATGCCAGGACACCAGATACATTCAAATCCCTGTGCTGAGGGCTAATTCCCTGTCCCACAGAGCCCCCAGGATGGCTGTCACACCCTGTCACCCTGCCCAGCTCTCCAGAACACTCCTTGAACAAGGAAAGTGACAATCGTGGGTCTGAGGTTACATCCACGTTGCATTTTCAAAGCTTTTCATTAATTCTGTTTGGGAAAACAATTTCTTCCCTGGCTTCTGGGAAGTACTCAGAGAAGGAATTTCTGAGAATTTAAGTCAATCCTACATAGTCACAACAATGACATTTTTAGTCTCTCGGTATCCAGGATCAGGATTTTTAATTCTTTATGGTCCTTAGCAGCAAAGCCATACTCATTCCTAAAACTTCCATGTATTTAAGATCTTGTGCATAGTTTAATCTTTAGCATTATTTTGTTAAAGAAAAAATAATAATAATAAAATAGGAAGTTTTTAAAGGATAAATGGTGCCTTTTCCCCCTCATCCAAGCACTGATGCAAAGGGCCCTTGCTCCTGGTCATGTCCCACTGCCAGTGGCTCAGGAGCCACCGTGGAGAAGGGACCAAGGGACTGTCCCCTGCAGCACCATCCGTGGGCCCTGCTCAGCCCCCATGTGCAAAATCCATTCTATAAAAGGAAGCTATTAAACTACAGAACAGGAATTTGAGGTGGAATATGCTTATCACCAATCTAAAATTAAATTAGAAATTAGATTAGATTAGACACATTAAAGGACTTCCACGGTGATTCCGACCGCGGACATTCTCCGGCAAGCTCAGGATTTGGGCAAAGTTGGGAAGGAACACACACAATGAGCTGTGTGAACGTGTGGCTACGGCACCAAATGGCCTCAGCCATGGCTCATGTGGCCACCAGAGGACAGGAATGTGGTCTCACTGAGGACCACAATTGTTTAGATGCCTTAATCAGTGAAATATTGCTCATTTGGGGCAATGAGGAGGCTGAGCTTGAGTAGAAAAGCAGGACACAATCAGTGCCATTTGATCTACTTCAGGGTGTCTCTGGAAAAGCTTTTATAGGAATTTCTGACACAGGTTCTGGTGAGTTCCAACCCTTCCATAGTGCTAGGCAGGGTTGGAACTCCATCTCTACATTGTGCTCTATCAATTTGTGCTCACACAACAGTAAAATGCTGAAGACAAGCCCAGAACTGCTCAGGACTCGAGGAAATTCCCAAATGGAATGAGAAATAAGACAGAGGTTTTGATGACATGACTATCATTTTGGTTCTACTGATCAAAGGCTCAGAGGCTCCCACTGTGCCTCTAGAAAAAAGTGATTTAGATGTTGTAAGATATTTCAAAAGCAAACTTGGGGTATGAGAATCCCAAAACTGGTGCCACCCCTGGTCAGAGGCCCATTGGCTACAGTGGCTCCCAGTGCAGGGGACCAACCTCAGGATAATCCAGGAAAGAGATGGGAAAACAGAAAAAGTAAGTAATAAATAAATAAAGAACAACAAATAAGAAGAACATCTCATAAACTGCTCTTGGCCACAAGGCTTGTGTCTCCAGGGATTTTGGGACCCCAACCCAGCTTCAGTAGTTCCTCAGCCTTTTATTCACCTGTCAGTGACAAGGGTTGACACCTGCAGTCCCACTGCTGGCTCACCTTGCACTACCAGGTGCATTTGGATGAGTTCAGGGATGTTCCCCATGCCAGGGGCTGGATGAGAGCAGGACAGGGAGGCAGCAGGAAGTTCCCACACAAAAAACCCTCTCAGTCTTCATAAAAAACGTTCACAGCAAAGCAATTCAGGGATTCAACACAGCAAGAGGAAAAATTCCTATAAAAATCACACATTTAGGAACAAACACAACTTCTAAAGGGTCTGCACAGGTGACACCAAAAGAGATGAGTACCAGGAGCTCATTGGAAGGTTGCATGAGCAGAAAGCTCAAATGCAGGAAAGAGAATCCATTTGTCATTCCCTCAGGGGAACACAGGACACAAACACTCAGTGGATTTACACACACACAGATTATCTGAGCTCAGCAGCTCGAGAATGAGACAAACCCCACAGCAATGGGGGTGCTCAGGGAGGGTGTGATGGGAGCTGAACTCAGCCCATGGAGCTCATCCTTTCTCAGGCTCAGCTCTGGAGTGACTGGAGCAGAGAACACGGGCTGGCAGCTCATGCAACCCTTGCTGCACCCAGGGGAGAATGCAGCAGTCTCCTCAGAAAGTGTGGAGTCATGGAACGGTTGGGGCTGGAAGGAAACTTAGAGATCACCTCATTCCAACCCCTGCCATGGACAGGGACACCTTCAACTAGACCAGGTTGCTCCAAGCCCCATCCAAATTGGCCTTGGACACTTCCAGGGATGGGGCAGCCACAGCTTCTCTGGGCAACCTGTGTCAGTGCCTTATAGTGAGGAATTTCTTCCTAAAATCCAATCTAACCCTGCCCACTGTCAGTTTAAGGCACAGAGCTCCAGTCCCTGTTCCCACAGAGCCAACAACAGGCTAAAATAATCCTGGGCTGGCAGTGCCATTGTGGGGGGGGGGGGGATTTCAGCTGCACAAAGCAGCTGGGATGAGACATTCCTCTTCCCCAAGGGGCCAGACAAGATTACTGTATATGGACAAGCCTGTGACAGGCCTCTCCTGCGTGGCAAACAGGCCATCCTTGGCTGCACAGCTGGGAGAGATCCCTGCTGGCTTCCAGGGCCACGATTTCCCCTGTCAGAATTCCAGAACAAGGCTTTATCTCATGAGGATCCAGCAGGGGGGACAGAGCCAGGCAGGAGAGGCTGAGGCCAGAGAAGACCCACAAACAGCTGCACAGCAAAACCCTTTGCTTTTCAGCTTCTCAGCAGCTTTTAACCATCACAGAGAGCCCCAGGCTGCTGGTGGGGTCTCACTGTGGGTCCCCACAAGCACAAGAACTTGCCCAGCAACACAGCTGAAACAAAGCTTTTTACAGTATTTCCCCCTCCTTTATTTTTTTCCTCTTGTCCAGTCTTAAAGTCAGAACCAAGATGAAGCCAAACTGAGGCTGAGTGATGGTGGCTCTGCTCAGAGCTTCCTGTTGCCCCACCAGAACAACTCTCCCAGCACAGGGGACAGTGACAGATTGGCACATCATGGAATAGGTGCTATAGAAACCACACAGTTCTTAGAAGCAAAAAGATTTTTCTCTCCCCACCCCCCTCTTTCAAAAAATAACCCACTTAGTTTCACATATTCTCTCTCTATACTGTATATATATATTATATATAGACACAATTCTCTGGTAAACATTTACAAGATATGGTAAATAACATCGAAAATTTCTATCTCCGTTTTCACAAGAGCGCGCACTCACACACCGGCACACAAGGACACACACAGTCAGGTACAATCAATAAATAAATACTTTTTTTTTCCCCTCCCCAACCTCAGAAATTATTCCAAAAAAAACACTGCTATTGAGCGGCCCAAAGACACTCTCAGTTAATACAGACAGCAAATATTGTGCAGAATTTCTTGCCTGTTTTTTGTTTAAAAACCAAGGAAAGAAGCTTGAAAAGGTTTAGTGTCAGCAATGTTGCTTGGCCAGGTGATGCTTCAGGTGACCTGTGGGTCCCTGTCCCTCAGGAAGGGGAGAACAGAGCACTTCCCTTTCCCTCCAGAGAGGTGACAGAACCTTGAGGGAACAGGAGCAGCCTGGGAAGGAGGGGGGGCACGAGCTTTTCACTCTGCTTGGTGGAAAGATGGAAGGTTCTCACAGGAACTGGCAGATCTCAAGCTCTTTGTTTCCTGTGTTACTGCAGCCCAGAACCCTTTGGGGTTTTACTTCTCCAGGGAATTTCCCAGATTGTTGTACACATCTGTTGGGATTATGAGGAGTGAAGGGATGGCCATTGCTCTCCCCCTGCCCCTTCCCCAAAGGGTTCAGGATGTGCCACTGTCTTTTCCAGCTGCAACCTCCACATCCCAGAATACAGAAATTGCTGATTTGCTCAGAAACAACAAACCACTCTATCAGGCTCCTCAGACCTTCCCTGAAGCAGCAGATTTCTCTGGTGCAGACTGACAACCACCTTTTTTTCTGCCAGCAACATCTGACACATGCCACGAGCCAACACAAACCAGCACAGACAGATGTTCCACAGGAGGAGGAAGGGCTCCTTTCCCTCCCGTGGGAGAACTCCAGCAGCAAGGCAGGAGCAGGGCCAGAGGAGAGCACACACACAGCACACACATTGCACCAGGGGGAACACAAATGTTTGCAGCAAAACTTGAGAGAAAGTACCCTCAGAGAGAGCTCCAGCCCAGCACCCCCAGCACTGCCCTCTCCAGCTGGGCTGGACCCTCCATCCACCCACCCCTCTCCTTTTCCTGTATTTTTTTTTACCTGAGTTGAAAAATTACTCCGAAGCCTCTGCAGGGCAGCCTGTGTGGGACACAGCAGCTGGAGAGGCACTTCATGCAGTGGGCTCCAGGCTGTGCAGGAAAAGTGGCCACACAAGTGCATCTTCCCAAAGCAAAGACCACTCAGGGACCTTGGGCTATTTTCCTCTCACAGGCCTGTGGGAGAAGCCCACCAAGACCTAACTGGAGATGCTCAGTGGGTTTAGGGGACTCAACAGCCAGCCCTGAAGCTGTCAGAGGGAAAGTCAGGATAATCAGGAGCTCTGACTTGCCTTCTGAGGAGCCCTTCCCTCACAAGAGCTCAGAGGAACAACAAGGAGACCAGACTCCTACCACAAGCAGCTAAAGTAAGGCAGGTAAGAAAACCTCCAGCCTGGAGTTCCCAGAGGAGGCCAGGACCAGATTTCCCAGTGTTCAGAGAACATTACAGAGGCTGGATTTTGAAAAATCACCCCAATGCTGAATTTGGAGCTGTTCTGAAAATCCATCCAGACACAAACCTATTGTGTGCTCAGATATTGTAGGAACAATGTAAAATCCCAGGGACAAAACAGAGCCCTGAAAAAAGAAAATACTGAGGGGGAAGCAATGCATTGAGGAACAAGATCAAAAGAGGAATTTCTATGATCAAAGTCCCCCCCATTACTGGCAGAACCTCATTGTGTTGGTGAGGAGCTGAGAACTGGCAGCATCCCTGTGCTGCCTGGGCTCGCAGGGCTGGCTGCCTTCCCACCCCACAGGGAAGGGCTGCCCAAGGAAGCAGCTTTCCAAGGAATCAGCTTTCCCTCTGTGCCACCAAGCTCTGCTCCCCCAGCCCCTGAGCTCCACCCTGGGATGAGGCAATGCCTGGGCAGTTTTGGTGCCCCTCCAAGGCCGGGAAGGCTCTGCCTGGTCCTGCTCCCAGCACAGGAACACACCTGGAGGGATCTTTGGTTGAGTCACTGCAGAAGGTCTGAGCCAGGGCCTGTGCTGAGCCCAGGGGACTCCCAGCTCACATGGCAGCACGTGTCCCACCACCTGAGTCCCACAGGGGTGGCACTTGGAGAGACAGGAGAAGGGAGGAAGCATCGGAGGGGAGTCCTGGCTCTTTGGGTGCCTGGTCTGCCCCGGGTCCTTCATTTGTTCTCAATCAGAGTCTGCACTTTATAGACCAGGTCCCGAGCCAGCTTCAGGATCTGTTTGGTGTTGTGGCGCTCAGCCATTTCTGCAAAGAGACAGAGGGACAGGTCAGGCCTGAGCAGCCCCCACCCCACAGCTCTGCTGCCCACATCCCCACCCTCCCCTCACAGGGACACCTGGCTCTGCAGAGCCATCCTTAACCAGCTCCTCAGGACAGGTGTCCTGGGTTGTAGTGTAGGATGTGCATAAAGTATTTATTCTATCACCATCTTCATGAACTGTTGAAACCAGGTGGGGCAGTGTTTTCCCAGGCCCTTCCTTTGGGCTCTTCTGCTCATGGCCCATCAATGCCTTGCCCAGGACTCACAGGTAACTCCCTCCAGGAGCTCTCTCTGTTTAATGGGCCATCAAGGACCCACTGCACGACTCCTCATCCCATTGTGCAATGCTCCGCCCAGGGGGAGG
Source organism: Sterrhoptilus dennistouni (assembly GCA_013397095.1). Lineage (NCBI taxonomy): Eukaryota > Metazoa > Chordata > Aves > Passeriformes > Zosteropidae > Sterrhoptilus > Sterrhoptilus dennistouni. The sequence goes on along the minus strand of VWZU01015895.1, from coordinate 526,896 downwards.
AGCCAAGCATTCCCACTTCGATATAATCTGGGATTTGGGACAGTGCAAGCAGCCCTGACCCACTGCATTCCCAGAGGACCAGAGCTACCAGACCTTTCTACAGGATCACTGCTTCAGGAACACCACCTCACCTGGACTGCTCCCACCATCCTGCTCAGGTTGTATTCTGACTCTGTCAGTGGTCTTTTGTATTATTGCATTTATTTTATTTTACTTTTTTTCTTTCTTCTTATTAAATTTTATTTCTGACTTGGAGCCTCTCACTCGTTTTGCTTTCAAACCACGACAATGGGGAAAGCAGCAGGAAGCACAACCCAAACCTCAGCTCCCTTCAACACACCCAGGTTGGGCACTGCTGAAGAGGGCAGGTGGATTCCTGCCCCACCAGACCCCTCAGAGCTCCGGGTGTGTTAAACATCTCCAGCACTGCCCGATGTGACTGTCCATGTGCTGCCCACACTGAGCATCTGCCCCAGTCTCAGCCCAACACGAGCACGAGCTGTACCATTGAAAAACTTGATGATGTCTGTAAAATCCATGTTGTTCTCCAGGATGATGTCCCGGTACATCTCCACCAGGGCCAGGGCTATGAAGAGCACGTAGTGAGCAGAGGAGACGTGAGCAGCAGCCCAGATGGTCTCCCAGACAGCAAAGACGTCGTCGTACACCAGCTCTGTGAGCAGAGAACAACAATCACCACTCCACTCAGCCCACCCTGGCTCACTGCAGCTCTGGGGGGACACTCTGGGTGCTTCCTTCCCACAGCAACCTGCTCCAGCTGGGAGCAGTAAGTCAGTCATCTGTAGGGAGGAATATTCTGTCCAGCAGCAGGTGACACAGGCCCCAGGACACACTTGTGGAGAGGCTCAGCAGCAGCTCTGGAACAACAGGTTCTGTATCTAGACAGAGCAATCAACCAGACATAAACCAGGGGAAAGTGAAAAGGAATTAAAAGTGAGTTTAAGCCTGCTGAGAAGCCTGGAAGCAGACCCTGCCCCACCCCTGGGTGGTCTTGGCACACACCTCTCTTGAAGTCCAGGAGAAACCATCGGTAGCAGAAGTAGAAATGAGTGTAATCCCCATTCTGGTGCATCAGCTCGAAGAGCTCAGAGTCCAGAATCTGCCAAGAGAAGCAAAAGGAAACTCAGGAATGCACACACAAGGCACCAGATATCCCTCTGCCTACTTCCCTCCATCCCACTGCTCTCCTACTGCACCAGCTCCCACCAGCTCCTCCCTCCCTTTCCTGCTCCAGGCTGTCCTTAGAGCCCTTGCTGTCCCTCCTGCTCCCTCAGCCCCTCCAGGACCAGCTTTCCCCCTTGGGTGTGAGGAGTTCTTGGCCATCCCTGTGCCAGGAACTCTCACCTGGATCAGGGACCTCATGTTGGCAAAGTGGGTGTCCATGGCTCCTCCGTGGGGGAAGTTCTGGTTCATCCTCTTCATCAGCTCGGTGAAGCAGCTGAAAGCCAGAGCCTCTGTGCAGGGAGGAGAGACATCACTGCTGCTGCAAGGGCAGTGCTGCTCCACTGCTGCTGCAACTTCCCTCCAGAAAGTTCCCCCTGGCTCCAGGGTGGGCTCCTGGGAGCCAGGCAGCATCAAATGGGACAAATGGGATCCTGCTCCACACCTCCAAGCACTCCACTGCAAAGGGCCACCACCCACCTGCCACTTCCCCCACACATCCCCACACAGGGACAGGGAAAGCAGAGCAAAGCCACCCACTCACCATCATCCAGGATGACCAGGAGAGGGGCCAGCAGGTCACACATCCCCTGCACGTAGCCAATCTCAATGTGCTGCCAGATGTAGCTGTGTAAGAGAGCAGGAGAGGTGACCTGGGGCCTGAGTGCCACCACCTGCCACCTCCTTTGCCAATGCCCTGTCTCCCTTTCCCAGGATGCTGGGGTAAATCACAACTGTTTGTTCTGTTATCCCTGTGCTGCAAATGATTAAATTCTTGTAGTGTCTCCTAGGCAAGGCATGCATGGCACAGTCCTGGATCATCACCCTGCCATGGCCACATCCAGGGTCAATCCAGGGCTGTGCCATGGCCATTACAGGGAAAATCAGTGCAGGGAAAAGCAAAATGGGAGAGCACAACACGGTGGGGTCATTGGTTAAAGGGTAGAGAGTGATAGAATTTGTTAAACTCTCATTCTCATCCTCCTCCCTCCATTCATCCCCTTGGTTCTCTCTGCAGACACTGCCTGCCTGGCCTTTCCCATTCCCAGTGTCCCAGGAAGCACCCAGCCCCGCAGGGATATCTTCCCTTTTTTGGTAGCAAGGCAAAATGTGTTCGGAGAGGACTCAGATCTGCTGCTGGCACAAGGGAAGGATCTTTTCCATCCTGCTCACTGGTTTTCCAAACTGAAGGTCTAATCTCAGCAGAGATCTCCAGCTCTGGCTGTCGGGTGAAGTGACAGCACTGATGGAACTGCAGCTTCTCCTCATGTTTGCAAGATGAGTAATAATATTTTATCCTTCACTGCCTGTGAAGCAGCAGCTGAGCTGGAGCTGGTCTGAGTCTGTGAGTGTCACTAGGCAAGCTCTGAGTCACAGGGACTCAGAAATGCACCCAGCTCTGGCTCTCTTCTGGGAATTTGGGCAGGCACAAACCATTCCGGTGCTTCAGGCACTTTCTCATTAGCACTACAGCTCTGTGGGCTGATCCTCATTAAAACATTTCCCAGGAATGCTCCAGGAAGCGGGTGGGCTGCACTGGGTTCCTGAGCAGCCTAAGGGATCCTCTGCTTTGGCCCAAACCCCAGGACACAGCAGTGATGAGGAAGGACAGCCAGACACCTCGGTCTGGGAACCAACACTTGGAGCTGTGACCCCCAGATGTGGGGAGCAAGACAAGGAGCAAAACTCCACAACCACAGCTCAGTTTGAAGCTCCAGCCTGCAGGTGAATCCCAGGAAGGCCCCCACAGCCCCCACCTGCACATGACGTTGCGGAGCTTCTCCAGGTTGGCGGGGGTGAAGTACCAGTAGTTGCGGTCGCAGCGCTGCACGTCCTTCTCGATGCGGTGCAGGTTCACTGTGTACATGTCCAGCAGCTCTGGCTGCCCAAAACAAAAGCAGAGTTTGATTTGTTTTCCATTAAAAGAGCAGGGAGAAAGTTGCAAGGGCAGTGGAATGACAGGAGCAGAGTTTGGATGGAAGGTGGGAGCCCCTCTCTGCCCAACTGAAGGATCAACATTGGGGAAATGCAGGTAAATCCCCAGTGAGGCACAGCTGGGGTGTGTGCTTCAGTTCTGGGCTCCACAGCTCAAGAAAGACAAGGAGCTGCCAGAGAGGGTCCAGCAGAGGCCAGAGGGATTATTTGGGGTCTGAAGTATCTCTCTGATGAGGAGAGACTGGGGGAGCTGGGCCTGGTCAGTCTGGAGAAGAGAGGACTGAGAGGAAATCTCATCAATCCATATAAACATCCCAAATCATGTGCCAAAAGGAGAGTGCCAGACTCTTTTCAGTGATGCCAAGTGACAGGACAAGGAGCAATGGCCATAAACTGAAACACAAGTTCCACCTCAACATGAGGAAATACTTCTTCCTATGCAGGGTGGCAGAACCCTGGAACAGCTGCCCAGGGAGAGAATGGAATCTCTCTCTCTAGAGACATCCCAAACCCACCTGGACACACTCCTGTGTCACCTACCCCAGGTGAGCCTCCCTTCGCAGGGAGGTTGGACTGGATGATCTCTAGAGGGCCCTTCCCACCCCAACTATTCTGGGGTTCTGTGGTCCAGCGAGGCAGCCAGGAAGGAACCCCCCATGGCCTGGTCTGTACTTACAGAGTAGGTGACACCCGTGGAGGAGAGAGCAGCTGGTTCACTGCTGGTCAGATCAGTCACAGTCAGAGAGTCCAGCTGTGGGTACAGACTCTCCATCTCTGGCTCCTCAGAGAGGTTGCCCTCACTCTCCACCAGGCTTTGCTTCTCAGCCTCGCTGTCTGCCCAGCTCTCCACCACAGTCAGGGTCACAGTGTCACTGTCACGGAGGAGCCCCGCAGAGCCCTCACCCATGGGGACAAAGTCCACGCTCCCACCAGTGGGAAATTCACCTTCCAGGCTGTCTTGGCCTTGCAGCTTCTCCTGCTGGGCACCATCCGTGTCCAGTGGGGCTGGAACATCAGAGCCAGCAGCTTTTCCCTGGGAGCTGGAGGAGGATTTGGTGGTTTCCAGGGCACTGTCCTCGTTGCTGAAGCTGCGCTCCGAGAACCCCGACGTGATGGAGAAGTTTTGGGAAGAGGGGTGGCCAGAATCAGGGGAACAGGTGCCATTGGGGACTGTCCCATTGGGGATCTTGCTTTGCTTGCCATCTTCCAGCTGAGAATCTACCTCAGTCTGTTCCACCTCATCCACAGATTCAAACACCTGCAAAGTGGGAAGACATCCCAGATATTCAGCAAGTGTTGGGAACACAGACGCTACATCCCCAAGAGCTGTGTACTCATAGTGCCCATGCTCCCAGCAGTGGAGAGGGAGGAAAATCCCCCCTTCAGCTTCTTCTGCCTGGATTTGAGTCAGCACTTGGTCGTTTGCAAAACTCCAAGCCCACAAATCCCTGCTCTAAAGGACTGTGCTTTGCTTGGCATTATATACTGGGCAGAAATTTCAACAGGTGTTAAACACCTGGGCATGAACAGAGGGAGCAGCCACAGGCCTTCAGGTGTGAGGCCACAGGGCAGAGCTGGCAGGTGAACACTGAACACCACAAGCAGAGCACAGTTCTGACATCAGTAGCTCCAAAGCAGGTTGGAGGCTCCTTTACCTCTTCGAACCCTGTTTCTGTTTGCCAGAAATCACTGTGGTTGTGGTGAGGGGTCAGCCCAAGCCAAGGCAGAGCCGTGGGGACAAGGGATGGAGGGACAAGATGCTCACCTGGGTGCTGGAGCTGGAGTCACTCTGCAGCCGGGCGTGGTTCTGCCGGCCGGAGCTGCAGCTCTGCGAGGACTGCAGGGGACAGGGAAAAGGGCAGTGAGAAAGAAAAGAAAAAGGGTCAGGGTGAGGTAACTCAAGCAGAGGTGGCACTTCTGCAGGTGAAGAACAAGCAGAAAATGCATCCAATAAATATCTGACCCATGGAGGACGCTCTTGTCACATCAATGCTGCTGTATCACCCAGCACAGTGCCCTGCCTCAGCCCCTGGCACTGCTGGGAAGGTGACAAAGCCACAACCCCAGTTCAGTGCACTTGTTCAAGTGCTGTGAGTTGACTCGGAAGGAGCTGCTCTCCTCTGGCCTGCACGGAGGTCACGCTGCCTCCCTGGAGTGCAAATTTCTACAAATCTCTGTCCTAATTTGGCAGCAATGCAACTCAGCCCAGCTCGGTTTACATAAACGATGAAGTCAGGCTATAAAACAGTCCCTCCAAGCATATTCATGCTTTTTTCCTTTTCTTCAAGGACAAATATTGATGTTTTAAGCCAGACTCAGTGGAAGCAGCTCCTCTCAAAGTCACGAGCACCCTGTTCTGGCTTCCAGCTGAAGCACAGAGGGAAGGGCTGAGTTTTGCAGGCACCAGCTCTGTGCTTGGCTCTGTGGGTTCCCTCTGAGCAACCAGCCCTCAATGAGAGCAAGTCCTCCCCACGAGCTGAGCAGAGGTGCAGAGCATGGCCACGACATCACACACAAACAATAGGATTTTAAGAAAATACAGCACATTCAGAACAGCAGTTGTCCCCACCCTTGTACTGTGGGTGTTTGCTGGGCAGGGCTCTGGTGAGGAGAGGAAGGGTGACAGTTTTCCTCCATTACCATGGGAGCACTTAAAACAGGAAGTTTCAGGTTGAGATGGGAAAGGGGGGAAACTCTGCGTGTGTTCACTCTGCCAGGTCCCTTCCCAGTGCCTGTGTCCCAGGCCTTTTCTCAGAACAGGAACATGTGGGTACAGAGGAAGAGCCACAGTGGAGATGCTGAGGGGATGGGAATGATTCCCAGGGCTTCAGCCAATGGAGCCGAGCCAGTGCTCACCCTGAGAGCTGCATCATCCAATTCCACCCTGCCCCTGGCTCAGACCTGCCTTCCCTGCATGTCTCCCTCTCTGGGCACACATGTAGTCTGCAGGATTTGGGCTGAGCTCATCTCTTTCCCAAAGCACCCAGACAAACTTCCCAGAGAGAAGCAGATCAAGTCTCCTGCACCCACCTCCCCTCGCCTCTGGGCCAGCAGCCTGAAGTCAGGGAAGGCTCTGCCATGTTGGGCTCTTCTCCTCCAAGGACAAAACTCTCATGGAAACACTCCCTGGACTCTGTTCCCAGGACTGTCTTTCCTTGCACAGGCTTTTTCCTCCACACCCTTTGGTTTGGGTAGTGGATCTCATTCCTCACTGCATTGCTAAAAACCTGCAAAGCTAAAAGTCCCAAGGTGCTGGGTATCCCCACAGATGACAGAGTGTACTGAAGGTGTGCTGAGGCTTCTCCCATGCTGGAAAAGGGAGCCAGGAAACCCACTGCCCTCCTTCACAGCCTCTTAGTTCCAGGAACATGCTCTTCCTCCTCACCCCTACTTCAAACCATCTTCCATGGAGCTAATCCTGACGTGCCCCAGGAGTGCAATGAGTGTTTCATTTCCACAGAATACAGCAAGACACACAGGTGGGCACAGGTAGGGGAGGAGGGCGGGTAGAACCTGTGTCCCCACCCCACAGGACTCTGGGTGGGCACTGCCCAAGCCTCACACACACCCCTCACCTCGTTGCTGATGGTTGAATCCCTGTGCATCATCCTCTGGATGTGTGAGTCCAGGCTGGCCCCCGAGGAGCACTTGGCCAGGGCGGCGGCGTGGGACTCCTTCTCGCGCTGCCGGACGATGGCCTCGCAGCCCAGCCACTCTGCCATCGTGTGCTCATAGCATGCCCTGGTCTGCTCATCAGCCTGGGACACAGGGGGACACAGGGGCTGGGAAGGGCTGTGCCTGGAGAGCCCCAAACCAGCCCCTCCTGAGCCCCAAAAAGGGGGGTGCACATTGCTGTGAACTGCGGCTCGTGGGACACAGCCTGCGCAGTGCCTGATCCACAAAACATGGCCAAAATTTGGGTGGAAAAATGCCCACCCATCTCCTCCCTGCCCTCTCAAGGTGCACAAGGCACTGAACACGAGGAGCTGCACAGGCCAGTGACAAGCTTGGCCCTGTCAGTTCCTGCTGATCCAAGTGTTTGTCCCACTCCTACAGCCCAGCCCAGACTGGACATGAGTCTCAGTGGGCTCACAGGGTGGGCTCTGCTAACAGACCCTCCCACTGGGCAGGACCAGGGCACACCAGTGAGCACGCCCTCACCAACCTCCTTCCTCTCTGCCTCTGTCATCCCAAACTGGTAATGGCCCAGCAGGAAGGGCCACACAGCCTTCCTGATCTCGTGCTGGATCCCGCCGTAGTAAATCAGCCGCAGCAGCTCCTGGTCCTCATAACTCTGTGGGAAGAGCCCAGGTCAGGGCACAGACACAGCCAGGACATCGGATGTGTGGCTGTCCCCAGCCTGGCTGTGCCACCCTCCAGTACCCAGAGCACAGCCAGACCCCGACCCACCCCAGCCCCCACTGCAGATGATCCCTCAGAACCCTGCCTGATGCTCCTGTGGGTGGATATTTTGGCTCCCCACACCAAAGAGTGACCCACCAAAGTCACTGGGGGCCACTGCTGTGCCTCTGCTGTGCCTGACCTGCCACCCCACTCAGGACAGCAGTGACAGACACTGCTGCAGGCAGGCTCTTTAAGCAGCACTTTAAGAAGAGCAGTGATCACTTCCCAGCTCCAACACACCAAAGATTAGGAGCTTCAGGCTCTGTCCAGCCTGGCTGACTTCCCTCCTTGAGGAACTCTTTGACGCTTTTCACCACCTCCCCCAGGTTACACCCACTTCAGTGACTCTGTCCCGGGTTCCAGCAGAGCTGGGTGTGTCCCCAGGGCGTGGCCCTACCGAGCTGTCCTGCAGGTATCTGTGCCAGATGTCCACGGTGAGCCCCGCGGTGGCACTGCAGGGGACGTCGGGGGACACGATGCTGTGGTTCACCAGAGCCGACAGGTGAGTCCTCACCGTGGACAGGTGTCTGCAATAGGCCAGCCCTGCAGCAGGAACGTGGGGAATGGGATTGGTAAGAGAATCCTTGCAGGTTTTGAATGATGACCTCGCAAACAGACTCGATACTTTAGAGAAATAGAACTGTGAAAAAATGTATTGTAGTAGGAGCCATGAGGAGTATTTTAAGGTGATTGGCTTAAAAACTAGCTTGAAAATAGACTAGATATTTTAGAGAACTAGAACTATGAAAAATAGAACTGTGAAAAATGTAGTAGGATCCACGAGGCGTATTTTTAGATGATTGTCTTAGAAGCATTTAGCAGCATTGTGTAGCAAAAGCTGATAGGCAAAAAAAAAAGCTTATAATGTATTGTAATTAAGAAATAGTTTAGCTTCTGATTTTGGTGGTGTGAATTATAACATCTGTACCATCTCACCCTTTACATGAGACTGAAAATGGAATAAAAATTTTTAAAATGCCTCTCAAGAGCCCCATCTCTAGGTCAAAAAAAAAGGATAATCCCACACAGGAGCACCACACCTTCAGCTGTGGAACTCCAGGAAACACGAGGATGAAGAGCAGGAGAAAGCTCTGGTGAGGCTGGGCCCTGGGGGAGACCCTCTGCAGCCACAGCCAGCCCTCAGAGCAGGGAGTCTGCCAGGACAAGTCCCTTGTACCCCTTGTCCCTTGTCATCTTGTCCCCCCAGTGCTGCTGCTCATGGAGCTCCAGGCTGAGAGTCAGAGTCCAGCTGTTTTCTCCCCACCCTGAGCACATACAGCAGGCTGATCCCAGCTCTCCCAGCACCACTCCCAGCCCAGAGCCCAGGACCTCACCCCTCACACATCCCAAGGCAGCAGAGGGGTGACAAATACTCACATCCATAGAAAGCCCGGGACAGGATCTGGTACTTCATGTTGTCACACAGCAGCTTCAGAGGAGCTCTGCCAACAAAAACACACGGGATGTGAGGGGAGAAAATGAGGGGAGAAAATGCTCCTGTGCATCCCCTCAGCCTGGCTTTGATCCTGCTGATCCAGCTTTGCCTGCAGAGATCCACCAGGATCAGAGCAGCAATTCCTGCTGCCAGGCTGTGGAGCAGCTGAGATGTGCCAGATGCAGGGACAAGCCTGACCTCAGCCACATCCCACTGAGCCTGCCCTGGCTCCTGGACACTGAGCCCTGGCCCTGCTGTCCCCCTGTGTCCCCCTGTGTCCCCATACCTCTCGTGGCTGCAGCCATTGGCCGGGCCCCCGTCGGAGGAGCCGCTCTGGGAGCAGGAGGAGCAGGAGGATTTGCGGGTGCTGGGCTGCCACATGGGGGGCAGGACAGCCCCTGGAGCATCCATCAGGTCCTGGGGCACTGCAGGAGGGCAGAGAGGAGCATCAGCTACAGCCTGGCACTGCCCTGGAGTCAGGGAGCTGCAGGGGCCCAACAGAGAGAGAGAGAGCTTTCATTGGCAAATGCAGCATCCCACTCTTCCCAAGCAGGACCCACCACAGGGAATCACAGCAGTGGTGAGCTCAGGAGAAAGGAAAGGGAACAAAGAGCACTGAGGAGAGAGAACCATGGCTAATTAACCAGCTAATTCAGAAAGCTGATCTTAAACTGCTTCGTGCTGAGCAAGGCAGAAACCCAACACCCAGCACAGAGGCTCCAGAGAAGGGGCTGCAGAGAGAAAACAGGACTGAAATCAGCTGCTGTCCCAGGAAGAGTGGATTACTGGAAGAGAAAAGGCCCATCCCTCAAAGGATCCCATCCAAAGTTCAGGGAAAGAAGGGAGCATCTAAATCACAAGGCAGGAGATGAAGACTTGGATGAAGAGGTTGAGAGGGACAGCAGGAGCTCTGCATGTTGTCACTTGTTAATTCTGCTTAAACTCAAAGTGCTACTGCAAAGGCCTCGGGTCCTGCTCAGGTACCACCCACACCCAGCCCAGGCCATGAGGAATAATCCTTTTTACTCCTCCCTGGGAATTAAATTGTGGTAGAAATTTCATCTTCTGGCTGCGCAAAGGTGTCTTCACTCTCCCTTGGTCTCACTGACTTCTCCCTGCTTGTGATAAGGAACAAATGACATTGGCAGGAAAAATATTGAATTATTCCCATGAAAGTCCCTTTCCACTGAGCTGATGGGTCGGTGACAGTCAGTGGTGACAGGGACAGCTCTGCAGGACCTCTCAAGTGACAACACAGGCGAGCTGAGCACCAGACCCAACCAACAGCTCATTACACTGATGCCAAGAGGTGCCCAGAGCAGCATGGAGAGCTCGGGATGTGCCAGGGACACTCAGACACCATTTAGGGATCACCACCATCCTGCTTCCAGCTGGAATCTTCATCATCTTCCCTCTCCCAGCAGTCACAGGTGCAAGGAATGGGTGAAAAGCACCATTAATGGCAACTAGAGACACGGAGAGAGGACAAAGGCACCAGTGAAAGGGGAGAAAGGAAGAATCTGTGGAGAAGAGAGAATGATGCAGTTCCACCCTTGGCTGGGGAGGTGCAGAGGAACAGCACAGGGTGTGATGATGCCAGCTGAGGAGATGGCAGCAATTCATTTCCCAGAAAATGTGGCCCCCAGCATGGAATTTTAAGGGGTAGATCAAAAGGCAGCCACAGAAAGGCACATCTCTATCTGCCGTTTTAGCTTCAATCAGGTTTTTATCTGACTCACTGAATGATGTTAGTCAGCTGAAGGCAGGGAGGACCAGGTATAATCTCAACTGACGTTATGGAGGAGTCACAGCGGATGTAATTTCTCCCTCATAACCTCCAAAATGCAGGAAAAAGGTTTCCATCAGATTTCAGAGCTTTTTTAAAAAACACTCCACAAGTCTTCTACCTAAAACTCCTGCTTTCCCCCTTACGAAATCAGCTATGATGTCCCCAGAGGTCAGAAAACAGCTCTTGGCACCTCATGAAGAGTGAGGATGAATGTACAGACATTTCAGCCAGGTTCAGATCATTCACCACCAGACATTAAGAGGCATTTCTGGTTTGGAGAATCCAGCAGCATCCCCTCCCTCGAGTTAGGGACTGAAGACAGGTGGGTGCTGTGACCTCCCCTTTGTGCTGCAGGAGCCACACTGGAGGAACATCACTGGATTTAGTGCAGCCTGGGGGCAGCAAGAGAAAAATCAGCCCTGGGGGATTGTGATGGCAGAAGGTGGCCCCCAAGAGACCAAAGTGAGTCTTTTCACTGAAATTATGTGTAAGAGAGGTTTTTCTGACCATTAACACTGTTGTGCAGCTGCTGAAACAAAGGACTCAGTAGCAAGTGGAAGGTTAAAACAAAAAAAAACCCCCCACAGAATCATGGAATGATTTGGGTTGGAAGGGAATTTAGAGATCATTTAGTTCTACCCCCTGCCATGAGCAGAGACACTTTCCACAATCCCAGGTTGCTCCAAACCCCTTCCAGCTTGGCCTTGGACCCTTCCAGGGATGGGGGAACCACAACTTCCCTGTGTCAGCACCTCCCACCCTCCCAGGAAGGAATGATGATATTTAAGATCAGGCAGCACTGGCACAACCAGAGCCCCTGCCCTGGACCCACCTTCCACTTCACCCCGTGCCCATCAGCTCCTACAGCCCTCCCAAAGCCTGCCCTGCACTCACCAAACTCTGCCTGTGTCCCGGGGTAGATGATCCTGAAGACATAATCCGTGGCTTCGTCATCTTCCTTGTCGGAGGCGGACTCGGAGGAGCCCTGGGGGCTTCTCTTCCTCAATTTGGGAAACACCTTTCCCTGGGGGAGCAGAACATGCCCTTCATGAGCCACCCACTCCTTCTCGAGTTCCTGCCCCACATGCTTTGCCATGTCTGCACATTCCCTGGGCTGGAGCAGCCCTTGGATCAAGTTTCCAGTGGTGGGTGAATCCATAACCCTGTTGGGCACAGCTTAAGCACAGCCCAGAGAACCAAACCCTCATGGGCAGCCCCTCCCACACCACCCCAGAGCTTTCCAGAAGGGTCTGTTTAGCATGAGCTAAACCCAACCACCACATTTTAAGCCGCACCTTCCTTATTAATTTTTTGAGGGGATAATTTAAAACACAGCAGCCACCAATGCCAGGCAGAGGTTCCAGCAGGAGTAGACACCCACCTTTCCCCGCTGGGACCAGAGGGGTGGATCCAGCTGCCCGTGGGGCAGGAGGCCGTTCTCCAGGCAGGACAGGAACTGCAGCAGGTGCCCTCCACGGGGGAAGCGCAGAGGTGGCCTCTGGATGCCATCCTGGCTCACCAGGACAACTGTGCCACCGCTGTCCACTGTTGGTGACAGACACGGCCATCAGTCAGGGAAAACAGCACAGGCAGAAAGGCAGAGGGCAGGAAAGCTCAGGGGATGGAAAATAAGGACTTTTTTCCTTGTGTGGGTTCTTCTCTAAGTCCATGATAAGACTTAGAAGGTCCTGGAAAAGGCTTGCTGGGATCACCCCCTTTGAAATCAGAGCCCTGCTCTGCAGGGAGCACTCCCAGCCAAGCACCACAGCCAGGAGCTGGGGAAAGACTTTCTAAAAGCACTTAAATCATAGTGACCACCCAGAGCTCTGGAGCCAAAGCAGAACCACATTCCAGAGGCAAGGGATCAAGTCCAGGGTGACACAGCCCCCAGAGCCCCAGCTCTGACCTTACCTTGCTGGTGACAGTGCAGATACACAATCTCCTCCAGGCGAATGGTCATGGCATAGTCCCAGTACACGCTGGAACAGAGGGACAGGGGAAGCTGTGAGCCTCAAGGATGTGAGAGGCTCCAAATCCCCTGGCACCAGGCAAAGGCACAGAAAGGATGAGATCCCAGAGCAGTGATGCCAGCCTGATGAGTGACAACATCCCTCCAGAACCAGGAACTGTCCCTGCCACCTCAGCTCAGCCAGGGCCAGTCCTGTCCCGCCTGCCCTGGGTGGTTTCTCTGCCCTCACACTGTTCCCAGGCACAGAAAATGTGTCCATGGATCCTGGCAACTGCAGGGAAGGACTGGAGCCCTGCAGAGCTGAGCACTCTCTTCTGAGCACCCCAAGAATCCCTCAGGAGCAGCTCTGGAACCCCAAGGAAATGTGCAGTGAGGTCCAAGCCTGGGCTGCTGCTCTGCCCCAGGGAGGGGAAATAAACCCTCACAATTTGTGGGGCTTTCTCAGAGCTCACAACAGATTTGGTCTCAGCTGCTTCTGTTCAAGAACTGTCTCAGCACAGGCACCTCAAGGTGTTTGAGCAAATCTAGAACATGCTGGAGAGCTGGTGGTCAGCAGACAGAGAAGAGAGGCAGGGTTTTATTCCAGTGGAGAGCCCAGCACTGCTGTCCAAGGGTGTCAGCAATCAATCACATCCCACTTCTATGCAACAAAGTGAATTTCCAGATTCTGAGCAGCAGCAGCATCTGCCACTTCACAAAAATAGTGCTTAAATAACATTAAAAACAGCTCGTGAAGGACAGGAAGGTGTGCAAGAGTCACTCCTTGTACAGTCATACTTACTGTGCCATCTGCCTCCTCTCTTCCTTGCTCACGTCTTGGCACTGGGAGTTTTTAGAGCTTAGGCTGATGCCCAAGGCAAGAACTCAGAAAAGGGGTGTAGAGATGAAAACAGATTTTAGGGGAGGGTACCAGGCACAACTGAACAGCCCAGGGGGCAAGAAGAAAGGGGAGATGAAAAGAACACAAGTAAACAAAACCCAAAAAAACTACAACTGACAATGAACGCAACTGAGACCAAGTTTTGCTGAAGAAGATCTCTACTCTAGGTTATCAGTGTCCTAAAAACACTCCCACTTTCCTGGAGCCAGGAGAAACCTGGGAGCACAGTGCTCTGGGAGGGGGAGGAGGGCATTACTCTCAGAAAATCCCCCAGGGCAACAAATTAAACCACTTTGTTTTGGAACAAGCCCCACTGCTGGCACCTCCCAGCAGAGACACACCTCACAGCACCTCCTGCCACCCTCTCCCTGCCTCCTTCCCATTACAGGCTCAAGGATGATGGTTTTGCTCTGGGAAAGCAGTGATGCCTTTGCATCCCAAATCCAAACTCTGACCTAGGGGAGCATTTCCCCCCCTGCTTTGGCACACTCAGAGCCAGTCACCTTTTCTCATAGTCCAGGTCCCCCACGGAGCCGTTCATCAGCTGGTTGGGGGTCCACTTCAGGGCCATGATGTCAGCAGTCTGGTGAAGGGACAGATATCCTGGGATTGCCTCCATGTCATCTCGCTTGGGAAGAGAAACACAGCAACAGAGTGAGCTGGAAGATGCCAGAAGCACAAAGCCCTGGAGCCCAGCTGGGGCTCCTCACACAGCCAGTCACACACAGGGAGAAACCCTCTGTGTCCCTGGAAAACCTCCCAGCAAAGACTCCAGGACACCTCAAGGCCTTGGAAAAGGGCTGAGAGCAACTGCCCAGCAAGGAAAACTTAATAGCTCCACCTAAAAGCAGTCTGCACTTTAGTTATTTGACTACAAGAGGCAGGAGAAGGAGTTTTGTGGTAAAGAATGGGCAGGGAGAGGAGCCTGTGTTCCCAGCAGAGCTCTTCCATCCCACTGGGGGATCTGTATCACCAAGACCTCCACAAACACAGTCCATTCACTGTCTTCCCAGATTAAAAATGTGCTTTTCTCCACCCAAGAGCAATTTGGGATAGAAGAAGGTGCTGAGGAGCAGGGCAGTATTTCCAAGCCCAGCTCTCCCAGCAGGAACTCACCGGCTGCACCAGGACATTGTTCTTGCCATACAGGAGAGTGGCTCGGGAATTCTGGTGCAGGGACTCCACATAGTCCCTGGCAGACAGGGATGGCCTGTCATCCATGCTGCCACTGGAATGTCTTTTCTGGATCTGCAAGAGACACACCCACAAACATCAGGTGAGCACAGACACCCTCTGGCTTCCCAAAAGCTTCTCTTGAACCTCATTCCCTCCTCACTTATACATTTATGAGAGTCACTACTAGAAATCTTTCCCTCAGGGTCCTCTAAGAGGATTCCTGACCCTGTCCAAGCTCAGAGCTGGGCAGGAGTGAGTTTTGTTTGCAATGCACAGAGCAGATTCAGCTTTCTGCTCATACATGATGGTCCCAAGGCACACAGACCCCGGGATGCAGTGCCAGGAGGGGCTGGCACACCAGTGCCCTCCATGGGCCACATTCCCAGCACCTCTGCCTCAAAGACTTCCCACATCAGAAGGCTCCACAGGCCTTTCCAAGCAAAGGGATCCCTGATCCTGCGGATCTGGAAGGAGCAGGGGGAGGTTTATCCCAAACTCACGCAGAGCGCCGGGCGCTTGGTGGGCGAGTCCTGGCGGCAGTGGGAGCTGTGGATCCGGTGCCTCTGGACCAGCTCATCAGCAGAGGGGTCTGTCCAGAAGTGGTCAGCAGTCTTCATCTTGGTGTATTCCAGTGCACAGGGCCCCACTGTGGAGAGGAACACCCCAAATGTAAAGCAGACATCCCTGATCCCACCGCCGTGGTCACTGCCCCGATCTGTGGATCACAGCTTTGGGATCACAGGTTTGGAAAGCAAGGAGGGGAAGCGAGTAAAGGAAGTGCTACCCAATAAAGATGCAAGAATTGGCCCATCCACAGGATCCATCAGGAGAGCTTCCTTCTCATAGTACTTACTAGAAGAAATAAAGGACAGCAGAATGCTGGAGCACTGCAAAGTTATAGACAGTGGTTTAAATCCCCATCATGCCCTTCTCTTTCTGTATCTCCCCTTGATGGGGAGAAGGCAAGAAGCCCTAAACAGGCTGTTTCTGACAGCTGAGAAATTCCTGGGGAACAACAACCCTCCTGCAGCACATTGTAAGCATCACCGTCTCCTAACTAACCTGTCCCAGGACAGGACACCTCAGCATGCAGATGCCAGAAGACAAGGACGAGGCAGCCCTAACAACCCAGCCATCACCAGGGCCAGCATGGCCTGTCTGTATCTTAGGGAATGTACAGGGGTCACCAGCAGCAGGACATCCATCAGAATCCCCACGATGGGCACTGAGTGACACACCTGGCCTGTGCCATCCAGGGACTTTCCCTGGCCCATGGGGATACTGGTGTGGCTCAGCCAGCAACACCCCTAGTGCCATGGACAGGGACATGGGCGGCCTGTGCCAGGGCTCACCTGCTGTTCTCCACCAGGTAGTGCACAATTTTATCCAGGACCTTTTCGAAGAGGGCTGTGCGGATCCAGAGGTGCCTGATGGCCTGAGGGGACAGGTTGGGCAGCTTGGGCACCTTGCGCACGTTCTCCGGGACCCCCTGGGCTTGGTTTCGCCTTCAGAGGTACAAGACAAGAGACAACAACACCACAGGCTCATCCCTGAACTCTGAGGGAGCCCAGGGTACTGCTGCCACCAGGGGTTTGGGCTGTGGGATCCCAGAGAATTGCCTGGGACACAGCTCTGGAGGTGTTCCCTGTCCCCATCCCATCCCCTGCTCCAAAGGGGCCACACCTGCATTTGAAACCAGAGGTCACTAAATCAGTTCCCCACTGTAAAGACACCCCAGAACTCTGCTCTTCCTCAGCAGAGTCCTCCAGCCCACACATCTTCCCACAGCTGAGCTCACAGGCAGAGCAGCTCATCTTAGGACAGCTTCAAATTCCTGCCCACAGGTAACTGCTCCATCCATCTCCCTCCTAATTGTCCAAGGATGAGTAATCCTCTCCCAAACAGCAGCTGAATTACTGCAGGTTCAAGCCCTGCACACTGAGACAGGCCAAACATGGTTCCAGCTGGTTTGGTGAACTGGTCCATAAACTGTGACAGCTCAGGAGCAGCGTGCTCAGCTGTCCTTGAAGCACCAGAGCAGGGGCAGAGAGAGTTAGAACTTGTCCACCCCTGCTTAAACCACAACTCAGTCTCCTAGAACGGCAACCAAGTTTGGTCAAGATATAAAAAAACCCAGAGAGGACTGAAGGAGAAATTCCTCCTGTCGAGGCTCAAGCTGGACCCAAACCACACCTCCCACCCCAAAACCCGAGTGAGCAGAGAGGACTGGCAGCCAGGCTGGTGCCTTACGCGTTCTCAATGAGCTGCTCCAGGTCCTGCACCTTCCTGCAGAGCTCCTCTGCCAGGGGGAAGCTCTTGCCCACCTTCATGAAGAGCGCTGCGATCTTGTTGCTGCGCAGGAACCCGGCCGCCCTCCGCTTCAGCCCGAACAGCACACAGCATTCCACAGCAGCTGCAGGGAGCACAGGCCTCAGGATCAGAATATTCCCAGCTGGAAGGACCCACAAGGATCATCCAGCTCTTTGCAGTGGTTGGCCCATCAGTGGAACACACAGTTATCAGCACCAGGCAATGCTGGCTTTATCAGCGCCGTGCTCCACCCAGCTGAGCCGACCTCACCTTCTCCACAGAGTCAGGCTGAGAGAGTTGGGGCTGCTCAGCCTGGGGGAGAGGAGGTTGTGTGGAGACCTCACAGCACCTCCCAGGATCTGAGGGGACTACAAGGAATCCAGAAAGGGACTGTTCATCAGGATCCCTCTGCTCCAAGCTTCATCCAACCTATCCTTGAACCTATCCATGCAAGGAAGCTCCTAAAACTCCTCAGACAGTAAATTTGAAGGCAGAGACATCCCCACCTTGGCTTCAGGAAATTGTAATCCCATCCCACATGGGAATTAACAACAAGCACCACAGCTTCTCCAAGCAATTAGGCTGAAACTTTCCTTGTGGGTTTCTTGTGGATTGTGGAGAAACCAGCATCTCCCTGATGTTTTCCCTTCGGCCCAGTCTGAGGGATAGGCACAGCTGGAACAGGAGGTTTCACTCCCTGTGCTGGGATGGTGTGAGTCAAGAGGAGAAAGCTCAGGAGCAAGGACAGGTACACTGGGGGTTTCTAAAGCAGCACAGGAAATGGGGCATTTTCCCCCAAAAGTGTTCATACAAATATTTTTCTGAAAAGCTGAAAGGGACGAAGAACCTGGGGATAAACCACAGGCAATGCCAGCAGCTCAGTCTGGCTTTGGGGACTCATTAAGCCCCTGTGGAAGGCCGTGCCTGACTCCATGTGCTGGACTCTGCCCAGAGGCACTCACCAAACCCCAGTGAGTGCCCAGACACTTTCCCTGTCCCACCATGGTGAGCAGGGACCCCGGGAGCCAGCGATGACTCCACAGAAAGAGGCGCACACACGCACAGGCTCTGCCAGCAGCGCGTTCCCAAAGTCCCCTGGGAGGGCTCAGGATGGATGCCTAGTGCCAAACACAGACTGATTAAACAGGCTGATCAAAGCACTGGAAAATCACACGGACCCACAATCCTCAGGCCCTTGATCCAGGTCTGACAAGGAGTTCTGCTCCCTCCTCCCTGGGAAGCCAACGCTGCTGAGCCGAGTCCACCAGATGCTGCTTCACCTCCTGCCTGGAAAGGCACATTTCCCTACAGCTGAACAACTCATGGAGACAGGGAAAAGGCATTCCATGGAGCCCCATCAGCAGCTCCCAGGCTGGGAGAGGCTCATTATCCTGCCCTGCTCTGTGCTGTGCCCGAGCTCGGTGCTGAGCAGCAGCATCCAAGGGGCAGTGAGACACGGGCTGTGCTGGCAGAACAACAGATTTGGGCCAGCCCAGCCCTGCTGACCCCCAGCAGCCAGGCAGAGGCACTGCATGGACATCTGGCTTTGAAACCAGACCCTGCACAAGCCCTCCCAAAGCCCAGAGGGCTTCACCTGCCTCAGGACTATTTTTATAAATAAAATAAAACCCGAACTGCTCCACGGCTTTGGCAGGAAAGTCAACATCTCCCTCATTTGTCCTACGTTCCACAGCTGAAATACAAGTGACAAACAGCCCCACCTGCCTGGGACTGCACCCAGGGGTGCCCATTTGGAGTGCCCAGCTCAGGGCAGTGCTGAAGGCTCAGGTACCCACAGGGGGTGAGCAGCCAGGGCTGTTCCTGCCCAGCTGCACTCCCAGGGGAGTGAGCTCCCAGTGCCACCAGTTCCAAATTCCCAGCAGACAAATGGGAGCACTGCTGTTCTCAGGTCACGGGCAGCACACCCCAACTCCTGCCAGGCAGGGAGAAATCTCAGCTCCTGAAAGGCCTCTGGCACAGAGCATCAAGACAGAGCTGTCAGCAGCATCTGTTCCCAATGCCAGATCTCAACTTGTGCACAACACCACTACTGCTGGCAAAATCACAGGGAAATGTGCAGCTTCCGTTGGAAAAACCCTCCTTGTGCCCTACGAAATCCAGGGGCAATGGCAGGATTTTTAAATCAGATGAGTTTTGGAGCTCAGTTGTGTCATCACTGCAAAGAGATTCTCCTCATCTCTCGGGATACAGAGGGATATAGAGAGCCAGGATATACAGGATATAATCCACAGCAGACACACATGGTGCAGGGACCCTGCTCAGCTACACCCAGGTAAGAGGGGAGCTTAAAGACTGCAGCTATTCCTGAGCTGCCCAGAGCTCTGATGTGATCCAAACCACTCGTGCTGAGCAGCCTTGGCTGACGTGGCCACCAAATCCTGGGCTCCCACGGCCCCCCTGCAGGCTCCCCATCATCCTCCCAGGGCAGCCTGGACGTGACAGATGCCATCTCGTGTTTGTCTGCTCCAAACCCCCCCTCACAGCACTCCCAGCACCACAGGGAGGCCCAGGGGCTGCTGCCCTTCCCTGCAGACCCCTGGCTCCATCCCGAGGGGTTTGTGCTACGCTGGCTGTGCAGAGAGCTCTGTGAGGAGGGCTCTGCTGGGAAGGCAGCTCTCTCTCTCTCTCTCCAGGGAAAAGGGCAGCTCTGGCAGCCAGAGCCAGGCTTGCAGCACACTCTGCTTGGCAGGGAAGGAGGTTATTTATAAGCTCCTGGAGAGACACAACACCGGGGATGGCGAAGGAACCGTTCCGGTGAGAGGAACAGCAGACGGAGCAGGAGAGGAACACCAGGAACCAGGGAAAGGGCAGCAGCACATTGAGAGGCCAGAAGGAACCAAGGAGTCCTTCCAGCCTGGATGCCTCAGCTCCCTGTCTCAGGAGCCTATAAATAATCCCAGGCTGAGAAGCCTCGTGCTGCACAGAAAAGCAGGGAATGAGTCACACCTGGAAGTCTGCTCTGCTTTTTCGATGCCACACAGGGGCCACGGGCTGGGAACAGGCTCCTGAGTGCCTCTGATGTGAGGGCCCAGCAGGAGAGGAGAAAGCCCAGCCTCCTTCCCATAAACTCCTATTCCGTAACAGCAAAGAAAAGATTTGGACTTGACAGACTTTCAGCTGAATCGATTCTCAAGGGAATTTAAAAATAAAATATTATTTCTGGTCCTTCCTCAATGGCTGCACACACTGCCAGCACCCCTCCCTCTTTTGACACATCCCTGTATATTTTAAGCACAAAGACCTCAGGGACACCAACCTCTGCCAGAACAATCCATGCCCTGGCACTCTCCACTTCCCCAGCCCGAGGTCCTGGAGCCAGAATTCCTGTTCCCAGGAATGGCACATGGCACAGCCCAGGCAGGGAATGCACAGCACCAAAAGCCCCAGCCCAGGACAGCATGGGAGACTCACCACAAAAGGAGATGATGTGGCTGCTGTCCTCATGCACAAACTTCCTTGTCACAGCCTCCTCCATGATCTGCTTCACCTGCAGGACAGAGGCAGTTAGGGAAAACATGGAATTTCAGCCATGGACCAGAGATCTGCGGTGGGGTGGGTGCACAGGAACCTCCTCTGCTCCCAGGTTTTCCCAGTGGCACAGGAGATCTCATGGAGGAGTGATGCAGCTCTGCCTGCTGAGCATCACCAGCTATTTCAAAAAGTCACGTATAAAAAGGGAGTTGTTTCATTTTTGAGAAACTTCACAGTAGGAAAGCGATGAGCTGAGAATTAACTGAGGGAACTGAGCATCACTTAGATAAAAGTCATCTAATAAAGGTACCCAAATCTCATATTTAAGATTTTTACAGCACTGTTCTGCTCTCCCATCTTGTTTGACAAATTTCCTGTGACACAGCTGTCCCAAATGACTGCACATATCCATCAATGCCTAATTCAGTGATCACCTGGCACCAGCTGTGCCCAGGAATTCCATTTGCACAGCAGTGCCAGCAGCTCTGCCCTCTCTGACTCACAACTGGCACTCAGCTGATCCAGAGGAAGTTGTCACTTAGTGCTCATCAAGGGCACCATTAGGGGACAAAAACAAATAGGACCCCATACAAATTATCAGGGTAATTTTCACAGGGAGCAGACAGGAGGTCAGACCCAGACCAGGTCAGGTCTGGCAGCAGAGTGGTGACTTCCATCCCCAGCTGTCACTCTCCCTAATCCTGCTGCAACCAGCCCAAGCCCAGCTGAATCTTTGCTCCTTAAACATTCAGCTCCCAACCACTTTTCCTTTCAAACACAGCTGCCAGCATGCCTGGATCTCATCTTCCAGTGCCTCTATCACGTCTTGGTTTTGTACAACACAGGAAAAAGTGTTCCCAGCACAGAGCTGAGGGTGTGAAGGAAGCTCTGCTTAGCAAGGTGCTCCCCCTGAGGGTAATACAGCAGGCCAAGACTTGGCCAAGCAAACCTTGCATGAATGAGAGACCTTTAATAGCATCATTTGAGGAATTAAACTCCTCTGCAAGGTATAATCAAGGTCAGTTATGCACGGCTGACAGCTCCATAAAGGAAATCCTGAGCATGGATTAAGAGCAGAGCCCTCTCTGAGCCAAGAGCTGCTCTGTGTGAGAGCCATCAGGTGAGATTCCAGCACTGCTCCCTGCTCAGTGACTAACAGAGCCCTGAGACTCCCCTGGGTGCCAGCAGCTCGGATGAGCTGGTACTGAGTCAGGAAGTCACAGTGAGGAATGTCACTGAGATGTGGAACTGGGGACTGGAGGTGGCTCAGAGCGCTGGGAAATTCCTCTTGGCACAGCACGGTCCAGCTCCTGCACCTCCCACATCTCCCACACCCCAGAGGAGAGCACTCAGAGCAGTGACTCCACCTGCAGGAACACCCCAGGGACCAGGATAAAGCTCCATCTTCCACCTCAGTGCTTTATTGTGCCCTAAAACTGCAGCTGTGCCTGGTCAGGGCTCCTACTGAAGGTGCTCCTTCATTCTTTACCTCCCACCTGCAGTTTTCCCCTTGTCCCAGCGCCCCAGGGAAGGGGCAGCTGCAATCCTCACTGAGGGCTCCTTGCTCCAGCACCATTTTATTTTACATTTCAGCGACAGAAATGGGGACAGAGCAAATCCCAGCAAGAGGAGAGGAGCCTCTGTCTCCCACACATCCCCTGGCCTTGGCTGCAGGGGTGGATCAGGGATTGGAAGCAGGACACATCTCGTGTCCACCAGCACCCAGGTGTTGCCCAGAGCTGCCCCTTTTCCCCCACCTGGAATTCCACATGTCCACCCAAGATATTCTGGCAGCCTGTCCCAGCCCAGGAGCCACCCCTGGTAGGGAGGTTCACATCTTGGGGTCCCTCAGGGATTCCCTGAAATTTGGCTCTCCCAGCTGGCTGAGCCACCCTTGTCCAGATGGCTCCTGACCCTCACTCAGGCAGGCTGAGCTTCCTCTGTCAGCAGGACACAGCACTTCCCTCTCACACATCCATCTCCCAGAAAATGATGACACACAGATATTAAATGTACACTCATGGCAGCACTGGTATCAGGATTTTATCCCCCAAAAATACACCTGCAAATGAATGTGCAGAGTTCTGTTTTAGCAGAATATTCAAATATTTGTTTGAAATTTCAATATATTGACACGATGCCTACAGGGTCTTCCCCAGGGCAGTGACCATCTGTCTGTCCAGGGCCTGGGGAACCATCCAGGACAGCAGGACACGGCTCTGACCAGGCATTTCAGTGCCAACACTGCACAAACCACCTGCACGCTCGAGGCACAAACAAAACACCTTCCAAGAGACACAGTTTAGTGGAAAATTCCTCATTAAAAGTAAATAAATAAATAAATAAACAAATTAATTAATAGATAAATCGCACTGCGTTGGCTGAGGTTGTAAGGCTAAAAATAAGTCAAGGAAGTCTAAAGGACTGGGAGTGGGAAGGGCACTGCAACAAGGGCACTCACCTGGTGTGTGACAAACACAAACAGCAGCCCCAGAAGGTAAAGGATGGACAGACAGACAGACAGACAGACAGACATAGCCTCATAACACAAAACAAGGGATATCTTGGAATCCTGGAATGGTTTGGGTGGGAAAGGACCTTAAAGCTCATCCAGTTCCAACCCCTGCCACGGGCAGGGACACCTTCCACTCTCCCAGGTTGCTCCTAGCCCCATCCAACCTGGCCTTGGACACTTCCAGGGAACAGAATCAACACTTCCAGGGAATAGAGCCAAGAGATCCCAGCTTTCTCTACGTACCAAGAAAGTTTTCCAACAAAACCATCTCACGTTTACCCAAACAGACACAGCTGGCATCTGTAGGACAGCTCAGAGCCAGAGAACCCCAAATCTCCTGACAGATCTCCCTTGCTGTTGTCTGCAGACCCCAAAGGACTGGGAGCAGGCCCCCCACAGCTGGGATCTGCCATGTGCTCCTGGATCTGCTGGGAATTTGTGACTCTCTGGGGATGGGAGGGAACATGGGCTCAGCCACACTTGGCTCCCTGCACAGGGAAGACTTGAACAGCCTCTGAATGTGCTGCACTCCAGCATTTTAATGCTAATTCTCAGATTGTGGCCAGAACAATCCCAGCAGATGAAGCTGCCCACTCTGGATCTCATGCCAGCCTTAGGAAAATGAGATGTTTGCTCTTCTTTTATTAGAAAGGAAATTAAAACAGCAACTAATAATTTAGCTGTAGGTAAACTCGAGAGGAATATCATCAAGTGTTCCACAACAGCACAAACAACCCCCCTGGCTCCAGCTGAGAGCACAGGACAAATCCCCCTGGAAAATCAAATCAAACCCTCACGTGTCCAACATCCCCAGGCTGGGATGAAGGCTTAGACCTCTCTGCTACAAAATTCCCAGGGAAATCCATCATCCAAAGCCCAGCTTTGCTGTCACCCAGCCCTGTTGTCATTTACACTGCTGGATAAACCCAAATATTATCACTGCCACAGCTGCCACCGAGGTGCAGGGACCAGGAGCAAGAACTCCAGGTTTAAATAGTCCAAGGCAATATTGACTCACAGCTCTTCTGCCTGGTCAGATTTTTTCCCTATAGAACCTGTGCTCTGGATCATTCAGGGACGCTTGCAGTCTATTTTCCTGCCTCTTCACTGGTTATTAAGGCATTTCTGTGGAAGCACAGCACCTCCTGTCTATTTGGCCATGCTCATAACTCTGTGAAATTGTTTACAGCAAGCCAGATGCAAACAGAGTCCCCAGGGAGATCCTTCTCCCAGTCCCGTTCCAGGGTCAAGCTTGCTCACATTGCCACAGCCTGAGAGCAGCTGGGGGGATACTCCTGGTCTCCAGATCCAGGAATGGGCCTGGTTGCCACATCCAGCACCAAAAAATGCCTGGATGAGCAAAAAATGAGCCACACACTGGAGCCAAAGCAGCGGGAGAGCATCCCATCCCAAACCCAAAGGATTTAGAGCAAAAAATGGAGATAGAGATGAAGATAGAGATGGAGATGGAGATAGAGATGTCTCCTGCTCCCAATGAACATCCACCTCTAAACAGGGTGTCTGATGAGATGCTGCAAGACCAGGGCCAGGAAGCTGCACTGCCTGTACCCCCTCAGAGTCAAAGAATTCATCACAGAATCATGGAATTGTTTAGGTTGGAACAGACCTCCAAGATCATTGAGCCCAACCATTTACCCAGCACTTTCTGGTTCATTGTTCCTGTTCTATCCACCTGGCCCAGGAGAACCATCAAGCCCTCAAAAGCCACCAAACAACAAAATAATTTAAAAAAAAAACAAACCCCAAACCACCCAAACAAATTATGAAAGAGGCTTTAAACTTGATTTGCTTTTGTACATTTGCTTTTCAAATTCTTTTCCAAGCTGGAGCTTTCTCATTCTCATCACTGCTTTGATTATGTGTTTGAAGTGAATTCTTGCACTTAAAAAAAATCCCATTTTCCATGTCAGTTTTGGTGCAACAAGTGCATGTGGGCATTCCTTGCTGTAGTCTGAGCTCTCCTGTAATTGCTTCTCCCAACCAAGGTCTCTTTCCATGAAAAAGCTCCACAGGAAGCAGCTCCCCCTGCTCCAGGGCTGTGTCCCAGGCAGGGCTGTATTTGCAAGGACTGACTCCCCTGCAGGAATATTTCCCAGCAGGAATGTAAGCCTGGTTTTGCTGGAGGTACCAAAAGTGGCCAAAGCAAAGCAGGTGCAGAATCTCTGCTCAGCTCCAGGACACAAAGACATTATTCCACAACCCCAAGTGCTCCTGGTGCCCACAGGAGCCTCTGTGTGCTGGATGGAAATCCTGGGATATTTCATCACGTTGCCTCTGCTGGAGCTAAAGCCACTTTTTCAGCCAGAGCAGAACTTCTCAGACTGAAACCTCTCACCAACCAGATTTATCTTTTCATTTGGAAATGAAATGTCTGCCTGTTGCCTGCCTTGTTGCTACAACGCCCTTTTTTAGCAGCCTTGTTGATAAAATTCCCATTTTCAAACTCGGTGCTGCCGGATTCCCTGTTCCTCCTGCACTACCAAATTTCTCATCTTTCCATCAACAAACACCCTGATTATCCCAAAAAACAGGTGCCAGACAGACTGTCCAGCACCACCAGGAGCTGCAGCCACACTCTGCCACTTCTCCAAGAGACCATTAAAAAAAAAAATCCCAATTAATTGCGCTCAGATCAGTTAAAACACCCCCCAGCTGCAGGGCACAGGCATCATTTATACCCAGAGACGTTTTGGTGGCCCCTGGCACAAGGGACAGCACAGGGACAGCTCTGATGGCACCAGGCACTTGCCTTGAAAGCCATTTGGCAGCTCCCCTGCTCTTGCTGCCTCAGAAACATCGATCACCCTCCAGCCCACTGAGACTTTTAGCTTTTCTAAAAGTCTTATTTAATTATTTATGGCCTCTTGCTGAATAAAACATGGCACCTCCTGCAGCTGAGGGATCCTCCATGTGATACACAGGAGGGAATCCCAGGCCAGCCCTTTCCCAGGAACCATGGGTGTTTCACAGCTGGGGAATGGGATGAGGCTCCCTGGGGGATAAGGGAGGAGAAGAACTCTGAATATTTGCTGGAAAACTAATTTAAAATACATTAATGGAAGGATCCATAATGCAACATTGAACCCTGGGGGGGACACAGGGGTGATCTCAGCCACGTGGACTTGCTGATGGTGTTTTGCACCAGGCTTTCTTCACAGAGCACCAACTCTTGGCCAAAAATCCATGCTTACAACACTGGTTTCAGCTGCCTCAGACCACGTTGTAGCTGGTTCTATTCCTGTGGTGCTTGTCAAACGCACATTTCCACGCCATCTGTGGGCACTGCTCGCTGTAAATGCTCAACACAGACATTTAAGGAAACATTTAAGGCAAACTTTAGTCATTTCTGTGTTTCCAGCACACGAAGCTGGGCTCTGTTTTCACCACATCCCAAAGCTCCTGTTTTTCCCCAGGCAGTGATGCCACCCTGACGAGGTGGATCCACTGAAACGTGGCAAAGGGTGATGCTGAAAACAAGGGCAACTTCCAGCTCCAAATTGCCCAGAAGTCCTGAACCTGTGCAAAGCCAGATATTCCCATGGCAACAGCCAGGATGCTGGGAGGGAGGAGGGCAGGATATTTTGGCAGCAGAGGACAGAGGGTGGTCCCCTGGCCCAGGGGAGGTGTGAGGAAGGGGGAAAGCAGCACAAAAGCTGCTCTGGGGATGAAGGTTCAAGCCAGAGGTTTCTGGAGCACGAGAGATCTTGTGCAAAGCCCTGCTTTTATCTTGAAAAGGAGAGGAAATGGTCCCCAGTGATCAGTGCTGCTCTTCAGAGCAGATCGATGGAGGCAATTGTGAAATGCTGCATTAAGGGCCCTCTGTTCTCTCCTGGTACAGAAACATCTGAGAAAGGCTGCTCTGGGTGCTTGAGAGACATCAGAGGGTCCCCCTGCCAACAGCAGCTTTCATTACCAACCTGCAGCTCATCATCCTCATCCTTATCTTGCCTGAACACTTTTGACAGAAACACAAAGGCCTTTTGCCTTTTTTTTTTTTTAATAAACTGGCCTTGAGAACACTTAAAGCTCTCAACATTAATTTTTCAAACCCTAGTAACATTAAATTAATTTACAATTTTCCACCCATCCAGAATGAAATAGCTGGCACTGACGCCTGCAATCTGATATTTAGGAATGGCAGGCACACAGAAAAAAAACAAACCCAAGCTGCAAAAACATTGCTCTTACCAGTCATTTGTGTTATTTAGCCACAAACCAGGCAACATGGCTGGGGCTTCTCTGAAAGGGTGGGAGGAAGAGACTGACTGTTGTTCCCATGACACATGATGAAGGGATTAGTCAACAGCTACACAGTGACGACCATTCCAGCTACTGAAAAATAAACAATATTTCTGGTGGAAGACAAGCAGGCTGCGGTCAGCCTCAATTTTTTTTGGAAAGAATTCTAAGAACAGGCAGCAAAACCTTCAATGCAGGTGCAACAGTCAGTGAGGAGTAAAGACTCAGAGCTGCTTCCTGAGTGGCAAGTTAAACATAAACTAAGTTTTTTTGCAGAAGAACAACCAAGATGACTGTTTGCTTTCATCCAGCACTCAGCTTTTCACTCAGCTAACATTCCAGGGACACGTGTAACACCTGCTTCCCTTCCTCTCAAAAACACACCTCAGGACTCTCCTCTATTAAAAAAAAACTTGTAAAAGAAAAGGAGCAGAGGTTGCAAAGGGGAATACTTCTAGTTGAAAACCCACACCCCCTCCAAACCTGGGTATTTCAAGCTCTAGGCTTGTAAAAAAGCCTTGTTCCATGTGATAAAAGCTCTAAAAAAAATCAGAGAATATTGGTCATGCAGCTTATTCTGCACAACAGGGCACAGGATGCCTCACAAAGTCAGATTTCACTCCTTCCCTTGCAGGCTGCTGACAAACAGTCAATTCTGCAGCCTCCAGGGTTGGTTTGATTTATTATGACCATATGGGGATGGGTAGGGGGGAGGGAGGAAGAAGATGGTGACAGATAACAGAGCTCATCTCAACCTGCACATCCACTGCAGCACAGGACTTCTCCAGAATCCAAAGCCTTAACCATGGCAACAGCCAAATACTGAGGGCTGTTCAGTGCCCTGGGTAATTCCAGTTTATTGTTTCTGTCCCTGCTCGGATCAGACCTTTTTCCCCAGTGTTTGCCTCACTCAGTTATGGCCCTGGGGTGACAGATGTGGCACAGCTCCCCAAGGGACAGCCCTGCCTGTCCCTGCTCTCAGCTGGGCTCACCTGCACTGAGAGCCCTGGCTGGAGCAAAACCAGGCATGGCCTCGTGAAATGAGAATTATACAGGTTTGAGAAAGGTTAAAATTCTGGGAGTGGGGGAAAAAAACACCCAAATTTCTGCAAATAGCCCTTTCTACTGCTCCTTGGAGTCTGCACAAGCTCCTGACTTAACCTGAGGTCAGCCTAGAAGAGGAAGAAAAACCAAAAGCATGAGCAGGGAGCAACAGGCACAAGAACTCCCCACCTGCTCCCAGATTCAGGGATGGTGCTCAATAATTAACCCCATAACCTACAGGATCGTGTTTCCCCAGGTTTTTAATTCCTACCAGAGTAAAGCCCAGGTGGAGAACACATGGAATTCCCCGACCTGTGTGGCTGTGCAGCCATAACCCCCCCAGCCCACTGCTGGACCAGCCCCTGTCCAAGGTCAGCACTTCCAGGTGGAAGGCAAATCCCAAGGGAATGGCAACCACCTGGTACCTGCACAGCCAAGGAGCCACATCCACACCAACATCCTGAATGGGATCACCAGGAAAAATCCTCTCAGCACGAAGGGGCTGCTGGAGAGAGCCCAGAGTGTGCCAAACACTCAGGTCACAGCACTATGGTGGCACTTCACAGGGCAGGAGGGCTTTTCCCTTCCCTCCCTCAGGCTTTACTGGCATTCACCAGACCCACCTCATCCCCCCAAAAACCAGCAGAAGGGCACGGGCCAACCCCAGCTCTGCTCCCTGAGGTCCCAGCTCCACTTTCCCCCAGCACAGGGCCCTGGGATGGGGCAAAGCTGGGCTCTGCAGGCCAGCACTGGAGAGGCTCTGGGGGGAAGGCAGGAACAGCCACCCTGCAGCAGCTCTCTCTGCACTCAGGAGCTGCCACAGACAGTAAAATAATGAGATGGCAGCTCTATCCACAACGCTAAATAAATGTCATACCCTTTTCCTGGTTTAATAGCCGTTGCTGGGGCAACCAGTAGTATTCCTTTAGCACCACGCCCGGCACAGAATTAAAGGTGGGAATCGGTCAGGATGGGCAGCGCTGTCACCTTCCCCATCCCCACCACCCCCGGGGCTGCTCCTCCCGACTCTGACAGCGCCTTCCCCTCCCCGGGAGCCTGAAAACCGGACAGCGAGATGCTCCTGACACCAGAAACAAAACACTCCACACCACCCTCCCCCCGGCATCCCGGGAGGTGACCTGCAGGGCACAGAGCGTGGGCAGGACAGGACAGGACAGGAGCTCCCGGTGAGGCGGCACCGGGCAGGGCTGGACGGGCCGCGGGCTCAGGTGTAACACACGGGATAAACACGGGGCTCGAGGCGGCTCAGCGGGAAACAACGGGAGAACTAATAGAGTTAAAGATGCCTGAGAAGAGGGAGATGCGAAACGCCATCAAACCCTGCACTGGGCACACATATTTGGGGACCTCTCCTCCTTTTTTCTGGTCCAGCACCCGCTGCCCCCCCGCCCTGCCAAGGAGCGCCGTGCTCCCATCCCCGCTCCCAAGGGAAGGATGCAGCACCGGGAGTC
>VWZU01015895.1:484268-494375 GCA_013397095.1 Sterrhoptilus dennistouni | reverse complement strand
ATGAGCGGAGGGGCAGCGGGGAGAGGGGGCGGCGGGACGGGGGCACCGGCAGCGTTCACGGCTCATTCATTCTCCAGCGAGCCCCCAGGGGGATGTGTCAGGGATGGAGGGACTGAACCGACGGCTCGGCTCAGCCCTGAGCTGGGAAATGGAGCCCCGTCCGTGCCTGAGCACAGGGAGATCCCAGACAGCAACGTGAGCATCCCTGAGCTGCAAACCCCGCACGGCTCCGGCCGGGAGCGGCTGTGGGAATTGCTCCGGCCGTGGACGTTCCTGCAGGCCCAGCTCTGCCCGTCCTGGGTGTGATTTAATAATTCCCTTTAATAAAAGGGAAACAAGAGACTCGTCAGGAGAGAAAGGAGCTTAGGTTTAAACAGACGCCGGAGTTTGAACAGCCGCTATGATCTTTAAGGAAAGGGGTTTGTGTTCGAGGGATGCTGGGGGCTGTCCCTGCTTCCCGCAGACCCCACAGACCCATGAGATCCCTGGCAGTGCCTGGGCCCATCTGCTGAGCCCTCCTGAGCAGGGGCAGGACGTGGGCACAGGGGGGTCTCCCAGTTGTCACACTGAGCCATTCCACTAAAACCACCCGGAGAAAAGCAGGGTCAGCATCAGCATCATATCTATTTTCTGTTGTCTATTGTTTTTCACAGCTGCTACAGCACCAGCTGCCTCAGTTCTGTTATTTATTCCTCGAGATGGTCTTTGGTCGGGGGTTAAACCCCACTCCCCTGGCAGGCTCTGCAGGCAGCAGGGATTTCTCCCCTTCATCCCAAAGCCCGGGATAAGGGCGGCCCCTCTGGCAGCCCCCACAGCCTCGGCTTTCATCTCCACTCCCTGCTGAAGGATTGGGATCCACGGCTCTGGGAAGTCCCAGGAGGGACATAAATCCCATATAAACCACAGCAGATGAACTGTCCCTCACCTGTGTGCTGGGGCTGGGCTCGGGGGGAGCCACACAGGAGTGGGGGCTGATTGAGGGGCTGTGCCAGGACCCCCCAAATCTCTGCTCCCTCTCCTCCAGCCCAGGGACCACCCTGAGTCCCCCAACCCAACTCCTTCACTTGGGGAACATCCTCATCACTCCACATAACCCCACCAGCAGAAAACTGCTGTACTTCACAGGAGAGGTGTTCAAAGAACAATTACTTCGTCTTAGAACAACAATAATCTCAGGTTCCACAGTGGAGAGGGAGAAGCCTGTGGGGTGCAGCCCACCCTGTGAAGGGACTGACAGGACTGGACCCACTTCAAGGCTTTTCCAACCTACACAATTCCATGATTCTGTGATTCCATTCTATGGCAGCCCGAGCAGCCAGGGCCAGACATACACACACACACAAAAAATATAAATGTGGTTTTAACTGGAGGTTTCTAACGGGTCTCCTTGTGTGTGCCTGGGGGATTAACAGTGTCCAGAGGCTTCCCGTGCCCGGCAGCTGCGTCACGTCGTCACAGCAACCTGCTCGCCATGGCCCTGGAGCCGCAGCTCCCACTCCATCTCTCCTGGAGTTTCTTTTAATTACAGATGGGAAAGGCTGTTGAAAGCCGGGTCTGGAGGCCCCCAGAGCCCCGGAGAACCCGCTGACCCCGGGTCTGTGCAAGCCCGGCACTGACACGTCTCACTGCAATGAATGTTGCTGTGAAACTGTCACAGGGCAGAGCAGTGGCTTTGGGGATGCTGCCATCCCCTCCTGGTCACAGCTCAGCTGTGAAACTTATCTCACTTTGGTGTGGCTTTTTCCCAGCAACTCACACCCCAGAGAGGCCTGTCGAGCCCAGATGGATGAGATGACCTTTAAAGGTCCCTTCCAACCCAAACCACTCCATGATTCCCGAATTTCCCCTCAAGCATCAGTGTCACCTCCTTAGCCAAACACACCACAGAGAGAGAAATAGGGGTTTGTCAGGAGGGAGGAGGAAGCACGGTCCCATTTTACAACCTCAGCCCCAAAACTGAGCTGGAATCCCCTCCCCTGGGTGGGACCCACGGGGTGATGTTTATTCACACAAGGTGAGGCTGGTCCCTGTGAGGTGATGCCAGTCCCTGCAGGGTGAGGCTGGTCCCTGTGGGATGATGCTGGTCCCTGTAGGATCAGGCTGGTCCCTGTGGGATGATGCTGGTCCCTGTAGGATCACGCTGGTCCCTGTGGGATGATGCTGGTCCCTGCAGGGTCAGACTGGTCCCTGTAGGATCAGGCTGGTCCCTGTGGGATAACGCCAGTCCCTGCAGGGTCAGGCTGGTCCCCACACTCCGGGGCTGCTCTCCCCTGCTGCCTTTGATCAGAGCACGGCTCTGGTTTCCCTGCCGGCTGCTCTCCGTGCCGTGGGTTTCCAGCGGGAGGTGGGGAAGCGCAGTCAGCCTGACCCTCCCCTCCTCGGATCTGTCATCAGCAACACAGAAATCCTTCCCGGCCCCAAGTTACTCAGCCTGAATCCTGCAGGATTTGCTGGGCTGGCAGGATGGCAGAGCAGCCCTGCCTGGGTCCCCCTGCCAGTCCCACACCCCCAAAGCCCCACAGCCACCCCAGGGACAAGTGGAGCAAAAAGATGGATTTCCTCCTCTCCGTCATCGGATTCGCCGTCGATCTGGGCAACGTCTGGCGGTTCCCTTACATCTGCTACCAGAACGGAGGGGGTAAGGACACCACAGGGCTAATTTAAGTCTTCCTTTGGAGAAGAGCTGCCTTTTTCCTCATTTTACATCTTTCCCACCCTGAAAAAGCCACTCTTCCTTCTCCTTCTTTGTTTCCAGCTGCTCCACTTCAGACAGGGCGGTTTAGAGACCGACCCAACTTCTCCCGACATTTGTCTCTTTTCTCTGTGTGTCTTTCTTCATTCAAAATCCTCCTCCACTCCCTCCATCCTCCTTCCCTGGGGTCCTTTCCTCCTTTCCTGGTCTTTCCCTCCTTTCCCAATGGGGTTAGAGGTGCATTAGCAGCTCTAGGATCACAAAGGGAAAATTAGCATGGTCCAAACTGCAAAAAAAGGATTAAGATCCGTAAATTTGGGCTGGGAGGTTCACACATTTCATGATCTCAGGACTCTGGGAAGCTGCCCTTCGGGGTGGCTCCTGGTTTAAAATCATCCTCACCCTCCTGCTGTGAATCCTGGCTGGCAGTGCTGGACCTCACGGCTTTGAGGGATCAATGGGAAGCAAAGACACAGAAACACCATGAAGGGGAAAACCTTCAGTAAATGACAACGAAATAAATTGCTTGGAATGGAGCAGGGTAGAAACCCCCCTCACATGGAAATGCAAAAGGGGGGATGAGAATTTTTGTGCTGTTTGGGAAAGCGCAGCAGATTTAATTGCCAAAGTCGGCTTTCGGGGAACATCCTCTACTGCTCGGGAAAATTAGAAAGAGGTAATTAGTTCCATACTCAAGGCAAAACTGTGGATCCCAGGTGCCCACGTTGAAACAGAGTTATTTGCGAGTGGCTCCTGTGGGATTGGGAGCAGAGCTGAGCCCCTCTGCGTGCCTGTGGTTGGGGTGGGTAGTTTCCACCTGCCCCAGCCCCATGGAGCGGGAACACTGGGACGGGCAGCACTTGGACTCACCCACAACCCAGCCTCTGCCTGGAAGGAAAACACTGAAAACACTTGGTCCTGTTGGGCCAGTCCTGCCAGGCAGATAGGGGGCTGCAGGAGGGTGCTGGGGATTTTTGGGATATTGGGGATAAGTGGGAGTGCTGGGGATACTGGGAGTGCTGGAGGTGCTGGGGGTTTTGGGGATACTGGGAATGTTGGGGTGCTGGGGATGCCACACCACACACACATCTGTGAGAGGGAGGAGCCGTGGGGGTTAAATTAACTAATCCCAGCAGAACTCGGAAAGCAGTCCCACTTCCAAAAGCTCCATGGGGTACAAGTGTAGCCCCAGTAAAAATGAGGATGTTATGAATAATGCAGATTACAGCGTTAATTATGTGTCTTGGGGTGGCTGTGCATATTCAAGTCAGATTTTCCTCCAAAACTCTTCCAGACCTGAGGGGTGCTGGGTGTCCCCTCCCCTGCACCCCAATGGTTTGTGTGGTTCTTTGTTCCATCCTGGCCAAATGGTGCTTCCCCAGCAAGGGCTGGGACTCCAGCAGGGCTGTCCTGGGAGCACAAGAAGCTGGAACACCAAACAGGCTCTCACATCTCCGAGCTCCTCTGACCAGATCACTTCTAAAGCTTCTCACAAACACGTCCAGATCTGCTGGGGTAGCACTGGGAAGGAAGGAGGTGACAATGCCGTGGTCCCCCAGCAGCCTGGTGGTCACTCTGCTGTGCTCCCCACCCTGCAGGAGCCTTCCTCATCCCCTACACGCTGATGGCTGTTTTTGGGGGGGTGCCCCTCTTCTACATGGAGCTGGCCCTGGGGCAGTTCCACAGGACAGGTGCCATCCCCATCTGGAAGCGCATCTGCCCCATCTTTAAAGGTGAGAGACCCCCAGCCCAGGTGACACCATGACCCCAAACTCGTGTCCCAGGGCTGAGCCCCATCCTGCTTTTCCCAGGCATCGGCTTCGCCATCTGCATCATTGGCCTCTACGTCTCCTTCTACTACAACACCATCATTGCCTGGGCTCTCTACTACTTCTACTCGTCCTTCTCGGGCACCCTGCCCTGGGCCAGCTGTGACAACCCCTGGAACACCCCTGACTGCACCAACTACTTTGGGAAGAGCAACGTGACCTGGACCAACTTCTCCAGGTCCCCTGCCGAGGAGTTTTACACGTAAGGGCACAGGATGTGGATGGTGTGAGCTGGGCACAGCTCCTGAGGGGGCTCTGGGAGCAGGCTCTGAGGTGGGAATGCTCCTGGGGAGCTCACAGACTGCCTGCCTCCGGCTGAGCCTCCTCCCAGCCCTGGGGATCCCTGCCTGCAGGAGGAAGGTCCTAGAGATCCAGGAATCCAGGGGTCTGCATGACATCGGGGGGATCCGCTGGCAGCTGCTCCTCTGCCTCTTCCTCATCTTCACCATAGTCTACTTCAGCCTGTGGAAAGGGGTGAAAACCTCTGGGAAGGTGAGGAGAGCTCCAGCACTGCCCTGCCAGGGCAGGAGGGACCCATCCCCTGGTAGGATCTTGCCACCCACCAGACTGTGGAAGAGGGAATGTCGCCTCCTCCTCAGCCCCTGTCCCTGAGGCCACCAGGAGTGCCCCCAACACAGGGATTTGGTTGTTCTGTGGTGCCAAGGGGTCACAGCTGCCTCCCCCCAGGTGGTGTGGGTGACAGCCACGCTGCCCTACGTTGTCCTGTTCATCCTGCTCATCCGAGGGGCCACCCTGCCTGGAGCCTGGAGAGGGGTTGTCTTCTACCTGCGCCCAGACTGGGGGAAGCTCCTGAGCACGGCGGTGAGTGCACGGTGGGACACCCTGCCCGGGGCATGGCAGCACCCAGGACACCCACCCACGGGTCTGGCCCCACCACGGGGCAATGGGGCCCTTGTTCCCACAGAAACGAGGCGCCCTGGACAGGCTCTTGGAAATGTAAATCCATAATTGAATCACCCATCTCATTCTGGCGGGTTTTGTTTGTGCTGTGCTCCCCCTTGGGCTGACAATGGGCTTCCTGTGGGTAATTACCAGGCAGCACTTGAGAATTCTCATTAAAGGTAATGAGAGCCGTGCTGCCAGCACTGAACGTGCCGGGCAGGAGTGGGCACGGCAGGCTCGGGGCTCCCCTCCATCCATCCATCCATCCATCCATCCATCCATCCATCCATCCATCCATCCATCCCCGCTCCGAGTGTGGGTGAGCACAGGTGAACATTGCTGAGCTCTGCTGCTGCAGGACCCCAGGGTGGAAATGAGCTCGCTCCATGACACAGCAGCTTCTCAGCTCCCAGCACATCTCCTGGGGGCACGGGGCAGGCAGGAGAGGAGATCTGGACACACGTGTCAGCACAGCCCCTGTGCCATGGGGTGTCCATGCCATTGGCACCTCCCAGCCCCATCCCAGCCCCAAGGACCCCCTGCCCTGCCCATCTTCCTGTTGTGTCTCCCTCCAGGTTTGGGTGGATGCTGCTGCACAGGTCTTCTTCTCCTTGGGCCCTGGATTTGGAGTCCTCCTTGCTCTGGCCAGTTACAACCATTTCCACAACAACTGCTACAGGTGAGGGTCCATCCCAATGGGCACAGCTGGAGTGGAGGCATGTTCTGGCAGCTCCTGTGCCCCACTGCCACATCCCAAGAGCTCCTGGACCTCATTGCCACATCCCAACATCTCCTTCTCCCCACTGCCACATCCCAAGAGCTCCTGGACCTCATTGCCACATCCCAACATCTCCTGGTCCCCGTGGCTGCAGGATGGGCATCTTTCCCCATTTCACTGATGGTTCTGGTGTGAGGGGCCAGGAGAAGGAACTGGAGTGGGAGAAGGCCAGGACAGCTGGAGTGGGGTGAGGGCTGATTTGGAGAGGGCTCTTTCCCTCTTTTCTGCCTTCCAGGGATGCACTTGTCACCAGTGCTGTGAACTGCCTCACCAGTTTCCTCTCAGGCTTTGTCATCTTCACTGTCCTGGGCTACATGGCCGAGATGAGGGACGTGGAGGTGGAGGATGTTGCCAGAGATAAAGGTTCTCCTCTCTCCAGCAGCTTTTCCCTAAGGGAATTCCTACCCCCAGGGCTGTGCCAGGGAACAGCCAAACAAGCCAGTGTCCCCTCCTAGGGCCCAGCCTCCTCTTCATCACCTACCCTGAAGCAATTGCCAACATGGTGGGATCCACCTTCTTTGCCATCATTTTCTTCCTGATGATGATCACCCTGGGGCTGGACAGCACGGTAGGAGTGGGACAGCCCAGTGTCCCCAGCAGGGACCAGGGGTGGCCGTGTCCCATGGCTGATAGTGGGGTGGCAAGGGGGATTATGGCCTTAGGAAGGGATGGGATGGGACAGGATGGAAAGGGATGGGACATCCCCGCTCTGCCATGCAGATTTTCTTGGAGGGCAGGACTGTCCCCACATCCCATCTCCCCACCCCATGCCAGCATTTCCTTTGTAGTTCGGAGGCTTGGAGGCCGTGATCACGGCTGTGATGGACGAGTACCCCCAGGTCCTGGCAGGGCGACGGGAGCTCTTCGTCCTCGGCCTCATCACAGTCTGTTTCCTGGGCTCCCTCAGCACCCTCACCTACGTGAGTTCCACTGGCACCACCCTGCCCTGGCCCCCCACATCCCCTCCTTCACCCCTGTGGGGTCTGCAGCCTCCCCCTCCTGATGCTGCTCCAGGGGGGGGCCTACGTGGTGAAGCTGCTGGAGGAGTTTGGTGCTGGCTGCTCCATCCTGGCAGTGGTGCTCCTGGAAACCATTGCTGTCTCCTGGTTTTATGGTAAGAAACTGCCTCTGTCATGGAAAACACAGGGGTGTGTGACCCTGCACAGGTGAGTAAATCCCGGGCACTGGATCCTGTGTGTGGCTCCTGGTGTTGTGTCCATGTGGATATCCCTGAACCCACATCCCCAGTGTGATCCTGGGGCTGTGAGGGCTCTCTCCTCCGGCAGGGATCCAGAGGTTCTCCCATGATGTCAAAGCCATGTTGGGCTTCACCCCGGGGCTCTTCTGGAAGCTGTGCTGGGTCGCCATCAGCCCAGCCCTGCTGGCAGTGAGTATCCATGGCAGAATTATGGACAATGTCATTGCTGTCCCTCTGGACACCCTGCAAGGCAGCCTCTCCTCTCTGATGCTCAGCTCCCCTCTCACTCACACGAGGTAACCAAGCTGCCAGGAGAGTGGACAGGGCTGTGGGATCTCATCCCAGCCCTCCCCATGCTGCTGCCACAGCGCCCACAGCCCCAGGACCTCACTGAGAACGGGAACTGGAAGTTCATTTTCCAGCCTTTTCCACAGCTCCAGGGCAAAGCTGGGTGCTCACAAGGGTGGAAGCTCAGCTTTGTCTCATCCTCCCAGCACGCGGCATCCCTGGCAGGGCTGGCCACGGGTCCATCTCCCGTGTGCTGGGCTGGATCCATCCCTTTGAAATGCCAGCTCCCACGGCACTTCAAAGGCTGCCGTCGGCAGAGGGGTCTAATCTCACTGGATCTGCAGGAGAAGAGGCCTTGTGAGGATTAATTATGGCTCTAAGCGCTTTGCCCTGGTTATTAAGAGAGGAGTATTACCATCAAAGCACAGAGCAAACGGTTTTGTTTTCAGCACGGGGCTGAGCAGCCTCCACAGGCTCACAGGCCTTGTTAGACAGAGGCCCCCAGCCCTCACCCAGCCAGGGGTGGCAGCCTGGGACATGTCCCTGTGGTGTCCATGCTGGATTTGGGACCACAGGGGGAGCAGCAGGATGTGGATGGTGTTCAGAGAATCATGGAATCACAGAATGGTTTCAGTTGGAAGGGATCCTAAAGGTCATCTTGTTCCATCCCTGTACCCTGATAACCTGTGGGGTGAGCTGGCATCAGTGCCAGGGCTGGGGAGATCAGGGAATTGTTTCGTTTGGAAAAGTCCTCTAAGATCAAGGAGTTCAAGCATCACCCAGCACTGCCAAGGCCAACACCCACTACACATCTACACATCTGTTAAATCCCTCCAGGGATGGGGACTCCACCACTGCCCTGGGCAGCTGTACCAGGCCTAGACAGCCCTTTTGGTGAGGAATTTTTCCATGATGCCCAATGCAACCTGGCACAGCTTGAGGCCATTTCCTCTGGTTCTGTCCCTTGTTCCCTGAGAGCAAAGTCCAACCTCTGCCTGGCTGCACCCTCCTATCAGGGAGTTGTGGGGAGATAGGAGAGCCTTCCTGAGCCTCCTTTTCTCCAGGCTGAGCCCCTTTCCCAGCTCCCTCAGCTGCTCCTTCCCCAGCTCTGTTCCCTTCTCTGGACCTGCTGCAGCCCCTCAGTGTCTGTCTTGGTGTGAGGGGCCCAAACTGCTCACAGGCCCCTGTGGCTCTGCTCGTTACAGTTCATAGTCATCAGCTCCCTCCTGGACCAGCCACCCCTGACCCTCTTTGACTACCAGTACCCCGAGTGGAGCATCTCAGTGGGATTCGTCATCGGAGCATCCTCCTTCATCTGCATCCCCCTCTACATGGTGTACAAGCTGGTCTGGACACCGGGGTCCCTTAAGCAGGTCAGGAGCAGCTCGGACAATCCCACAGCTCCTGGGTGGGCTGGGGTGGGCAAAGACCCCATTAGGGGTTGGGGAACCAGGCAGGTGGTTGATGGCATCCTCAGCATCATCTCTGTTAATTAAATCCCACCGGGAGAGCTGCCTGGGAAGGGCTGGGAGGAGGGAGGAAACGCCCTCGCTGTGTTGTGTGTCTCTCTCAGCGCCTCGCCGTCTGCATTCGGCCCGAGAAGATGACCAGAGTCCCCCAGGCCGAGGGGGTGGGCTTGGCCCCCGTCCTGTAGCCGGGGGACACGGACACTGCCCCGGCTCCTTCCTCGGCACAGCCACGGGGGAGCTGCCACCGCCCTCCTCATCCTCCCCACGGACCGGACCGGACCCGGCGTCTCCTCCACGAGGTGGAAGCGGCTCCACCGGCACGTCCTGGTGGGGCAGAGCCGCGTTCTCGCTGCTGGCAGGGAAAAATCCCTGCAGGGGGATCCCACAGCAGGGAGAACGGGACCCATCGCTGCGGCCAGGGGAGCCAAGGGGCCAAACACCCGGGCTGGGGATGGAGGAGAACCCCAACGGAGGTGTCCCCCCCGTGCATGTCTGTAGTGTTCGGAAAATAAAGTCGATGCCGATGCTCGGAGATGAGGAAAAGGAGCTGGAGTGTTCCTGGAGCGCCGTGCGCGGCTCAGAGCTCGGGCTGGGGCTGTCGCTGTCCAGACACGCCTTGTCCCGCTGCAAAGAGCCAAACAAAGTCCGGCGGAGGAACTGCCCGAGCTCGGGGGTGGGTCCCGGGTGCTGCTGCCGCCGGGGATCCAGGGAATAGGCATTTGAAGGGGGAAAGTCCCTAATACATCTCATTTTAAACCCAAATCCTGGGGCGGGGTGATGCATCCCTGGGCTGGTGTCAATCAGCCGCCTGCCGTGGTTTCCCAGTCCAGCGCAGCATGACCGCTCCTGGGTGCTCGG
The DNA here is from genome assembly GCA_013397095.1 of Sterrhoptilus dennistouni. NCBI lineage: Eukaryota > Metazoa > Chordata > Aves > Passeriformes > Zosteropidae > Sterrhoptilus > Sterrhoptilus dennistouni. The sequence goes on along the minus strand of VWZU01015895.1, from coordinate 484,360 downwards.
GGCCCATAAAACACCTGAAAGCACCCACGTTGGTGACGGCTTGGGGGGATACACAGGGCTTGGGGGGACACCCCGGGGCTGGGGGATGGAGA
>VWZU01015895.1:469150-484086 GCA_013397095.1 Sterrhoptilus dennistouni | reverse complement strand
ATGGGGCTGGCGGCGGCGCGGGGCTGGGCGCTGTCCCCGCTGTCCCCGGGCCCGGCGGAGCGCAGCCGGCCCTACGCTGTGCTGCAGCACCAAAACCTGGGTGAGGAACGGGGTACAACCTCGCCACGATCCGGCCGGGGGCTCGGGAGTTTGATCAGGGAGTGTTTAATTAACGTTCTTTCTGTTCCCGCCGCAGTGCTGCTGGGCAGCATCCTCAGCGCTCTCCTGCTCACCATCATCCTCATGGCCGTCTGTGTGTACCGGCCCGTCCGCCGGCGGTAGCGGAGCGGGACCCGCCGGGGCGTCCAGAGGATGCTGCGATCCGCCTGCTTCTTCCACCCGGAGTCCGCCATCCCAGCACCGCTTCAGCCCTGCCGGTTCTCCTGTCCTGTACACGACATCCCGGCACTGCTCTGGACCCTCCAGGCTCTCCCTGCGGTCCCTCCTGGTTCTCCCGTGCTGTTCCCACCGTCCTGTCGTCGCTCCATCAGCTGCTGGGGATGCCCTGAGGATGCGAGTGTGGCTTTTCACCCTTCTCTGTGTCACACGGCTCCATCGTGATGTGGCTTCCAACAAGGGTCTGGCCGGGTGCTGGAAATCACCTCCTCCCTCAGCAAACAGACTCCTGGAGCTCCCGGGGGCGTGTGCTCGGAGCAGGGACTGGAGCAAGGCGCCTGCCTCCCAAATCCCAGCGTTCTGGCGAGGCTGATCCGACACCGAGTGCTGGAGAGCATCCCCGGGGCGTGCAGGCACTGGGTTGTCACAAGAACAGGGACATTGTCTGGGGAGCAGCTCCACGTGCTCAGTCACAGCACGTCTGCTTTTTGCTGCCTGGTTAATTCAGGTCCTGGTTTGAACGCTGAGTGCTGGTGGCTGGACGGGGCTTGGAGCAGCCTGGGGTAGTGGGGGGTGTCTCTGCCAGGGCAGGGGGTAGAACAGGATGAGCTTTAAGGTCCTGTTCAAAAATATTCCAAAGGTAAAAGCTCAGTGACCCACCCAGCAGTGGGTGAGGGGTTTGGTCTGTTCTTGCCTCTGAGCAGAAACACTGATGCATGACCCGATCCTGGTGTAGTTTTCCCAGGCCAGGCTTCTCATGCCCAACGTTATTTGCTTTAACTCCTGGCTAAAAAGCCCCATCAAACCAGCCCTGCTGAACCTGTTGGGAACTGGGGTGCAGGTGAGGAATTCCAGCATGTGCTGGTCACTGTCCTCCTGGAAACAGGAGCCTCCAAAGGTCTGCAAGCCAGGTCGATTCTCTGGAAGCGTTTGAGTTCCAGCCAGACCCATTTTATGCAGTTTCAGTAACAAGTGTTTACACTGAATCCCACTTCCCATACGAATGCTGCTATTTTGTTTTGCACTGCTGTAAGTACTAACTGGATTTTACTAATTATTACTTTGATATTTAACATAGAGGTGTTTTGCTTAGTAATTTATTTAGAGTTTTAAAATGTAACTCCCATAACAATTGTTGTTGACCTGTTCTTGAGCCCTCGTGCTTCATCTGAGGTGTTTTCCATTCTGTTTGAAGGACACCAAGTGCTGGCATTGAACAGAGATTTCCTTTCTGTTTTGTGAAATGACAGTGAGCCTGGCCTCGAACAGATGGAGCTGTTAATCCAAGAGTGAGGCAGCAAGGCAGCACTGTTCTATTGCTTTCTGCTCCTCCTTTTGCTCCCTGATTCTCCTGTGTTGCTGATTTTTCTTGGTCCTTCATCGCTGTGAAGCCTGGCCTGCAGCCTGTGCTGCTCGTGGGGGTGGATGGTGAAGCTCCCAGCCCCAGCTCTGCCTTCCCTGGAGCAGAATTCCTGTTTGCTCTCATTCCTCACTCCCTGCTATGCCTCTTTGTACAAATAAAACGCTCAGTAAACAATCCAGGCTCTTATTTATTCACGGCTGTGCTGTTTGTTATGAACCGGGCTGGAGCTCCACAAGGGGGTGAGGCTCTCCTGATTCCCACCTTTGGTCCTCTCATGGTTTCTATCTTGTTTTCAGTGGGATGGCAGTGCTGGGGGAACGTTTCCATGGATGTTTGTCAGCAAGGAGCCATTTAACAGCACAATGGAAGCGCATCCTACAACAGTTGTGCAGTTTCCAGCAGCTCAGCTATGAATCAAAACTCAGCCAAAGCAGTGTAAGAAGGGTTTCCAAATAAAGAAAATCATGGATTGCTGCTGTAAAAAGCCTTGAAATGGGGTCAAGAGCACAAAAAAGCACATTGTCTTGCTTTCAGGAACTAACAGCATCAACTTAAAGAAATGTTAAAGCTGGTTATAGTTTTAAAGAAGCTACAGGTGTTTGTAACTCTGAGTTTCTCTTTCCTGCATCAGCCTCAAGCTGTCTCAGAGAGACTTTATAGTTACACAACAGTCTTGGTCTTAATATTAAACATACTCACAACATTCTGCTCCTCTCTTACAAGAAGGTGCAGAGAGAAATTAATAGGGTTTCCTGCCTTTCACTGCCTTAATGTCTTTCAAGACAGGGAGACCCCAAACTTGGCTGAAAATATCCAAAAAGTGGTTCTGGGGATTATGTGTCTGATTCACACTAAGCCAGAAACACCTTGGAGAATTTAATAGATGATAATGTCACTTTGATGCACAAAAAGATAATTAGTAAAAAAGACTCCAAATACAGTGTTAGAAAAAGTACCCGTGTGTGGTGTAATGTGCAGTACCTTTGGTTTTTCCTCCAGCACACAGAGCATGTCCATCTTACACTGAAAGGGTTAAGTCAGGCTTTAAGAGAAGCAGCACCTGGCTGAGGGAAGCAGGGCCTTCTAGTTTTAGCTGGAATTATACAAATGTCAAAGAAAGAAAGAAAAAAAAAACCCAAAAGCAAATCCAATTTATTTTACAGTCCCAGACTAAGAAGAAGGAGCGTAACAAAATTTCAGCTGAAAGTGCTCAATGTTCTTTTAGTTTAAATATAAAACCAGAACGAATCAGCTTGAAAAATGCTATTTTTACCCCTCTTGTAACCTTTGAAATGCTTAGCAGAAGACAGGCAATGCCAGGCAGACGGGTTTGTAAAGGCAACAGCACTCTTTATTCCCTCTGGAGGAATGCCCACAGCTCCATCTCCTACCTCCCACCCTGTCAGGAGCTCAACACGAGGCCTGTTCCCTTCTCCCAGCTGTGACAGTTACAGGAATCCCCTTTGCAAAGAAAGAAATAAATTCTAACCCACCCCACTGTCCCTGTGCAGGACAGTCTCCATTCCTGCAGCACCAGGAAGCTGTTTTTCAGGGATACAAGTTGTCCCAGGGAACACCACCACTGTGGAGAGGCCAGTCCTTGTGTACACTGAAGGAACTGTAATCATTTCCTATGTAAAACAATGGATTATTTGTTTAAAATAGAGTTCCAAGTTACCAACTGCCCTACTGGTTATGATCAAGTCCATTTTATAGTGATTTTACATTGGTTAATTAATAGTTGGTCACCCAGAACCACCCAGTTTAGCCTGAGGAACAGGAGCAGTGTTAGGAGCAAGCTCAGAGCAGCTGTACCAAAGGTTCCTCCAGCCCTGCCAGCCAGAGCAGAGAGATATTGCTCACATTTATCAACTGTAAGGCTTTCCTGTGGCTGTTCATCGTGTACCTGTGGAGTGCACTTGAGAGTCACAGTGTGAGTACTGTAAACACCGAGAGAAGTGCAGATAAAAGAGCTACAAAGATCCTGTGTTGGCCAAAAACCTGAGGAAAGCTGGTTAAAACAGACCTAGGAATCGTTACAAGACCAGTCTGATGAGTGTAGTTCTAGTGGCTTGGTTTAAAATCAATAAAAATATTCAGGTAAAAAAATAGATGTATTCACATGAAGGACGAGCGCTGGGGTTGTAAAAAGCAACACACGTTTCCCTTGCAGAATTAAAACTTCTCTTCCAATAAGGACACACAAAAAAATCTCACCTGAATTCTTTTTCTGGCTTCATTTAGCACCCACACTCAGCCATGCACACCAAGAGATCCCAAAGAAGCACCTGTGTCTATCCCTTAATTTCTTGCTGCCCTCTGACCAGGGGAACGAGCTGGTTTGGAATCACTGCAGAAACTGCTGCTGTATTGGACAGATGGTCCCATTTCAGCATCTAAAATTTTACTGGCTACTTGTTTTGTCCTTTTTCAGAAAGCACTAGTTTAATCTGGAGCTTGGATGAGCTGTTCAAGTATAAAATTATCCCTCTTAAGCCAAAAAATCTCAGTAACTAGAGGAGAGATAACCACATCTAAACAAAATTAACAGAAAACATCTGTCAGCATAAAAAACTACCGTGTGTGTGTATAGGCAGGGAGATGCTCTCCCATGAAACAGCTGGAAAAACAGGCAATGGTTTTGAATTACTGAGAAATAATGAAGCAGATGAGTATTTCTTTGGTAAGTAATGAAGTTTCCCTCCTGAACTCCCCATAAATCAGGCTTTCAAGCTTTACTGCAATCCTACATCCTGATGCAAAGCAAAATTTCCATCTGCTCTTCAATAAATAAGTTTAGATAAAAACATTTCCTTCAAAGCTAAGACTGCATGGTTGGGGATATCCAAATGTGGAGTCCTGGGATCTAGAACTCCCCCAAACAAAAATAAATCAGGTTTTTGCAGCTGATGCCAACTTAGAAGGCAGGTGAAATGTTTCCTTAAATCAATCCAGGAATGGTCTTCAGACTGACAGCTCTGAAAACCTCCAGTTTTACACAGATTTGGTCATCCCTGCTTCAGGAGGTCACTTAGGAGCTATTTTTCCACAAGAGAGAGCTGTAGAACTTGCTGAAGCTCTGCATCTTCCTTTTCCTTACGCTGCTTCTCCTGTTCCTCCTGCTCCCTCACAGACAACTCCATGGCAAGCTGCAAGTCTCTCTCAAAGCTGGAAGTTTCACTGGAGCTGCTGCTGTGGGAGTTCCCTGTCCTTGTCAGAAAGCTCTCCTGCAGTGCCCTGATGGAAAAGAGCAACTTTGAGAAGTAAAAAAAGACAGAGCCTGTCTCATATTCATTGCAATGATCCTTCCTTGCAACTGTTTTAGACTCACAAACATGAAAATCTCTCCCAGAGGGGAGAGAACAGTTTGAGGATATGAGAACAAGCTGTTCCAATACCTGTAAAATTCCCAATGTCAAACCTGGATTCCTTTGAATCTTTCATAGATACCAACAGTTATATTTTCTATGGGCCTCTAAAAGCATCCTCACCTGGTTTAAAGGTTTCCCCATGTACGGAAGAACCCAGAAGATTCAGTTCTTGGTTTCTTTGCACTTCACTGCAGAAAGACTCCACAGACACCAGAGACCACTTTTAAGTGTCCATTAAATCTATGTTTTTAAAGATTACGTAAGGATTTTGAAAAGGAAGAGCTGCCTTGAAGTGTGCAGCCTCTAATAACCAAACTTTCAATGCAGAGGGATCAAATTCAGAGTTTTAAGAGCAGAAGAGAAGGACTGGGTTTGTACACTGGGTAAAGAATCTGTTGTGTGCACAGACCAGCCCAACATCTGGAAAGAACTACACAACATAAACCAGGGAGGCCCAATTTGGAGTTCTTGTTTCTTGGAAAAGTTGGAAGAAGCACAAGAAGAAACCTCGAGTTTTGTGCATTTGCTACACAAAAAAAAAAAAAAAACCAAAAAAAAAAAAAACAAAAACAAAAAAAAAAAAAAAAAAAAAAAAAAAGCCAAATTGCTTCATGCTACTGCTGGGGGCATTTTTGCTCTGTCACTACATGGTTTGATGTGAAAAAAGGTACTTACCTCTGATACTGCATATTGAGGTCTGAGGAATATGCAACTTCTCCATTGGAATGCACCCCCAATTCCTAGAGATGGGGAAAGAGACAATTCCACAGCAGTTATCAGATCTGCAGAGTAACTCACTGAAAGCAACCCACCTTTATTTCTTCTTTGAAATCCATTATTTTTATCTTCTAAAAGGTCTTAGAAAAACTGATCCTACACTGGTTTCTTTCAGCTCTTGCTGCACAGTCCTTGCCTAAGCTGCCACTGCACAGACCCCAGCACTCACTTTATTTGCACCAGTCTCCAACAAGCTCTGCTGGATGGCAAACTGCATGATCTCATTATCCTCATCCTGCACATGGATGTTCCTGCCATCATCTTGGATGTTGTAGGATTTCGGGATCTCAAACACCGACTGGTCCACCTCGAAATTAGCACCTACAGAAGCCAAATAAAGTTAAAAAAAATACACTGTGCCCTGTTTGTAACAAGTTGTAACTTGAAAGATCCCAATGAATGTTTTGGCAATAGCACATTGCAGCTCCCCCTGTTCCATTCCCTGCAGTTCAGCTTCTCTTTCCTCTGTGCATTCCAGGGACAGGGATGTAAAAAGGTGGGATCTCTGGACTTTCCCTTACCTGCATCACCCTGTGCACCTCCAGGAGAGGCTCCCTCAGCTGTCCTGCAGCCGTTGACATTTTCAAAAGTAATTCGGGCATTCAGCACGTGAAACAGGGGAACTTCTGTAAGAGCACAAGATTTCTGTCAAAATGAGAACCTCTATTCACTTCCACTCCCACATCAAACCCTGACATGATTATGGGATATATTCCACAACAGCTTCCTATAATGAGAAAGCACAGAAGAACTCACTTCACCAAGAAGGTGGCTTTAGTTATTCTCAATCTGTCTCTAAGATTTGCCAAATTTAAGTCACTGAAGCTAAAAAGAAAGGGGCTCACAGAAACTACATTGTCTTTAAAATTATATTTCTGGACTGACACCAGATACACAAAACAATGTTCACGTAGAGTGAGATGAGTAAGAAGCCAATGTGGGTTTTTTTTGTAAATAATATATTGCACAATCAAAGGAAAAAAAATGGACAAGATGTTACAATAAAAATTGCTAAATATTACCGATTTTGACAGGAAATCCTGGTGGAAATTCCAGAGTGATGAAATCCCTAAGTCTGGCAAAATGAGCACTGGTTCTGGCCATCAGGTCAATGATTGGAGTGACTTGTTCCATAAGAGACAAGGGGAACTCTTCACTCATCCACAAGGTTGCTTTAAATCTAAAGACAAAGGAGGATAAAAACATCCTAAATTCACATTTTAGGAACAGATACAAAGCAAAATAGGCAGTTGGGCAGTGACAGGAGGTTGCTAACAAGTTACAGCACCAGCCCAAATATTGGCTTTGACTCAGTGGAATTAAAAATAGGTTATAGCTTAATAGTTCAAGATCTCTCTTCTGATTAATTGTGAAAACTGGAGGGAAAACCACACTGGACATTTGTAAAAATGGTTTCCAGGGACAAACTAGAAATAGTTAAAGTGGTATTTCTCACTTCTGTGTTCTAACAGTGACTTCCTTTGGTCTCCCTATGTCTCTGCCATTCAAATCAAATTCTGGGTTGAAATATTCCTCCAGTGTAATATCACTGGGATTGTTGATTGCAGCATATTCTGTTGTCCTGGACGTACTCTAGAAGGAGAGAGAGAAAAAAAACCAACCTAAAAAGTACTGAACAGACAGTGGCTACCACAAGGAACTTTTCATTTACCCTTTGTGAAGTATCTCCTTCCCTATTGCAGACACAGTGACACACAGCCATAAACACCAGCTGTTATTAGACTGGTTTTACTGTGGTTAGAAACCTCCAAGCTTTTTAGAGACAGGAAAAATCTACTTAGATACTTTAAAGCTGGAAACCAACCAGAAATACACACAAGAGCCACACCATGTCCAGGCTCCAAATCCTTTATTGAAGTAAAATCTTTGATGGAGAAGTTGAAGCCAAAATCTCTAAATCCCTGTAAATGTGGAATGCCATCCTGACAGAGAGCCAGCAAATCCATTATCCACTGTTCTTTTGCAGTTTAGAAGCAAGGGAGCTTCTAAAGCCACGTGGAATCATGGACTGGTTTGGGTTGGAAAGGATCTTAAAGTTCACTTATTTCCAACCAAACAAAAACATCCTCAGGAGAAACAAAAACCTCATAATCAAAACCGCTGCCAAACTAAGGAAACAAGAGGTGACTCCAAACACCAGGGATTCCTACTGGCACAGACACTCACCTGAGCACCACATTCATGCTCCACTGTCCCCAGGAAGGATTCCAGAGGGTTCCTGTCAGCTACAGGTAACAGGAGGGAAAACAAAAACAGCCATTAGTATTAATTAGCAGTAAAAATTGACACTCAGGTCAGGCTTCCAACCCAAAGGGAAGTTGTTCAGATCTCCTGTGAGCTTTACCAGGCAAGCCCAGGACAGCTGATAGTATAAAGCAGGTACAACACACAGAATTGAGAAAAGCTTTCCAGTGATTTCTATGATTAGCAGACACCTTTATGAGTCCCAGTGTCTCAGCGGCCCCAGGGCAGGGGAATTTCCATACAAAGTTACTGGCTGGTCGCCCTTTACTCTAATTCAAATACCAGAAGAAATTAGTAGACCACAACAATAATTCCAAGCAAACAAAGCCTCTGTGAATCTTGTATCCATGGCTAAAGTGAAGTAAGGGCAGGAGTACATTCCAGAGCAGAAAAATACAGCCTTTTAAAACTGTCAGTAAAATTTCAATAGGTTTGAAGGGGTTTTCTTTCCTCTAAATACAGCTGGGATAAAACCAGGTTCATTTGTAAGTTAAGAATAAAATAATGAGCTGCCTCACACACGAAACATGCCAAAGAAAAGCAGGGCAAAGTCAGCAAGAAGAGAATTTCCTCGTTTGTCTGCCCACTTCTTCAGACGCAGAGGAAGTATCAGAGAGCCAAAGGCTTCTGTTTATTCCAAATTTTCCCATGGGGAAGATACCTTTATATCTCCTCTTCTCCTCTTCTGTTAAATGTTCCGTTCTGATCCGTGTGATCACGTTCACGTTGTTTGCCATGTAGACCTTACAAAAAATACAGGGACAAAAACCAAGCAGCATCACAGGTTAAAAGAAGAGTTTCCCAATAAAACATCATGTACACAAAAGTAACTGAACCAACCTCAACACCAGACAGGCATTTCCAAGAGATTTTAAGAACAGGCTTTACCTTGGCTTCATAACCATTGACACCTTCTGATTTTTCTGTCCTCCATACCCAGAATCCAGATGTGGTTCTGACAAAAAGGGAACACCACAAGTGTCTACACAGCTGCATTTCTACACACCCCCCAAGCTGGTTCTTCTAAACATCATTTTAAACAACATTTGACAGATTATTAATCCCAGATACCTGGATAAATAGGTGGAGTCATGAAGAAAGACAAATGTGTGTCTGTTAAAAGACACACTGTGCACATTTACTTAAAGTATTCCTGTGAGAGTTCGTTTATTTGTTACCAAGTCTGAGTTCTTGTCCATCAATTCCAGCATGCGGATTTGGGTGGAATGCAAATTTGCAGTGAGCAATTGTCTCAATCTTAGAGGCCTTTTCCAACCTTAATGATCCTATCCTGCTAATATGATAAACTGTAACTTTTCTGCCAACGATTTCTTTCAACTGGGAACTTCTCGCCAAGCAATAGTGGCGATTTGACCAACCCGCATTTCTTTATCTAGCGATTTGTGAAGCTTAAAGTAATTTCAAACCCAGCCCTGAAAGTTTTAATTACCAACGCTGTTGCGAGTTTATCATTAAAGCTTTTCTCAAACATAACATCCAAATATTTAACTCCCAAGAGAAGCTCTTAGTCTCACCTTTCAAAAGCAATGTTTTTGGTATCAAGGCACGTGCTGATGATTGGAGTCGTGAGGCGCCTCTCCACGTCTTTCCTCTTGGGCGTCATCGACCCCAGCGTCAAACGCTTCATGTGCTGGGAGATCTCAAACCTCTCTGTCGTGACAAACTTCTCATCGTGGTTGATCTCGATGAGCTCTGCCCAGCCACCAGTGTCTGGTGGGAAAAAAAGGCAACATTTCAAGTTAAGAAAACTCAGCAAATGTTCCAGGGTAAAAAGCTGTGTATCAAACTTGGGTCTTTCTGCATTCAGCTGGGATCAAACTTGGGAGATGGAACTAAAATTACTTTTTTTATGTAGGGCAGCAGAAAATGAGGAGGAAAACAGAAAAATACAGAAATTTTAGCCCAGAAATTTTACTTTAGATTTACTCAAAGCAAAGAAGTCAAGCCATCATAAAACAGTATCTCTAGGAGACACATGGATGTAAGCATAAAACCTTCCTAAAACACCAGAGGCCTTTTTTGTGTAAAATCAGGATTTCTCGCTGTGCTCACACAGCATTTGGGGATCAGTGGTGCAGACAGATGAACTCTTCACCTTCCCCCTTGAAGATGACAGTCCTCCTGCCCCTCTCCCAGCTCATGTTCTCGAAGCCCAGCAAGGTGATATCGACGCGCAGCTTGGCCCGGCTCTTCCAGATGCGGCACACGTCGCTCGGGCACACCCTGGAAACCAGGGGCACTGGGAGAAATGGGAGAAATGGAAAGGGAAAATGTGCAAGACAGAGGGAATGAAATCAAGCACAGGGATTGCTCACTCCTGGGAATGTCATTCCAGAGGAGGTGAGATACTGCTCCTCTTTAGCTTTAAGAACAACCAGCTTAGGGCAAAAGCAGCCTAATTTAAAGATGTATATGAAAAGGAAGAAGATATTTGTTCAGACTGAAAGGTGTGAAATAGCATAAACCCCATGCCTGACAGTCTATCAGTTTGATATTTGAAATATTTAGTCAGCTGTGAGGCCCAGTGTTCATTCCTTTCCGGGAAGAGCAGGTACTTCCCAAACAGCCAGTGCCTCCACAGATGACACACGATCACTTCAGTCGTGGGTGGCCAGGGATGGGTAAAAAAACCCCAAGAAAAGCCTTCAGCAATTGCAACAACAGCTAAATTCTGCACTACCAAAAACCAACCAACCAAAAAAAGAGGAAACAAAGAATAATTGTGCAACAGAAGCACAAGAGGTCGTTTTGAGATGGAGGAGATGAGGATTCTGGGGAGCGGATATTTCCCTGCCTGTGTTGCGGGACATTTGTAACTCATTTTTACAGCTTGGAATTAGAAACAAGGAGCAGGATTCTTACCCCAGCTAGTGAACTCCCATTTCATTTCCACATAAAAGTCAGGAGTCTGCAGAAGGAAAACACCTGATGAATACCTTGTGAAATAGTTTGACATTCAGTGCAGCATTTCCTGTGAACATTTCAGATAAAGGAAAAAAAAAAAAAACGAGAGCAGAACTGGAAAAATAATAAGCAAATGCTAAAACTGAAATTGAAAGTAGCAAGCAAAGGCACTGCCCTGCCCCTGCTACTTTCTGGGGAGCTGCTCTTCCTTGTTTTAGTGGAGGGGCAATAATGACTTCAAGATTCAGCCTCCAGTGTTGGAGTACATGACAAAGGATTTAAAAAAAGTCAAGGAAAACATGTGTCTCAGCACTATGGAATATGCAGGTTGGAACAAAACACAATTACCCAGCTGACTGCAGTAGTTCACTTAACTGAACCGCTTGAATGAGAATTCAAGCAGTGATTTCAGTCTGGAGTGAGAGTTGACACTCCAATAAATCATTACCTCGTTAATTTTCTGCAGTAACTCAGGAACTCCTCCAAGGGTCATGGAGGTCTGCTGGTAGTCCCGGTGCTGCAGGATCAGCTGGACCATCTCTGGATCCCCTGTGCTGACAGCCTCGTGCAAAACTGAAAGAAACACAGCCACAGCCTCGTGTCACTTTGCTTGCTGACCAAAACTCCACACTAAAAACAAAGAACATCTGCTGCTGGAAGAATCCCAGCCCAGGTTGCTCCTCAGGCTGTCCTTACCCGTCCATCCCTGCGCGTTCTCCTTGGTCACGTCCGCCTTGTGCTGCAGGAGGACCTTGGCAGATTCGATGTAACCCAAGGAAACAGCCAAGTGCAGCAAGGTCCGGCCCCGTGGATCCCGCTGGTCAACATCCTGTCAGTGTCCAAGAGAGAGAAATAAAGCAGCTTATCAGAGCTTGCACAAAACAGAGGGCTAATCCAGGAGTCAGTATTCCCTGCCATTCCCATGGATCTGCTCCCAAACTCTACTGCGCTGCCCTTTTGTGGGGCTGTCTTGCTTCCCCACGGGAATAAAAGGAGAAGCAGAACGGGGCCTATGGAGTGACACAAAAACTGTAGGGCAGGAGTTCTTGTTGATGCCTCTCATTTCTTTTTCTGTCATAATTTCCCCTCTGTCTCCCCCCACAAGGCTTGGGAAGAGATGGGGGTTCTCATCCGTGTGCGTCACCCCACGGACAGCCGAGAGCCTGAGACCCCACAGAGGGCTCAAACTGTACAACAAAATGAGGGGAAAGGGGGAAAAAAGGCAACAGGGCACACAACACAGATTTTGGACAGCACTTTTGGAAAGGACAGAAGCAGATGGTGTTTCACAAAGCACACACGGCACAATGAGGAGTGAGGGCATTCTCTACACGTCACTAAAATAAAAGAATAAAACTACACAGGCACAAATATCCAAAACATGCAAGCACAACATACTCATACCTTACACATTTTTCACTATTAGCTTAGAGATTTGAAACAGAAGAGCATCTATAACTAAAGGAAAAGGGGAAAGTCAATAGCAGAATGAGAAAGGAAGGTTATTATGCACGTTAACAGCGTTACCCGACAGCTTCAAGTCAGAATATCTCACACAGAGTGGGAAAGCTTCGCTTGAAAGCATCTTCACTTCTGGGGTGGAACATTAATTAATTTGTTCCCCCACCTCCTGCAGCTCCAACAGGTAAAGGGCTCCAAGTGTCCCTCCCCACTGTCTTTATTGCTGTTCCCCATGCCCAACCCCATTTGCCACTCCAGCTGCAGCTGGGAAATGGCTTTGATCCCTTCACAATCCCTCTGGCAGCAGGAAGCTCATCCCAAAGCAGCAGAGAAAAAGATATCTTTGGAATACTTAAAAAAAAAAAAAAGTGTTTAAAAGGAGGTAAAGGAAGTAAGAGACAGTCCATCTTCACAAGGTGCTGGTTTCCAAAGGGAATGGAGGGAGGAAGCAGCATCCCACAGGTGGGAGCTGCTGAGTGATCCCTGTTTAACCACAAACTCTCACAGGTGTCAGAAATAAACACACAGGAGCAACGTGCCAGTGAGGTAAAAGGTTTTGTTAATGCAATAAGGTGATGTAAATTAGATAAAAAGTGACTGCATTCCAAAGATTCTCCCAAACCAGGGCAGGAACATGCTCTAAGCAGGAATTAGTAAGTCAGGTGCACTGTTAGAGCTGCAGGTGACAGTCAGGAGGTGGCACAGCTGGTCTTGGGTTCAGGTACTTGTGGTGTCAGGCATAATTAATTAATCAGCTCTGCTTATTAACTGTACCTCACTCTAGCCCCTGTCAGGGCTTTTCCACAGCAGCTCAGCCAGAAGGATTTTTGCTGCTGGAGCTCTGCTGCAGCTTTCAGGCTGTTTCCTTACGTCATCATGTCCCAGAGAGGGGACAGCTTTGTGTTTTCTACTCTCCAGCATGGAACAATGATCCATTTTTATTTTTACCAGAGATACTGAAAACATTCCAACCAATATAAAAAAACTCTGCCTCCAATCTTGGGCACCAACAAATCTATGAGAACTGATAATGCTCAGCAAGGTGGGGGCTGGTTTGATGCCCAGCAGCAGCAGCAGCCACCTTTGCTGCATGCTGACTTCCCATTAAGATAAAGACTATTTATTGCTTTAATAAATAAATTAATGTCCATCACAACTGCTCCCCTTGAGCGACTCTTAACTCCTCAAAAGGGCTGCTCTGCAGCTGCACTGGAATGCTCAGAGCAAAGCTTTACAGATGGGAAGCCAGCGTTTAGCATCTAACACTTAAAGTATATTTCTACACCTCCTTACATCACTCCCACACCACAAATAAACAGGTAACGAAGCGCAGGGATCCCTCAAGCCCAGCGAACGCTCCCGGCGGTACCACCAGGGTGTTTCTCTCTGGTACAGCAGCGAGCTCGGACCACCAAGCCCCGCGCTGTGGCACAAGCTCTTTCGGGGCCACCAGGCACCCCAGCATCCCCCTCAGGGCCCGGGCCCCCCGTTACCTGGTCCTGCAGCTCCTCGTCCAGCCGCCTGTAGTCGTTATTCCAGACCAGGACGTGCAGGGGGAAGGCGCTGCTGGCCTCGCCTGGGGAGCTCATCCCGGCACACACCTGGGGAGGGGCAGCCACAGCCCCTCACTCTTCCCTCTCTGGATGCTGGAGACCCCGAGTTACTCAAGCCCTGACCCCTCCTCGTCGAGAGCTTCTCGTCTCTCCTGGCACCCACCTGACCCAGGTGTGTGTATGCGAGCCCGGGCCACGACCCCCTGTGAACCCTTCACCCCTCTCTAAGGGGAGCCCCCTGCAAAACCCCACCGCGGGGTCTCTCCTGCTCCTGGTGCCCCTCGCAGCCCCCCGCTCCCGAGGAAGTCCTCCCGGTGCCCCCTCAGCCCCGCTCCCGGGGGTCTCCCCTCTCTCACCCCCTCAGCCGTCCCCGTCCTTCTTCCCTGTTCCTCCAGGGACGGCTGGGACGAACCACAGCGCGGTCGGAGCAGGGGGATTCTTCGCGGTCCCCTGCACTCCGCCGCCACGGACAGCCGCAGGGAAAACGGAAGCTGCTCCGCTCTCCCCCTCTGCGGGCGGACAAGATGGAACGTCCCGTCCGCAGCTGTCCCATTGCCTTCCGCGCGGGGGGAGCGCTCAGCGCTCACCCCGCCTTCGCCCGGCCTTGGTTTCGCTCGCCCGCCCGCCATGGCGGGTGAGGGCAGGGCTTGCTGCACAGCGGCCTCTTCTACCAGCCTTCCGAAGCCCCATCTCTCCCGTTACCGGGGCGCAGCGGGCGGGCGGGCGTGGCCCCGGGCGGGAGCGCTCTGTGCTGCGCCGCCGAACCGGAGCTGAGTTTAAGGCAGGCCCCGTGCCAAGAGTAAAGATGGCATCACGGGCGACATGCGGAGCGGCACAGGGCGGCTCGGCGCGCATGCGCGGGGCCGGCCAGGGGCTGGCGGGGCC
>VWZU01015895.1:440225-469141 GCA_013397095.1 Sterrhoptilus dennistouni | reverse complement strand
GGGTAGGCACGCCACCGCCAGGGCTCGTCCCGGGGATACCTCTCGGGCCGGGGGCCGCGGGGGCGCCGCTGGCCCCGGGGTGTCACCGCCCCGGAGGGGCCCCGCTGCACCTGCGATGGGCCGGGATGGTTTGGGTGGGGAGAGACCTTAAAGCTTCTCCTGTTCACTCCCTTCACGGGCAGGACACCTTCAGGGAGCGCGGCTTGCTCCGAGCCCCGTGCAGCCCGGCCTGGGACACTTCCAGGGCTGGGATTTAACTCGGTGTGCGGGTCCCGCCGGGCCCGGGGCGGGCCGAGCCCCGGGGAATGTCCCACAGACCTCCACCGGCACCAAAGGAAACGTGGAGCTTCCCCAGTTTAGGAAGGAGGAAAGCTGACAGAAATCCACCTTCCAGTGGCGGGGCGGAAAGGTGGGAGGAGAGCGGAGGTTGGGGGATGTGTCATTGCCGGGGACCGGGATGGTTTGGGGGAGTCGAAAAGGCGAGAGCGGGGCTGGGTTCGGAGCCGTTCATCCATTCCCGGGTTCCCAGTGTCAGGGGGATTAGACTGGGAGTTGTCCCACGGCCGGGGTTGTGTGGAGGTGTCCCAGACTTCCCAGGAAAGTTGTGCTGAGGTGTCTGGAGATGCAGACACGCTCAGGGAGCAGCGTCTGCTCTGGGCTGACACATATCCCGGTCCAGATCAGTTTGGGAGCTTATGGAAACAGATCTTGTCTTTAGAAAGGCTGTCGTGTCTCCTGACCATCTGTAGTTCTGCTGCTCTTGTGTCTAAAACTGTCCTGCTTTATTTCATCAGCTCTGTGCGTTTGTTCTATCTGTGTCTTTTCTGTCTCTCTAGTTTATGCTGTTTGTGTTCTGGGCAGGTTCTTCCAACATGATTAATAAATTATGCATGTACTGAAATGAATCAAAACACTGTAACATAGATAACACTTGAATTGGCAGAAGATAGGATGTGGGAGTGGGGAGAACAACTTCTATTAAATCTGAGTTATGTTTAAAAATATATACAAATTCCAAATTAACTTCCAGAAAGTTACTTTCTTCTTTTTACAGAAGGAATTCTTCCCTGTGAGGGCAGTGAGGCCCTGGGCCAGAGAAAGTTGCCCCATCCCTGGGAGTGTCCAAGGTCAGGTTGGATGGGGCTTGGAGCAACCTGGGACAGTGGATGATGTCCCTGCCCGTGGTAGGGATTGGAACTGGGTGAGCTCCAACCCAAACCAGTCTGGGATTCTGGGATTCTACTTGAATCCCTGTAGAAATTTAATTTTACAATAAAAGGCGCTGACATCTCTCAGGCCGGCAATTGTCCCTATCACACAAGGTAGCCTATCTGTGCTTGCACACATCAGGGGTGTTCTGACTCAGAGATAAAGCTGTGTGAATTGTGTTCCTTAAGCTCCTCGGGGTGCCAGAATCACTCTCAGGGTAATCCTGTAACCTGCCCTTTTATCGTGACGTTAGAGCACTGCCAGGTCTTTTTATTTATTTACCAGAAATCCGCTGGCTTATCCACGTATCTAAAGAAATCTTAATTTAATCTTTCTGTAGATAAAAGGAATCCACCTTTTCCTTGAGCTAAACCAGAGGGTTGGTCAGTGTGTGCAGGGGGCTGTGTGAGGAGAACTGAAGGCTGCAGCCTTTGCACCTGCATTAATTAGCACTTCCCCTGGAATCTCATCAATGCCCCCTTTGTCCCTGCGGCGGAGCGTGAAGGGTTTTCTTTGACACGGAGTGATCTTACGGGAGCTCTTGTGCTGCACTTCCTATCCTGGGGCAGGAGCTTCACTTCTCAAACCCACAGCCGGGCTTGTCTCCATCTCACGCTTCCTGTTTTGAACCACCCTGCAGGTTCCTGAAAGCGCCCGCCCGGCCCTGCAGCCTCTCCCCAATTGTCTTTTGTATCGAAACCAGCGTGGGGCAGCCGGGCCGGGCTGTGACCACCCCTGTGCTGGACACTGAGGGCCCTCAATTGCATTGTCCAGCTCTGGGCCCCTCTCTCCAGGACAGATATGGAAGGGCTGGAGCGTGTCCTGGGGAGGGAACGGAGCTGGGGAAGGGGTTGGAGCACCAGGAGCAGCTGAAGGAGTTGGGAAAGGGGCTCAGCCTGGAGAAAAGGAGGTTCAAGGGGGACCCTTCTGGCTCTGCACAACTCCCTGACAGGAGGGATGCAGTTTCCTCTCATCCTGTCCTTGTTCCCTGGGAGCAGAGCCCCAGGGACAGGATGAGAGGAAACTGTATCAAACTGTGCCAGGGGAGGGTCAGGTTGGACATCAGGAGGAATTTCCTTGTGGAAAGGGTGGCCAGGGCTTGGAAGGGGCTGCCCAGGGAGGTTTGGATTCCCCATTCCTGGAGGTGTCCAAGGAAGGACTGGATGTGGCACACAGTGCTCTGGGCTGGTGACAAGGGGATGGTCAGTCACAGGTTGGACTCGATGGTCTCAAAGGTCTTTTCCAACCTCAGTGATTCTGGGATTCTGTGTGTTTTGGTACTGGCTTAAACATATTCTAATCAAGTCCATAATTAGGTCTCTCTTTAAAACTACTCAAATTCCAGGACAGACGCTTCATTGCATTAAATTTAAACCTGAAATATCCAGGGGCAGTGGGTGTTGAGGTGGAGGTAAAGAAAACCCCCAGTGCTGACTGTTGATAAAGCAGAGCAATGCTCTCAAGCAGCCTGGGAATGGGCAAGGGAAAGGATCCCTAAGGATCCCACCCGTGTGTGATGAGGTTTTCTCTAACAAGAAGGGACCAGGCTCATTAATCTGGAAGGCTGCCTCAGTTTGGGTCATTAGGCTGCCATCTCAGTCCATTGCTATTCTTTTTCTTCTTGGAAGTCAAAGTTGTTAAATAAGGGAATGATTTAACAAAGAGTTTGATGTGCTTGTTGTGATTTGTTTTTTAACAAATTGATTTTTTTTTTTTTGTCTCACCTGCTTTAATTTAGCTCTGGGCTGGACTGGTTGTGGTGGGTCAGGAGATGCTCCTGTCCCTCATGGCTCTGACAGGTTTGCCTGCAGCACACCCAGATCATCAGCTCTGCTCAGAAACCACAGCTGTGATCACATCTCATTTGCAGGGATTCAGTCCATTTGTTGCGTGGGTCAGAGGAGACTTTTCCATATGATGCACCAGTGCTCAGATGTGTTCTGACAGGACTCAGAATTTCTCCCATCAGATACCAGGCTTGCCTTGCTCTTGCTTATTTAGCCTCAGACTCATCTCTGCATTTGAAATTTAGATTTTTTTACAAAATGAAAGAGATCTTGATTTCCTTTTTTGCTCTCCTGGGATATGCTAGGTCTGCAGCTCTGACTGCTCACTTGCCTGTTCCTGCAGGGTTCTGGCACATTGAATTTCACGTGTCACTGACAGAAATTGGAATTTCTTCTGGAGACTGAACTCTGAGCAGCCGAGGGACCTGTTTGGTGTCCTGTGGGGATTTATTGTTTCAACCTAATGTACCATTCCTACTTGATTTTATGGCTTTTGATGTTTGAAGCTACATAATAGCTCATATATATTATTTACTACTTCACTTCCCATCAGTTTTCTTTCTGGGCTGCTTATGAGATGGTTCAGTTCAGATCTGGTGAGAGATTAAGTTATTTTGTTTGAGAATTTTCAATTTTATTGAGCCTTTGACTTGGCACATATGTATCCTTCTTTATTATGACACTCTTGTGTGTTTTTATTATTTAAAGGGAAATTTAAAGGACATTGTTATAATATAGAACTGAAAACAAACTGTAGGGGGAAAAGCCTGAGTGCCTGTGGCAGCTTTATGTGTGTAGATTTGGTGTTTTAAAAAAAGATTTCTTGACAAGTTTTAAAAAAAGAAAACAGAGTTTTTTCAAAGAGCAGGTAGGCACTGTTGTTTGGAATACTTTTGTGGGAGTCCACAAAATAACAAGTAAAGCACTTCAAGGTGGTGATAAATTCAATGTCCTGTTAGGTTTAGAAAGGAAAGTATTTTCACAAGAAGAACTGCAAGCAGTGGGGCTTCTTCCCAAATTTCCACTGCAGATCTTCTCCCTGTCCTTGGAATCCCACATCCCTCATGAGTGCCAGGGCTGGTGTTTCCCATTTTCCCAGCATCCAGAGCCCCAGCACATTCCCAGGCTCACCCAGTGGCAAAGCAGGGAAGGTTAAAAGGCAGAGCTGCTCATTTTAGACTCTGCTTTTGCAATCCAAGGTCGTGTTGCTTCCTGTGTTACGATGAGTGGCTTCTTTTGCAGATCCTTGCTGGGCATCCATAAACAGGGGGATCCTGATCTGTGACGAGTGCTGCAGTGTGCACAGGAGCCTGGGCCGTCACATCTCCCAAGTGAGGCATCTCAAACACACCCCGTGGCCTCCAACACTGCTGCAGGTACAGAGGAAAACCGTTTTCTTCCATTAAAAACACATATGGTGATTTTTTTAACGTAAATTAAATTGCTAAACTTTTTTTTTTTTTTTTGAGAGGGCTGACCCTTTTAAGATTTTAAGCTTTGTTAAACTTAGTTATTTTTTCTTATTTTTTCTTATTCTCATAAGTTATTCTCATTGTTTCTCTTGTTCTGGTAGATCACTAAAGTCGGAATTATCTTTGCATTTTGAATTTGATGCCTTTGCTTCAGAAGGTTACTTCAACTTTTTTTTCACAATTCTGGAGTACATCTGCTTCAACCTGAATTTTCTTTTCACTGCTGTTGGGAGGAGCAGAGAATTTTAAGGGGGTTCTCACTACATTCCACATCATAACATCCTAAGCACGTTCCCAGTTATGATATCCCAGCAGGTCACAGATGCTGCCACACGGAGTGTGAATCTGTTTGCTCGATACCTGCTTGAAAATAATTACAGATAGCTGGTTAGTGCAGCCAGCAGCCAAATGTTCTGTGTGTTCTGGCTTTCAGATGGTGGAAACTCTGTACAACAATGGTGCTAATTCCATCTGGGAGCACTCCCTGCTGGACCCTACCTCCGTGATGAGCGGGCGGCGCAAGGCGAGCCCGCAGGATAAAGTGCAGTAAGTGGGAAATGCAGAGTTGTTATCTTAAACAAGTGGGATTATTTTATTCAGCAGTGATGGGGCAACAAGGAATCCATAGGAACCTCTGTGTGTTTGATAGTTTGGTTTTTTTTATTTCCAAGTATTAATTTTTTAAAAAATTTATTGCAAAAATAGGAATACAGCGCTTGAATTCTCTGAATTATTGATTGCTGTTGAATAGTGGGGACCTTTGCTTGCACTTCAGTCAAACAACTTTTCTTTGTCATGTGCTTCAGTTAAATGAATGCTGCCAACAAAATTGAGTTTGGTTGAGGAATTAAATAAAACTTCAGAGATTTTTGTCCCTGACTTTGGTGCTTCATTTGAAAATGTAAATAACAGTGTAGAGTAAGTATAGCTCTTAAGTTGGCATGATTTTAAAGTCTGTATTTCCTTTAAAAAACAGACACCACATGCTAGAGTCTGCAGATATTTGATGGTTGTAACAGACATTTTCTCTGTATGGTCAAACAATCTGCACGGGGTTGTTTTTTAATGAAAATATTTTTCCATGCCTGACTTTGCCACCAGCAACACGCAAAGCTCTGGTTCAATCTTCACTTGTGAAATTTTTCTTCTTCTGGAGCATCTGTATTACTTATGAAAGCACTGATATTTCTTTCCTTTCCCTTCTTGTTGCCTGGATTTCTCTTTGCAGTCCCAACAAAGCAGAGTTCATCAGAGCTAAATATCAAATGTTGGCGTTTGTGCATCGCCTGCCGTGCCGGGAGGACGACAGTGTCACTGCCAAGGATCTCAGCAAGGTCAGTGGCTCCTGGGACAGCACAGCCAAATTTCACTCACTTCCCTTGGTTGCTTTTGGCTTAAATAAATAAAGCTTGACTTCAGCTTGAAGCCCCTTTTTTGTGGATATCACTGGAGGTGGTGATTAAGAGGCATTAACTAAAGTGGACTTGGAGAAAACCCTTTACACAAAAGAGCTGTAGCCAGAACTCTGCATACTCTTGTTCTCCAAGCGTGTCTGATAAATAACTGCTGAATGAGAGTTGTTGCTGCTGTGTGAAATATAATTCTGTTTCTTTTTCAGCAACTCCACTCCAGTGTGAGGACAGGGAATCTGGAGACCTGTTTGCGACTGCTCTCCTTAGGAGCTCAAGCCAACTTCTTTCATCCTGTAGGAACACTTTTTTTTTTTTCCCATTATTTTGATATAAAATCAATTCCAGTTCATATTATTTATACTCATTTCAGCTGATTCATGTTATATTTCAGTCTTCTACTCAGACCTGTTGGTTAAGTGGATATTTTTCCTTCATCTCTTGCAGGAGAAAGGAAACACCCCACTGCATGTTGCTGCTAAAGCAGGACAGACTTTGCAAGCAGAACTATTGGCAGTTTATGGTGCTGATCCTGGCACACAAGATTCCAATGGGAAAACTCCAGTTGATTATGCAAGGTAGGAGTCTCTGATGTCCATAAATCACACAATGGACCTGCTAAGATACATTTCTGTCCTGAAATAATTTGTCTGTTAAATGCTAATAATACTTTCAGAAAGAGTGAGTGAACAAAAATGAGGAATAAGTATTTTAATCAGATCACAGCCTGTGTTCTGAGTGCCTGAGACATCAGCTATGATGCCAACGACACAGGCTGTGCCACAGGACATTAATTAGAGAAGATTTTGTGCAAGTTCAGGCTGCAGGAGTGAGGGTTAGCTGGGGAGTTTGCTGTAGGAATGTCTCACACTGCACAGATGGGTTGGGGCACATAGGGTGGAACCGGGCTGTGAGTCTGTGATGGGTTGATGCATCAAACACATGCAGTGTTGGCTTGTACCAAACCTGTTTCTCTGACCATTTCTGTGTGTCACTGACTGTCCCCTGTCCCTGTGTGTGAGCAGGCAAGGGGGGCACCACGAGCTGGCAGAGAGGCTGGTGGAGATCCAGTACGAGCTCACAGACAGGTTGGCTTTCTACCTCTGTGGCAGGAAACCAGGTGAGCACAACACCTGCACCCTCACACCTGTCACTGGCAGGCACAGGACATTCAGACTGCTTTTTATATCCCTTCCAAATATTCTAATGTTGTATAAATTACACAGAACAAAAAAAAAAAAAGTGTAAGATGAAAGATTAGGGATGAGGCATTTAAAATTGGGATAAAACTGCAGGGTTTTAAATAGACATGAATTAAAACCGAAATTCCTTCCTGATTTTCCACAAATACATGTTCTTTATATACTGTAGAAACTTCCAAGTAGTTTCTTCTAACTAAAATGTACCAGCAGGGGAGTTTTCTGTTGAGTGGGTGCCTTTTGAACACAAGAACACTTACAGATTTGTAACTATAAAGGTGCCTGTATTAGAACCTTATTTTCTTTTTTAATGGAATTTCAATACAACTGATAAGCCTTAATTGGAGTCTTTGATAACACCTGGAAATCACGGCATGAGCCTTCTTTTATAACTTGCCTAGTTCCCTGTAATTATAAATTGAGTAATTAATTATATGCAAGATAAATTATTTAGTGTTGCCTGATGCTTATTATTGAAATCTGTCGGCCAGTACCAACCTAGTAAAGTGCAATTTGTTTTCAACTCTAGAGCACAAAAATGGGCAGCACTTTGTTATACCTCAGATGGCAGACAGGTAAGTTGCTGATTCCATCACATATCTGAAAACATTTGAGTAAAAAAACCCTAATAATTAAGTTTTCTTTCCTTTCTGAGACATCTTTTAAGCTTGTTGCCATTTGAACTTTTTTATGTGTGCCTTTATTAGTCTTGAAAGCTTTTTTGTCATTGAAAGACTATTGGGATATCAACAAAATCAGAAAATTATAGAAGCTGATTGTATTTATCAAAATGCAGGGAGAAGGTGAGACATTTCTGGGAACATACATGGGGAATTCCTAGGAAACAGATTGTGGAGATAATTTAAGTACCAATTGAGTATTTTCTTGATTTTTGTAATGCTTTTAACTTTTGGTTATGATCAATGAACTCATATTTGTGTAAGAAGTATCAAGTACTAATTTTAAGTTCCTGTTCCTCTTTTATTGCTGTGCAATTGGAAATAAGACGGCTGTAAGTAAACCACTGTCCAACCTCCTGCTTGCAAAATTTCTGTGAAAAAACTTCAGTAACTTAAAAACTGTGTGGGTAAAAACCTGTGGATATTCATATTCCAAGGAATTTTTTGGTATTATTTCATTTTAAATTTAAAAATCGTTGTGAAAGAAAGCTTAATAATATGCTAATTCTGATATTATTGTAGCAATATCAATAGCATCAGTGTATTAAAAACAATGCTCAAAGGACTGAAATATTTGGGGGTTTAAGGTAAAAGTGACATTTTAATCACTGAGTTACCAAATTGTAGGATTTTGATATGTAGAACCTATGAAATGCTGTGGATGTAATGATCACATCTTGTTTTCATAGCAGTCTGGATGTATCAGAGCTGGCAAAAGCAGCCAAGAAGAAGCTTCAGTCTGTAAGTAAAACTCCTTTTCTAGATGTTGCAAGTTCTGCACTTCATCTCTCAGGCTCCTTAGCACAAGTATCTCTTGACCCATCTGCTGTAGGAGCAGCTTGAAACACACAAATATTTTGTGAGCCATCACTGTTCATTGGCGTCCATGTCTTCAGTGGTGTTTGGAATCCCATTTGCACAGTGCCTCTGCCTCACCCCAAACACAAAAGGTCTTTTTGTGGTCAGATGGGAGAGGGAAAAAAAATCCATTGACCAGGAAAGGAGTGTAGAACAGGATGGTTGTCTCTGCACCTAGAAATGGGGTGGTCATTTATGTCTGCTGCCTGTGCAGGCTGAGAAAGGAGCATTTCTATGGATTGTGGAGGCTGGAGAAAAGAGTAGAGTTGTGCTGTTATTTTCTTACTGGGTTTCATTTCTTCTCAAACTAACTGTTCTCCTCTACCCTTAGCTAAGCAACCACTTATTTGAAGAACTTGCCATGGATGTGTATGATGAAGTTGACAGAAGGGAAACAGATGCAGGTGAGTGAGACTTTCTGGAATGAAATAAAACAAATCTGGATTGTCACTTTACATACAAGATGCCTATCCAAGCACATGTTCTGTTCAAGTGCTTCTGTATTCAGCAATTACTGCTGAGGGGAGTTTCTTTGTCTTGCTTTGCCTGAAGGGGATGTTAATTGAAAAAAACCTTGTGTTTTTCACACAGTGGAGAACCCTCTGGGGAAAAGCTTTCCTCTGAATTGATTGTGTTTGTGTTTGAAATTGCAGTCTTTTATTTGACAAAGAAATACTGTCAAGCAGTACAGGAAGCTTATTCCCTCTTTTTTTTTTTGTTTTCCTCTGGAGCAGTTTGGCTTGCTACTCAGAACCACAGCACACTCGTGACAGAGACCACTGTGGTCCCTTTTCTTCCTGTAAATCCTGAATATTCCTCAACCAGGAATCAGGTATGAAATCTTAATACTGTAAAAATAATTTAATAGCCAGGGGAATTAAGTACGCTGAAGTAATACTGCTTTACTGCATCTCATTATTGTACAAGAGTTGTATCTACTTGGAAAGAGGTTAAAATAATTTCACATTTCCTCTTTAAATCACACTTCTTGCAATAAATGTAATTGAATAGTCAACTCCAAGTGTGTAGTCTTAGTTTTTCCTGGGAGCTCTGCTGTTTTTCTGATACAGGATGTACTTTTTTTCCCTCTGCATTATTCTGTATTTAGGGAAGGCAGAAACTGGCCCGATTTAATGCCCACGAGTTTGCTACACTGGTTATAGACATTTTAAGTGATGCCAAACGAAGACAACAGGGAAATTCTCTGACTGGTTCCAAAGGTGAGTGAGCTTTTCTTGTCAGCTCCTTTGCAGGCACTTCTTCAGTAGTTTAATCACTCCCAGAGCCCCTCAACAGAGCTGAATTATGAGAGAGATCTATGTATTGTTTTCATTTTTTTTCCCTCTGGAGAGAAAATACCAAAAAAACCTTTTCTAGCTCTTAATATTTTCCTGTATTTTTTGCATGCTGACATCCACTTGTCCAGTGTAGTCTGTTGGGGTTTTTTAATTTGTATGAATTTTATTAAGCTGCTTAACAAGTCTCACCACTTATTTTAACTTGCCTAAACACTTAGAAGAAATAAAAAGACAAAACCATAAAACTTTGAAGTTTTGGACAGTAATCATTCATTCCTCCTAGGGGGATCTAAATTAATTTTTTTTTCAAAGTGTAAACTTCCATTTCTTCTCTAGACTTATACTAGTATGTGTTTCATGTGTTGATCTGCAGAAAATGTGGAGCTGATACTCAAATCCATCAGCAATCAGCACAGCAGTGAAAGCCAGGACAATGACCAGCCTGATTATGACAGTGTTGCTTCAGATGAAGATACAGATCTGGAAACAAATGCAGCTAAATCAAACAGGCAGAAGGTAAGATTGAACTAGTGATACACCCCCAAGTGTTATTCATAAAGGTAATTTGCATAATTTATCAGAAAATTAAGATTTAATTGATTAATTTTGCAATCATGCCTCGGTCTACAAACTCTGTAAAGTGAAATGTTGTTTCTTAAGGAAATTTTATTAAAAAAAAAATAAAAAGCTTCTCTAGAAAATGTGTATGGCTGGAGATAAGATATAGATTTGATTGCATAGATGAAGTAATTGGATCTGCCAAAATCAGTGATTCCGTGGTATTTCACAAATATTTACTGCCTCCTACTGAAGAAATACTGACAGAAGACCAATAGTGTGCAAGTGAGTTAAACTATACCTGGAGTAATGCAGAATGGCACCAAAGGGCAGTAAAACCTGGTGGTTCTATTTTAATCTTCCCTGGGATATGCACACTGGATATTTAGCCGTCTGTCTTTTATAATTTTGCAGTTCATTATTGCATTTTTTTTTAAAAATCCTTATAGAACAGTATTTTATCACTGAAGTGCTGATGCAAATGTCTTCAGAGAAGCTAAGAGCTAATTGACATTAGATTGCTTTTCTAGAGGATTTCAAATGATTTTGGTTAATGGGTCTTGCTAATTTAAACTTCATTTGAATTGTGATGCCTTTAAAGTAAGTACATGAAAAGCTGTTGAAACCTCATGGTCTTGTTTTCTTCTTCTTAATGGTGTAAGTGTTTTTCTCTTCCTTTTCCTAGAGCTTGGATTCAGACTTGTCAGATGGACCAGTGACAGCCCAGGAATATATGCAGGTTAAAAATGCTTTGGTGGCTTCTGAGGTGAAGATTCAGCAGCTAATGAAAGTGAACATCAACCTGAGTGATGAGCTGAGGATTATGCAGAAAAAGGTAACAGAGGAACCCCTCCCTCCAGCTCTTGGGGTGTCTGAAGTTGTCAGAATAAAACTGCTGGAACTGAGGAGGAAATAATCCAGTATTAGGATAGAAAGAAAACTCATTTTAAAGTGGAGGTGCTTTGGGATCAGACGTGAGACTATAAATATTTATGTGCAACATGTGCTTTGAATATTGTTTTTTCGTGGTGCTGGTGGTGATCCAGCCCTGCAAATCATGAGGGTGATTTGACTTTATGTCACAGCTTTGACATCAGTTTTCTAAGTGACAGGGCAATTGTTGCAAGTCTTGGGTGTTTTTGCTGTCTTGCTTCAATATAAGCAGATTTAAACAATGAGGAATCAAGTGCCAGCACACTTAATGTGTGTCCATTTATTTGTATTTTTGTGGAGTAAAGGACAATTTATATCTGAGTTCACTGTCCTGGCTGGCCAGCTAGAAGGGGCTGGCTGCTTACCCTCAGATTAATCCCTTTAACTAGCGTTTAAAATCCTGTTTTCCAAATAATGACAATCCTGAAGGAGTCACTTGTAGAGAAAGTTGTTCAGGCTGTAGGGTGAACCTGCTGTTCTGGGGCAGAGCAGAGCTTTTGGAGAGTGGTGGAACTCTTTGCACCTGAGGCCGAGCTAATTCAGCAGATTGGAATATCCTTGTCTGTTAAGTGCCAACATTCTCTTCTGTTCTGTTGGAATGGTGACCACTGGGAGATCTCAGGGTGTTTCCTTGGTCTTTCAACAGCTTGTACTGGTTTCAGCATTTCTCTTGCATCAATCAAATTAATTTTTCACTTACATTGGGTTTCTTTAGACAGATATAATCATTTAGGGTAAAAAAAACCAACACCTTTGGGGCCTATGAATTAATGAGGCTTTAAAATATTTTCATCATGTAACAGAAGGGAGATCCTTGCTGTCCTGCAGTTTTTCTTCACTGCATCTTTTCTTCCCGATGTGTTAATATAGCAAACTTACTCCAAGTCCACAAAATAATCAGAATTGGTGCATTTTTACTGTCAAATAAATACATAATAATAAAAATAAGCTTTAAAATGCCTTCTTGCTGGCTTCTTAGATAGCAGTAGCTGATGCCTAATTTTCATAAGCTAAACTCTCTCCTTGCTTTGCAGAGCAAGCTCAAGTGCTGCCTCTGGTGTCTGTGCTGCAGTTCTGGCATTGCAGATTTCACTGGCCTTATGTTAAAGTCTTCTAAGTCCTTGTATTGGCTGCTGCAGTGGATCCCTTTGCTTGGAAAACTGTTGTGTTGGCAGTCCTTCCCCCACAGCCTCGTTCTGTCCCAGGATTCCTGTGCCAGTGGAGCAGGCTGGAGGGAATGGGTCGTGTGTTTTGAGCCACAGCAGCCAATTTTAACTAATCTAACTTAGTTTATATCCCAGCAGCTGCTGGAAATCAGCACCTAAATGTTTCCAGATTTGGAACAAAGGTGTTTCTGCGCTTATACCAAGCAAATCAAGTAGATTTTGAAAAAGAAATGAACGCCCAGCCAGCAGTGCCTGGATTTTCTGTCACGGCTGACAAGCGAGTGTGACATGGTCACTTTGCCCTTGGCACTTGCTCTTAGCAAACCAAATCCCACTGCTCAACATTTCTTTCAGCTCCAAACGCTGCAGAGTGAAAACACCAGCCTCAGAAGACAGGCCACAACCAATATCTATCAGGTGCAAAGTGGCTCTGAGTACCCAGACCCCAGCAGCAATTCCTCCCTAAAGCGGCGCCCGTCGGCCCGGGGCAGCAGGCCCATGTCCATGTACGAGACTGGCTCGGGGCAGAAGCCCTACCTGCCCATGGGGGAGGTCACCTACCCAGAAGAAAACATCACCAGGCTGCAGCCTTTCCCTCCACACGTGAGTAAAACTGCTGCTGCTTCTGCCTTGTCTCTCTTGTTCAGCTTTCCTGTCTCTTCCAGCTCTGCTTGTTCACTCAGCTTCTGCCTCAGAGGGAGAATAAAACAACTAGGGGAATAAGCTGTGAGAATTGTGTTTGCTGTATTAACATGTCTGCAGGAGCCTGTTGGTTTGAAAAGCAGAAGCTGTAGCAGTTCTGGAATATGTAAATTGGAGCTTTTGGCTTCTGCTCAGCTGAAGCCAAACTATATATATTAACCACACTATACATATAGAAAATATCAGTATGTAATTGTCTGAAAACCAGGAAGGGAGGGGATATAGTATTTCAAGAAGGTAGGTAAAGTTCATGTATTTTTGGAGATAAACTCACAGGTGTCAATTTGTGGAACTTCATAACCACCTTACAAAATTAAATTAAATTGAAAATTTTTCCCCAGACAAGCAGTTTCTTATTCTGAGTTTGGGACTGGAGTTTGAAGATGGTTTAGATCTGCCTGTCAAGCAGATTCTTCTGGTTTAGTATTTTCCTGTGTGATGTGGAGAAGGAGTTCTCTGTTGGCCAGAGGGATTTTGCACTGAAGTGTTCACACTTTACGGAAGTGACCCAACACACACTCCTGCATTTAATTAACAAGTGCATTTAATTAATTAGCACTGTTAATTTTTTGTTTCACCTTCTTAGATTGCCCTGTGGGCTGGAATACAGAAAAGTATCTTTTAGACACACATTTAAAATGTGTGGATTTTTGACAATATCTTTCCCTCTTGGTAGCAATGTCTTGTATTTCCTTCCAGTTAAATCACTGAAGTGTATTTTTAAGTTACCTTTGGCATGAGGGAGGGCAAATATTCCATGCACATTCCACAGAAGACAGTTGAATGCACCAAGGGAATCAATCCCCACCTTCAATTAAATTAATTTAAGCTATGAAATCTGGATCATTTTAAAGTATATTGTCATGTTGATATGATGGCAGTTCTGGCAGCAAGAAATGTCAGAATTCATTTGTGTGTGACAGTGTTTGCAAAATATGACAGTGCTTTGTATAGGTTCTGTGGTCGTTTGGGTGGAAGTTTGGATAGCAGTAGCAGTTCTGCAGCATTTATTTGTTTTGTGAAGTTAGTTAATTTGGTATGTGATAATTTTTTTTTTATTCTCCATAGAATTTGGCACTTCTGGAATCTCAGTATTAGAATGGGCATGAATCCAATTGTATTTTGAAAGAATTAAGCCCCCTCAGCCTAAGCCAGATTCTCAACATCATTCTTGCTTTATGTCATCTCCATGGTTTTAAGAATGTTCCTTTAACTTCAGTTAAGAGTTTGTTTGTGTTTTGGTTTTGGTTTTTGTCTTTCCCATTTTTAGATCGGGAGGAGTGCGTTTGTGACCTCCTCTTCATCTCTACCTTCCTTCCCCTCCACGCTTTCCTGGTCGAGGGATGAGAGCACACGAAGGGTTAAGTACCTTCCCAATCGGTCTTTTCTCTGGAGGAGGCGCCAATCTCCCCCAGAACCACATCCTCTCTCTTCCCCCTCTCACTGCCTGGCCTTCCAGCCTGCATGGAGCAGAACTTCCTCCCTTCCATCCCTGCTGCCACGAGCTCTGGGCTCCTGCCTCTCTCTAACTTCACATCTTCAGCCTTTAACACCACGCACAGTTCTCCAGGTCACTTGTTCAGCTGCACAACAGCCTCAAGACAAGCTGGCTGCTGTTTGGACAGTGATTTTTCCAGGCTGATATTTCTAAGCCAATGTACAACTCTCCTGCTGACTAAAAGCACTGCATGAGGCCCAGCTTCAAAACTGCTTTCCTTGGGGGCCGGTGGCTTGCACCAGTTCAGGTGGTCCTGATTACAGATAACAAATTTGGGGGTTTAAATGTTTACTCTGGTCTCTCCCTGCCAGGGCACAGAACCTGCTTTGTAAATCCTTCCATCCCCATTTTATTTTGACTGTACAGTGTTTGGACATATTAGTCCAGAAAATATTAGATTTGCAAGTAAGGATAGAAGAAACAACTTTTAAGGGAATATCCTGCTTGGCCAAATGGAAATCTGGGTTTGGCTGCTGTCTGGTACTGGAAACTTGTAGAGGATTTGGTTGATTGTTTTTATTCTACACTGATTCTATATTAGTGTTTCCACAGTATCCTCTTCTTGTAATTCATCACTGTTTGTATTTCTGAGCAGATGGTAGAGCTTTGCCTCTATTAGGATTGTTGTCTCTGTACACCTCGGAGATGGGAAAGGTCAGACTCTAGATAAAGTATCTTCAAAATACATGTCCCTTTTACAACTGATCTTTACCAGCTGTCCTGAGAGAGGAGTGCACAAAAAATGCTGGTTTTTCCTTCTGTGCAGAGTAACTTTAAAGTTGAAAAGAGTTCCAGGTGCTTCACTTAAGAATTGATAGGTTTAACATCAGATGAGTGCTTAACAAATGTACTGAATCTCAGCCAGTGAAAACCAGTTCCTGGTCATATTTTTGGTCTGTCCTGGAGGCAGAAATATTACTTGCTAAGCAGATTCCTAAATGTTTGGGTCAGGGATACAGATTGGAGGTGTCCTTTACAGTTTAACCCTGGAGTCTCTCTCATGGTGACTTCAGGGTTTCTGTAAGAGCCCCAGGGCTGGCTGTTGGGGCTGGAAAGGGCCCTGAGCTGCTGCTCTGTGATCAGAGTGACACCAGCCTGGTGTATTTGACACCAGACACACTGTGCTGGGCACCTGGGTGAAGCTTTGCAGTTTTTAGAAGACTTGAGGAAGCAGATGTGTGGTGATCCTGGGGCCTGGCTAAGGACTTGGCCTCCAAACTTATTTCGGTATCCCTTTCTTCATTCAGCCCTTGCTCTGGGATCAGCCTCCCATTTTGCAGTGGAGCTACAGAGCTCAATCCAGCCTCTGCTCCCTGCATTCCTCCTGCTCTCATTTCAGCTTCCACTTTGGATTTGGCCCCTATCCTCCTTTTGACACTGTTCTTCTCTGACCCTCTACTCTGATGGCTGGGCCTCCTGCCCTTGTTGCATCCTGTGCTCTGAGGCACAACTCTCACTTCTTTGGTCTTCCAACTCTGTACTGGTATTAAGCATTCAATGGGCCTCAGTTCCTCCCACTTTGGCCTCTCACCCTGTTTTGGACTTCACTTTGCAGTGGGCTTTAGCCACTCTTGTGTTGGCCCCTAAATTGTGATGAGCTCCAGGTCTCGCTGGTTCCGTACCTACCCTTGGTCTTCCACCTGCAGTTTGGGCTTCCCCATCTCTGTCTCCTGTCTTTATTTTGGCTTTCCCATTGCCACAGTCTTCAGCCCTTCTTCTGGGCTCCCATTTTGCAGTGGCCTTCCCAGGGCCAGCTTCACCCCAGTTGGTTTCCACTCTGCATTCAGCCTCCCCACCGAGGTCTCTGGCCTCTGCTCTGCTCTCTTGGTGTGGCCTCTTTTTCTCTGGGGTTCTCTCCCTCTCCAGTGGGGATTCACTGTTCAGGCTCCTGTTTTATAGTGGTGCTTCTCCATTTGGTCTCTACCCCTGGTGGCCTCTCAGTGTGTGCCCTTGGAGCAGTTTCAGTGGCAGGGAAGGACGCTGTACTCTGTCTGTCTGTCTGTCCTGCCATGCTGGGTGTTCAGGGGCTGGTGGGGCTGTGCTGGGTACAAACTGAGCAGCAGCCTGGCACAGGGAGAGGGGCACAGCAGCTCCAAGGTAGCAGCTGCTGCAGGAGCTGTTGTGCAAAGAGCAAATCCACGTGCACAGGACGTGGCTCTGGCACAGCCCAGGGCTGCTCTGCCCTGCACAGGCTGAAGTCAGTCTGTTCCTTGCAGGCCTCGAAGCTGGAGAAGCAGAGCAGCATGTCTGAGAGCGACTACGACAACCCCACCACCCCCGTGGAGCTGGAGGAGCCCGGGTAGGTGCTGTGACAGGGCTGACACAGCTTGGGGGTGACAGGAGAGTGCTCTGTCCCCAGGCCAAGCCCTGCTTTGCTCCCCTGCAGGTCGGGCAGGAAGGGCCGGCAGCGCAGCGTCGTTTGGCAGGGGGAGGGCTCCATCCCCGAGGACACAGACTCAGCCCCCAGCTCCAGTTTGCCCAGTACAGAGGATGTGATTCGGAAAACTGAGCAGATCACCAAAAACATCCAGGAGCTGCTGCGAGCAGCACAGGAGAACAAACATGACAGGTAAGGAGGGAGTGGTGGAAAAGCTCTGGAGCTGGTGAGAAAACAAAGGAAATTGTTCAGGTGTAGCAGGGGTGAAAGTGAGATACAGCCCTGCTATTTCACACCTGTAAAATCTGTAGGTCTGTTGTGTTCCCTGGTGTCCTTAGTGCCATAGAGCAAGCTGGGGACGAGTGACCAGCCCCTTGTGAGTGGGTTCTGACTGCAGTGCTGCCTGCCCTGCCCTTAACTTGTGAGTCCTGCTGCACAATGAGTATTGTATTGGGCACAAATCAATTGTGTTGTAGAGAACTCACTGCAAGTTTTTCTTGGGTCTTTAGCCCTCTATGTCCATAGAGGTAATTACACTCTGCAGAATGTGATAGTAACACCAAGCCTTGCTTCAGGAGCAAATTGTGAAAGGGAGAATTTGGCTTTCCTACTGAGGTATTAGTACAAATTATGTACCAGCAAAAGTATTTTGACCTGTTGGTTTTAGATACAGACCCAGCTGAGTAAGCAGAACACTGGCTGAGCACATCAGGCTGCAGCAGCTTCAGCTCTCTCAGGGAAATTCTGGCCCACCTTAATTTCCAGAATAGCTGCGGGTGACTAAAAGTGATACTGCCCTTGCTGATCATCAGGTGGTGCTCCCCACACAGCTCTTTAAAGTTATGTATTCCCATGTGTGAGCACATTTTGGGGCTGGAACGCTCTGGGCTCCAGCAAACCTGGCCCTGCAAGCTGGCAGGTCTGGCTGTGCTGTGGCCCCAACTCGGTGCCCTCTGTGCCTGGGAGAAGCAGCAGCAATTTTGTGTTGAGCCCTCACTTCCTGCCTTACTCAGAGAAGTGCACAACAATGGGGCCACTTTTGTTCTGTGTTTTTTCCTTCTTGTACTTTGCTATTTTTAGCAGGGCCGGCGTGGCCTCTCCTTCTCACACCGAGTGACGACTTCTGCTGTGTTAGTGCTGAGCTCATTGCCCTTGGAGTAACCTTTCCCAGTGCAATCTCTTGTTCCTTATTTCACACAGAGAACCTTTAAATGAGTGTAGTTTTTATGTATATCACACTATACAGTATGTTAATTTTTTTCTAAATCATTGATGGAAACAATGCAGCATACCTGGCTTTTGCTGTTGAATTGATCAGGTTTTTAAAAAAACTGTCATGCTGCATTTTTGTTTTCTGCACCACACATGGAGTGGGGTGTTTGCCTGTGCTTAGATGAGTGTTATCTTGAAAAACACTGAGCTGGGAAGCTTCTGTCCTTTGTTTTCCTCTTCCCTGGCTTCCTTAACACGGAGGAAGGCTTCCTTACCAAAATGAGACACTTGAGGATATAATAACACATCCTCCGAGCTCGTGCTGGGAACGCTGTAGAGAAAAATCACGTGCTGCATAGATAACTGGAGAGTCAAAAAAACACGACGCAAGAGTACCATCTATTAATGAAACCCCTTCTTCCTTTTGTCTCTCACTCTCTCCCATCCCTTTCCCCGTGCTCCATGGGCTGAGCAGGCCCTCGGAGCGTGGGGACACATCCCAGCTCAGACACAGCCTCGGCGCGCGGGTCCCCGGGGCTGAGCGAGCGCCCCTGCAGCCTCTGACCAACCAACAGCCCGGCCCTGCCTCCTGGTACTCTGGCCTCTGTCCCTGCCTCCCAGGCACAGTGTCCTTTCTCCTTCTCTCTGCTGCCTCTTTCCCTCCCACTCCCGGCCACACGGGGTCATGGAAGGCGATGCATGAAATGTTCCAGGGGATGAGGGAGCTGCAGGCAGCCCCTCCAGGCCAGGGATGTGGCACAGCCCCTTCAGCTCACAGTAGTTATCAGTGAGGAACAGAATCACAGCCTGGAGCTGGCTCTGGTGTGTTGTCCTGGCTTTGTTTTGTTTTTTATTGCCTGTCAGGATAAATTAAATTATAACTTGGTTGGCTCATGGAATCACAGAATAGTTGGGGTTAGAAGAGATCTTAGAGCCCACCTTGTTCCATCCACTCCGTGGGCATGGACACCCTCAACTAAGCCAGGTTGCTCCAAGCCCCACCCACCCTGGCCTTGGACACTTCCAGAGATCCAAGGGCAGCCACAGCTTTCCTGATCAACCTCTGCCAGGGCCTCGTCACCCTCACAGGGAAAAAAATTCTTCCCTTAGGCAGAAATCTTTGAGTTTTGAAGGTCCCTCCCAACCCAAACCAGTCTGTGATTTTATGAACAAAACAGGTGGTTGCTGCTTCTTTGCTCCATTGCAAAAGTAGTAGGAGTTTCACATTCCCAAGGTGGAACATTCATACCTGACAGCTGAGGCCCCTCAAGTGTTTATACAGCTGGG
The DNA here is from genome assembly GCA_013397095.1 of Sterrhoptilus dennistouni. Lineage (NCBI taxonomy): Eukaryota > Metazoa > Chordata > Aves > Passeriformes > Zosteropidae > Sterrhoptilus > Sterrhoptilus dennistouni. The sequence goes on along the minus strand of VWZU01015895.1, from coordinate 449,496 downwards.
GGTCAAATGAGATCATTTGTATCCCAAATCCATGGGAAAAAAAGTGTGTTTATATGGTATCTTCCAACGTGACCAAAATACTGTTTGTTAATGCCTAAAATAAAAGTGACATTTGCATGAGAGGCTCTTTAAAACAGAACTGCCCAGGTCCAAACCCCAGCCAGCAAATGTCAGGATTGGAGAAAGAGATTAACACAATTTACTGCTAATGAGGGATTCCTTTTCCAAGCTGTCACTACTTGAATATCTTCATGATGTCTCACTGGAATGTGTGTAAACCCAACACAGTGTCAGAGCATCTCACAAGCTCACAGTGAGTGTTTAGACATTAAACTAAAGCCATTCCTCCAAGCTACACTGGAAACTTTGCAGCTGACCTAGAGAACATGCAATGAAACACATGCTGTTCACCTGAGTGTCTCATTCAGGTTATTCTCAGGGCTTTCTCTCGTTAGTGAAGGGTTTAATCAGTAAATTGACTTTTTAATGAGGTAGGGTGCTGGTCACAGTGGCTGCAGGGAGCAGATTAATCATTAACTCCACAGCAGAAGGGGAATTGTGGTGAACTTGGAAGACCTCTCTCCACTTTAAGTTCATTTGGAAGATCTCATGTGACTTGAGGCACATGGAAATACTCCTTTTAAAGCAATTTTCCTGCATTGCCAAAATGACCCCAGTGTGTTGCTTCTCTCTCACTGCATTTGCAAGTGACTGATATTTTTGCACCTTTGGGGTTGCAAGGAGATCAAATAAATAGTGACTGGGGGGGTGGGTCTGGGGGCTCTTTTTGCTTGAAAGGGCACTGACCTACCATAACCCACACATGCTGAATAGTTTTCTTGAATGCTTTGTGATTTTTGAGATTCTCTTGCTGAAGGTTGGATCATGTGAACTAACTTACACTAAAATTGAATCTTTGAAGCATAAAAATGAGTCTTTTGAAGTGAGACTTGTGAGAGAGCACACTAACACTTCACTATTCACAGCAGTTTATGGTAAATAGTTCTATTTTGAGCAGACCACTTTTCATTTGGTATATATAAATCAGAAGTGAAATCCATGAGGATTCATGGAATCTGCCTTTGTTTTATGAACTCATCAGAATTAGTGAATAATTAGCATAGAACTCACAGACTGTGAATGTAGTCGCTAGTTTGGGGATGCATGTGTGTGAGAATTCTGCCTTGTCTGTTTACTGGGTATTAATTAATCCAAGAAGGCCTCTTGGCGTTCTGAAGTTGCACACAAATGGAGTCTTTCCTGACAACATTTTACATAAAAACTATAGACAGTTATTCCTTCAAAGCAACTCTGAAGAACAGTGAAAATCTAGGAAAAAAAATCTGAGCTGTTGGTTAAGTTCTTGGTGAACTTGGTTGTTTTTAGAATAACAGTCATTGGGCAGTGAAGTGAAAAGAGGGAAGGGAGTCTCTACACAATAAATAATAACCCAGAGCATCTTTCTGCAGCTATATACCGTGCTCCGAGAGAATACATGTGGCAGTGACAGAAATGGCAGCCTTGTTCCCAAAAGTAAGTACCTGCCACCATCAGAATGGTTTTGGCTTCATTCCTCATGTGTAATTCCCCTTCAGAATGAAAATCAAAAAATTACTTCCCTTCAAAATGAAAATGGCATGGAGAAATGATGGGGTTATGATGCACCTTTGTGTTTATTAGCATGGCAGCTGGGAAGGGCTCATGTCTGAGTACATGCCTTTAGTCTGTACTTTTGAACTTAAAACTCGTAAAAATTGCACAAATCTGGGGGTAGTTGGATCTGGCATGAAAAATTGTGTGGTTATATTGGAATTTCACGAGACTCATCACCCCCTCTTCCATCTGAAGATTGCCCCATCCATTGCCTGGATTTCTTTCCTGTAGCCACATTTAGATCTGTTATCCATCCATCCAAGTGATCTGTTTGCTCACACCAAATTTAGGGAGTGAAATCCCCATGACTGAGTTCTTGTAAAGTCTTACCCACCCTCTCCAAAACTGCAAGGAAAGAGCCAAGGCTGTTGTCCCTCCTGGACACGCTGTCCCCTCCTGCCAGCCAGGACGTGGGCTGGGACAGTAAACAGGCACCAGAAATGTGCATGAGTAACTTCCTAAGGGAGGGCATGGAGCAATATTCCCTGCCTGCTGCCTGGCAGCCGTTTGGAACCTCCCCGAGAGAGGAGAAATTCCTCCTGGCTGCCACGAGGGGAAGGAAAGCAGCGCTTGGCCGCAGCCGCATCAAAAGAACCCTTGTGAGTAATTAAAAGGTTGTGTTGTTCTGCCTGTTGCAAGCGTCTGTTTTTTCCCTTCCCAGAAGCCCAAGTCGGAGCTGGTGAGGACTTCCCTGCGCCTGCTGACATCCAGTGCCTACAGACTGCAGTCGGAGTGCAGGAAAGCGCTGCCCGCCGAGCCCAGCCCCGCGCCCGACATCCAGCTGGTGACACAGCAGGTCATCCAGTGCGCCTACGACATCGCCAAGGCCGCCAAGCAGCTGGTCACCATCACAACCAAAGAGAACAACAACTGAGGCAACTCGGGGCTTTTTACTCTGGGGTGTTTGTTGTTTTTTTTTAAAGTTGGATTTCAACACATAGGTGTGGAACTATGCGCATTTTTACGAGGAAAAAAAAAAACTTCTTCAAGGGGCAAGGAACTTTTTTTTTTTTTTAAACTCAGTATTATTTTTTGCATGTTTTCTAACAATTTTATGATTAATTTAACCCACTGCCTTATTTTGTGCCTGTGTTGCCAGTGTAGTTATGGATAATAGCATGTTGCAAGTAGCTGTCGAGCCACTCTCGTGTCCCAGCGCTGTTACCAAGCTCTTGTAGATATTTCCTTTTGGGGGCCACGTTCTGCTTTCAGATCCTGCTGGTGGAACTGCTCTGACACCACTGCACAGATGGGAGGGCAGCATCTCCATCCCTCCGGAGCCTCCCCTGCTGGGATCCCGCTGGCTGAGGCTCCCCAGGCTCCGGGACAGCTCCCAGCAGGAAGAAGGTTTGTCCTGGTTAACGGGGTACAAGCCCAACGTTCTCTGTTCCCATATCAACTGTTGTGCAATATGGTTTGTTTTTTTTTTAGTCTGCTAAAACCAGTAGTAGTTGTGGGCATCCAAGCTTGTTACGTGTAACTCTACAAGGTCTTTGTCACTTTATCTGTTTTGGAAGGAATTTGAAACTTAATAGTTATTTCTTTTAGTTGTCACTATGCCATTAATATATATGTTTGATGTTACTTTAGGGCATTAGTGGTTAAAATATTATCCTTTGTTTCTGAGTTAGTAATTCATTGTTAAGTTTCCTGCAGAATTTTCCCGTCATCTTTGAGGCACCGTCTTGTTTGCAGCAGCATTTCTCAGTAACTCCAGATGCAATTTCACTGAAGATTTCTGTGCTCATTTACAAAGAAAAAGGAAGTTAGAAGAGTGCCAGTGCAAAAGCAGCTGTGTCTGCCACAGCACATAACCTCTGTACCTCAACATATCCAAATGTGAAAACATTTCTCGTATCTCCTAAGTTTTTTTTATGCAAATCTTTCAAAATTTGACAACTTGCTGAGTAACCCCTGCCAGGCTGCCTGGCCCCAGTGGCCATGTGTGCTCCAGGTTTCTTCATCCATAACAGTTCACAAAAGTGTGTCAGTCCATAATTTCAAAAATGAGAATATTTTTGAGAGTCTGAATTTCAGGTGGTGCAGGAAATCACTGATTTTTGCCTCTGCCTGTGTCTCATTTGGAAGTGTGTTGTCACTGCCCAGGAGCCAGCCATGGTGTGTTTGTGTGGATATATCCAAGCACAAGTGCCATAGCACTGCTGGATTCCTGGTGCTGTCTGGCTCCCAGAGTCTGAGGGAGGGAAGGAATGGAAAGAGGAGGTGACAGCCCAGTAAATGTTCTTCATTGTGGAGTTTTATTTCCTTTTTGCCCTTCTGAACCCCAGAAGCAGCTCTAGCCTGACAACACAGGGATTAAAACTGCAAATGACCTTTGTGAAACCTACTTCAAAATCATGCAACTGGCAATTAATTAAATTCACTGAGAATCTTCTAGGAACTTCTCCTTAAATTGGCATGGCTGAAAGGCAGCAGATGGTATTTTTCAGTCTCTCAGGACACCACTGTGTGCTGTTCTTTAACATATCTCACCTGCTTTCCAAAGCAGGGTGACACTGAGCTATGGTGTAATTTATCACTTATTTAAACCTGCCTTTGATCCAAAACCAAGGGACACTTTAGTAACTGCCAGCCCCTGCTCCAGCTACACTGAAATCAGAGTGGTCCACACCCCACAGGAACCCCCAGCAGCAAGTTCATGAACCCTCCACTCACAGCATTGCAGTCACAGCGTTTGTAGCACCTCGAGTAACAAAGGTGTGTTTTTCTTTTAGAACTAGATCTCTTGTTCCCCTGTAAACAAACATGCTCTTCCTTTACAAAATGCTGCAGAGGAAAGGAAAAGCTTTTTTTGCCTTTTTCCAAACCTTGTATTTATCAGTGTCTTTCTGTCTGTACAATATTTTGACTTTTAATCTTTTGTTTACAGTATTACTATAAAATGCTAAAACCCTTTCAGTGTGTGAAATAATGTGGGCTTATTTGACTGCTGGTTCTCTAAAGATCTTTGGAAAGGTTTCTACTCTTGAGTGAAGTGCCAGTCTTTGTCACAGTCCTGTAACAGGTCCTTGTGCACTGTGACAGGACTGATGTCAAGCTGCAGGAACAGCAAGGACTAACTGCAATAATCAACTCAATCTCCTCTCCTGTTACTGCAGTAGCTTGCTCATGTGGAAAAAAAAATCCAAATCCTTGTTCAGGTTTCAATTATTCATTATTTATGAAACAAATGAAAAACAACATTTGATGAAGTCTCCAGCACCTTCTGGAGCGGAACTGGACAAGCACCGCTGCCACAGCACACATAAACTGACTGATTTGCAGTGTGCATTATGAATTAACTCCTCAAAGCCCAGTGGGAACCCAGGCACAGCCTGATTCTCCAAGGTGAGAGTCTGACACAGCCCATGGTATTTCAGAGCTCCTCTTCCTGGGGAGACAGAGATTCTTTTGTGGCTCAGGGCCCTTGTAGTTCCTGGGTTTCTTCAGCCTCTCACATACTAAAATACATGAGCACAACTCCAGAATGCAGAGTGAATTCACTTCTCTGAAGATGCTCACACCTCCACGTTCCTGAAGACAGTAGAACTTTTCTCCTCTTCAGCTTGGCCACAACTAAATGTTTTCAGAAATCTACTGAGTCAAGTCTTCATCTTACTGTAGGCTATTCCAGAGGCACCATTATTTCAGGAGTTCCTTGAGTCCTCACAGTTTTCTTCCTGTAGTCTGGAGCTGCATCTTGTGCTCATTCCTCAGGTCCAAGCTGCTCTTGGGTAACTGTAGAACTAATGGGGTCAAAACAAAGACCAGCACAGGTTTATGGGCTCTGGAATTAATCCACACATACTGTTCAGCATGCACTGATGAGCTGGGCAGGGGCTTTAGGTAGGGTTACTCAAATTTGACTTCAGAGCCAGGCAAAGCAGGACAGTCAACAGAGACATTGAGCAGGGGAGTTGCACTGTACCAACTGCACTAATGCAGCCAGTAAATCCCTTTGGGGCATCAGCAACACACCTGCCTCAAACATTCCTTAAAAGTTAAGGCCTAATATATCAATATCAGCAAAAAAAGATAGGAGAGAACTGTAGAGCTTTGTGAGGGGAAGGAACAACCCAGAGTTGTGCCCTGGTACTGTGATGACTAAAGTGCAGATCACCCTCCAGGATGGGCTTGTGTGTCAGGGTGACCCCTGTGGAAAGGTGACCCCTGTGCCAGAGTGACCCCAGTGCCAAAGTGACCCGTCTGCCAGGGTGACCCCAGTGGAAAGGTGACCCAGGTGTGACCTTACCCTGCTGTGCCAGCCCTGCTCGCCCTCCTGCCGCTCCAGATCCTTGAGGTGCTGCCGGGCCCATCCCTCCTGCTGTTCCTTCTCCTCTCTCAGGCTGTGCTCTGTCCCCTGTGCAGAGGAAATGGGGTGAGATGGGCCAGCCTCAGCAGCCAAGTGTGTATTGGGAGCTCAGCCTACCTGTGCCTGCAGCTCCCTCCTGCGGGCTCTCTGCTGCTCCTCCTCCTGCTCCTTCTCCCGGGGAGTCCCCTCCTTTGCCTCCTCGAGCTCTTTGATCAGCTGCTCTCGATATTTAATGGACTCTTCTTGGGCCCGTCTGTTTAACTCCATCTTCTCTTGGATCTGGCGCTGTCTCCCTGCAAGGACCTGTGCAAAGGGAGGGGATGGAGGGGGAAGATGGTTGAACAGTTCCCAGGAAACATACCAGACAAGCAAAAAAATTCCATCCTGGTATTTGGAAGGCTCTATCTCTCCAGAGGGTGGTGGGTTACAAGTGGAGTGATGGTTTCATTGAGCCAAGGAATCACACATAATCAACAGAAATCATCACCTCACTCATCAGGCGATCTCTGGCCACCTTCTCTCTTTCCCATTCTTCTTCCCTCTTCTCCCATATTTTTTTCGCTTCTTCCCTAAAAGAGAGAGGAAGAATTATCTCTGAGGTTAACCCCCCTGTATACTCCACAGGCACAGGCAAGCTGTCCTGTGCTTTACAGGAGCACTCGGGTTTCTCTCCAGGTTTGTTCCCTGCCAGTTGGCGTGTCCATCCCACCTGTGCCTCTCAGTGAGCCCCTGACTTGGAACATTCAGCACACAAGGACTCTTCAGCTGAGACTCAGAGGTGGGCACACTCACCTGAAGATAGTCTCGAGTTCTGCTTCCCTCTCCTTTTCCAGCTGGAGCTGTTCCTCGATGACCCTCTTCATCCAAGCCACATCTGCCACGGCCCATTCCCGCTGCGCGATCTGCCGCCGCTCATCCTCCTCCTCCTTCTCCAGGAGGGCTGATAAGATCTGCCTGTCTGTCTCCTGGAGAAAAACCAGGAGATTAACAACCATCCAACACCCTCCCAGCCTGTGTGCAGGGCTCCTCTAGGAGCTGGTGACAGTGTCAAGGGTATGTTCAGCAAGATGCTCCATCTGCTGTTTCCCTGTGAGCTTTGTGCTCCAGCCCTGTGCGCAAGCTGGAAGGGGCCTCCTGATCTGCAGAAATCAGAGGCAAACACAAACCACACACAAGTTTTTTCACCACACAGCAACTATAAAGTATAAATGAATCTCTTACCAGCTCCTCCCGTATCTGCTGCGCTCGTCTCCTTAACTGGACGTCACACTGATGCCTCAAAAAGCGACTGAAAGAGGAAAAAAAGCAAAATTTAAAAAAAAAAAAAAAAAAACAAACCAAAGAACAGTACCACACTGACTCCAAAGCACCACGTCATTGTACAGCAGCACTCAGGGAGGTACATCTGTGACAATGAGGAACAAAAAGCAGTGACAGCACCAAGTGCCTCTGCTCCCTGGCTGCTGTGGGTGAGTCCACCAAAACCCAGATATTTACATCCTACCACTGCGACCTGGAATATCTCCTTGTGCCCCAAGTACTGCTGTGGGCACAGGAACAAATTCTATCCAAAACAAGCTCCACTTGGTGTCCTACCTGAGGTCTTTCTTCCTCCGGTGCTCTTCCATTTGTTTTCTTTCTTCTTCCAAATTCTCCAGCTCCCACTGCTGCTTTAATAGATTCTCTTGTTCCTTTTTCAGCTTTGTTGCCTAAAAAGGAAAACACAAGCACCAAGAGAGAGAGTACATCAGAGAGCTACAACATCCCAGCTCTGGTCAAGCATGCCTGACCAGAGTTTGTACCCTGTTCTGCTCCTCTGCAGGCAGGGAAAACCCTCCCTGCAGTGCAAACATGGAGAGAAGAGGTCAGGTCAGCCTTGCTGTATTTCCAAGTGAAGCAACAAATTCCTTTCTCAAATGAGGAGAAAGTCAAGATTACCTTTGTCTCCTGCAATTTCAGTTCTTCTATCTGCTGAAGCAATGTCTCTGCTCGCTGTTTCTCTGGCTGACACTTCTCTTCCTCTTGTCTCGTTCTTTCCAGCGCTTCTCCTCGTGCTGTTTCATGCTCATTTTCATGTTTCTTTTCTTCAAGTTTGGTCACCTCTTCCTTTCCCAAAGAAAAGAAAACAGCATCAAAGAAACAACTTCTGGCTCAGAAAATCCACAGAGCAGACTCCTGCCAGCTGGATGGCTTTGTTAACAGTGCCCTTCCTGGCAGCAGCCCCGTGGTACAAGTGTCACCCCTCCACCTGCACACGCATTTCAGACTCCTCCCAGTGACCAGAACACCAGGGCCACCCCCATACCTTGTTTTGTTGCCTTAGCTGATCACCCCAAGCCTCTCTCATGTGCTTCCTGTGCAGCTGTGACTCTGCCTGGAGACACAATAGATGCAGCAGGGCCATCAGTGCCAGAGGTTTTGTCCCCCAGGATGTTCCAGACTCTCCAGAGCAGCACCTGGCCCTGAAATCCCAGTGGGATCTGTCTCTGCAGAGGGGGGCTCAGCTGAGTGTCTGAGGTGCCCACCAGGTCCTGAGCTGAGGGTCATTGTCACATGGGAAACACCACAGTGACAGTGAGACAGGACTGCAATGTTGGAGCAGAACATGTGTGGAATAAAGAATGAGGAAGCACCACAGCATGGCAGGTACAGCTGAGATATTAAGATTTATACTTTTTATATTATTTGTATTTTATGCACCTGAGATATTTACATTGCAAGCTCTGAAAAAATTATCAGAGTCTGAACAGATTTCTGACTTGAAAATACAGCTTTGAGAAGGCTTCTTAAAACTATTTATACTTAAACCCTTTCACTTCTTTGCCTTTTGTTTACCAGAACCTGGGGCGGTTGCTGTGATGCGAGATGAGTGACAACAGCAGAGGTATGCTGACTTTAGAGTTAAAAACTGGTTTAATAAACACAAGGCAGCAGGGACTCAAAGCAACATCACCTCTCGGGGCTCCGCGTTGTTTTTGTTCCAGAGCCCGGGCAGCAGCGGCTCAGCAAACTGGAAACACAGAGCTGGGTCAGGTCAGGATACGAGAGCGCTCAGCATCCCAAACCCCGCCGAGGCTGACAGGGGCTCGGGGCACCAAGCGGTGCCAACTCCAGCAAGCCCCGCTGGTACAGCTGAAGCACGGGAGCGGCCCTTCACCGGCCGAGCCCCGGGATGCGGGACGAGCACGGCCGGGCTGCTTCCTCACCTTCCTCCCGCGCTCTCCGGGGCCGTCCCGCAGCTCCAGGCTCCGCATCCCGCCCCGCTGCCGCAGCTCCGCCGCCAGCGCCTCCCGCTCCTGGCCCAGC
>VWZU01015895.1:396205-420587 GCA_013397095.1 Sterrhoptilus dennistouni | reverse complement strand
ACTCGGGCAGGACGGTGCCACCATAGCCGGGGCCAAAGGCGCCGTGCTTGGCCGGGCTGGGGTGGGCGGCCATGACAGCCGGGCAGCCGGGCTGGGCACCCTGCGCCTGGCACTGCTGATTGATCTGGTAGATGATGCTCTGGATGGAGGGCAGGTTGGAGGGTGGCAGGGCCAGGCTCCTGCCCGCCAGCGGCAGCACCGAGGCCGCCACTGTCACGTTGGGGGGCACGGGACCCTCCAGCTGCTTCTGGCCGCCGTGGTAGCTCAGCTGCCCGGCGCAGGAGGGACCTTGAGCTAAAGTGCTTGAGGCGGGGTAGGGAGCGACGCCCACCTGGGCGGGTGAGAGCTTAGTCCGCTTCCCCTCCGAGTTCTTCACCACGCTTTTGCCGGAGGCTTTGACGATGGCCAGCAGCCCCTGGTAGCCGCCGGCGTGCAGGGGGTAGGGGCTGTACCGCTGCCCCGTGGTGTCGTAGCCGTTCACCGTCCGGTTAAGGTGCTTGTGCTGGGGGACCCTGATGTTGGTGGGGAAGATCTTGATGGTCAGCGGGCTGTTGGCCACCTTCTGTGCGTAGGCGTCCAGCTCGGCGGGGCTGGGGTAGCGCGGGGAATGCATGGGGGCCGTCTCGCCTGCGGGAGAAAAGCCTGGGGTGAATCCAGTGCCATCAGAATGAGGGGACACAGCAGCACAGCACCATCCTCCCCTCTGGTGGATCCCACCTGCTCCCGGCAGAAACCAGGTCACGGCACCGAGCTGTCCCCTCCCGCTGACGGGAGCCACTTGTAAGTGGCCTAAAATAAACTTGGTGTGGAGAATGGAAATGTCACTTTACCCAACGGGGGAATCTTTCTCTGAGATTGGATTTAAACTACATTATACAAGCAATTTCATGGGTGCTTTGCGCTGCTACGAGAACCTCACCAAAAATGGAAAAGCATTGCATTTACCAGCCATAAATCAGCAGTTCCTATAATGAGCACAAAAATGTCACTTTTATGCAATTTTACAGATGAACAAAACTGGTGAAATTAACTGTGGTAACCTACTGGAGTCAGCAAAAGCCACTGCAGAAAAAAAAATTATATATGTATATAGTTTTGTTCCTTTCAAACTCTTTCCTGAGCAAGTTTCTGCCATTCTGGTGTGAAAACTCATTTGTCGTTCCCATTATACTTTCATTTGGAGTTTATCTTGAGTATCCAATGAGCCACCAACTGTGAAAATGATTAAATCTACAAAATCTATCTAATAGATGGAATAAATTAGGTGTTTAAAATCTCCACACACACTCACACGCAGGCACATGCACATACACGTCGGCACATGGGAATGATGGTTGGTTCCCAGCTGGTTCCCAAAATTCCCAGCCCTGTCAAGGGATGTCTGTGGCACACTGGGAATGCCAGACCTGGTGCTTGCCTAGAGAAAGGTTTTGCCAGGGAGAGATGGTAAAACTGGGGGGTTTGGGGAGGCCCAGCTTTCCCAGGCAGTGCAGCCCCTCAGTTCCTGGAGCACTCTGGTCCAGGATCAGCAACGTCTGATGTCACCACGTCCTGGGTGACAAAGTTACCATGGAAGAGCTGCACCTCTGAGTACATTCCACATTCCCTAAGAAAGGATTGCCAGTCCCAGTCCTGCTCTGAGTGACATTTCCGTGACTGTGGCATGCCTGGATGAACCAGGCATTGGCTAAAACCAAGATTCAGCAGGAGGGATGCACTGGAATCTGTGACCACATCACCTCCACTCCCAGCACAGCAATGAGGCTGTGGCTGCTCTCCATGATCTCCATCCATGGGTGCCCTCCGTGCTCTCCATCAGTGCAATAATTGCCCAGGCAGGACTCAGAGCCTGCGACAGCCATTGCTGCCATTAAGCTGATGTTATGGGCTCTTTACAGGTGTCTTTAAATAGACATTGTTATTAACGAGTGTATTAAGCCAATTAAAACCAGTGCCTTTGAGGAGGATTTAATGGAGCTGCCGGAACACAGGAGGAAGGAACAGCACCAGCAGCTCCCTCTGGCAGGACACGTGAGGATGTGTGGCACCAGGACATCCCAGGCACTGATCCTCTGCCTCTGGAAAGCTCTGGTGCTCCTGCAGAGCCAGTAGGGCAGTGAGGCCACACTGAGGAGGCACGGTGGGCTCTGCTGGCATGGGCACCTCTCAAGCCAGAGGGTGCAGGGGGTTGCAAATGGGACCCCTGTGCCCAGACACACAGCATGGAATAGCACAGCACGGAATGGCACGGCACAGAATGGCACAGCACACACATCTGCATTCCCCTTCATGCCAGCACCACTGTCCTTGGAGGTGGCAGCATGGTGAATACTCAATTAACATGACACTAATTAGCTGGTGACACTTGCAGAATCCCTAATGAGCCCATCCCGCGGAAATGCTCCTTTCTGAGGGAAAATATTAAAAAACCGAGGGGCTGTTGCAGGAGGTGGGGAAGGAGGTGGTGTCACCTGCAGGCACCGCAGTTCCCTCACTGAGGACAACCAAAACCCTGTCCCCAAACACTGGGGCTGCAGGTGACACTTTATGGGTGGCCCTGTGCCATGGGACAGGCCCGGGAGGACATCCCACCCGCCAGCGCCGGCGTGTGCCTGGAGCAGCCTTTGTCGCCTCTTTGCTGCAGCTGGGTTGGATGTGACAAGCCACCAATTGGGTGTGTTGTCACATCTCGGGGTGACGCAGCGCACCCCCGCCGGGAAAATTACAGAGCGGCCGCTTTCCCCGGCGGCTCCCGGCACGCCGGTGGCTGCGGCGCCGCCGCTCTCCGCAGTAATTACTGCTTTTCCATCGGGCTCTAATTGCTGCGAGATGCAAACTCGCCCGAGCCACCGCGGCACCGGCGGGAGCAGCCGGTCCTGNATCTCCTCCTGAGCCGCCCTGCGGGGCTGGGAATGCAGCGGATCCCAATACACGGTGGATCCCAATACACAGTGGATCCCAATACACGGCAGATCCCAGTACACAGTGGATCCCAATACACGGTGGATCCCAATACACGGTGGATCCCGATACACAGTGGATCCCAGTACACAGTGGATCCCAATACACAGCAGATCCCGATCCATGGCAAATCCCCCGGCTGCCAGCACAGCCATCACCACCATCCCTAAACCCAGCCCAGCCACTGCCAGAGACCAGTTTCCCCCACCAGCCCCTTCTCCCAGATGTTTCCCTGACTCCCGGCTCCCTCCATCCCTGGCATTCCCATGGGATGCGTCCAGCATCCCCCACCCCCAGCTCCCCTCTCCTTCCCTGACCTGCTCTATTTTTTCCAGCCTGCACTCAATAACAGCTAAATAATTGAATCTGCTCAGCAGCCAAAGATTTGGTTTGAATTTTATTGGAATTTTAAATTGTTTTGTTTCTTCGGTATTTTATTACTGTAAATGGAAAATGCATCGCCCGCAGTAATAATCCGATGGCTTTTTATATTACTCTGAGCTTCTGCTTGGAGCATTATTGGAAAGCCAGGCAGAGAGGAGACCCTGGCTAATGGCAGCACGGGCTTATGAGATTATGCCTCCAGCTAAACAACTTTTTACTTCAGCAAATTGGTCACCAAACCCAGTCCCAGACACAGATGTAAATCCCAGACCCCGCTGGGGCCGCGGTCCGGAATAAATCTCAGTTTATGGAGCAGGGAGCTCTGGCCCTGCTGTGCCCCGAGCAGCAGGATGAGGCAAAATGTCTGACAGGGACCAGGGATGGCTGCAGGAAGGGTGGGAGAGGTGGGAGAAACCCCTCCCAAAAGCCTCCTCAAACGTGCCCACCTTCTGCCAGCATCACTCACATCCCTCACATCCCCCTCACACCCAGCATTCCCTGCATCTCCCAAATCCCCCACATTTGCAGTATTCCTTGCATCCCCTGCATTCCTCCAATCCCTGGTGTCCCCAGGGACCCCCACACCATGCCTGGCTGCAGCCACAGCCCACAAGGTCTAGGAAAAAAAAGATGGGAGGAAAGGAGGAAAGGGAAGCTAACCAGGGTCTTCTTGGTTAAAACAGTGGTGGGATCAAAATGGCACCAGGAAGGATGCCCAGGACCAGGAAGGAGAGGAATGACACACAGGACCAGGAAGGATGCTCAGTACTGGGAAGGATGTTCAGGATCAGGAAGGATGTTCAGGATCACAAAGAATGTTTAGAACCCAGAAGGACAGAGTGGATTCTCACTACTGGGAAGGATGTTCAGGATCAGGAAGAATGTTTAGAATGAGGAAGGCCAGAATGCACCCTCACTACTAGGAAGGATGCTCAATACTGGGAAGGATGCTCCAGACCAGGAAGGACAGGATGGACACTCAGCACACAGAAGGAAGCTTCATTCTGCTCCCACAGCCCCTGTGTCCCTCTGCCACCCAGCTGGTGCTGGAACATCCCTGGCTGGGTTCCCTCTTCCCTGGAGGAGGATAAGCACAGGCACCAGCAATTTGTGCCTTTAATTTCCAGCCCATGAGACTGCACTATCTGGCAGCTGCCCAGCTCTGGAAGGGGATGGGGAGCAGGATATTTGGGTGCACACAAGGAACAATTTGGGGATCAGCACCAGCAGCACCACAGCCTTGAGCAAGGACTCTTCAGGGAGAAGCCAAGTGGGAATGTGGCAGGATACAGCACTTCACTGGTTAACAGCAGCACGAGAGAAACGTGCTGCTCCCTCTCTCCCTCCCCCCCATTCCTTCCGAGATAAGATGGGACAATCCTTATTTTTACACATCGAAGGCGCTACAATATTTTGCAATAAATGAAAGAAGTAATCTCGGCAGGGAATCTTTATAAAGCTGCCGAAGGCGACGTGTGGCTGGAAGCTTCCCAGCACCAGGGATGGGCCTCGCCTTCCCCTGGTCCCAAAGGAAAACGCTTTTCACCCCTTTAATCGGATGGGAAAAAAAAAAAAAAGCTGCAATGGAGGGCTTGGCCCCAAAAAGCAGCTCAAGGAAAGCATCTGTCTTCACATTCCACATTCACCCTGGGAAGGGGCATTTTCCTGGAGCCCTGAGCATCCTACTCGACTTCACCCTCCCTGCTCACCCTCCCTCCCTGTCCTGCCTTGCTCCTTTTCCAGAATAGCACTGGCATTTCCAGCCCTGAGCTCCTGGTTTGTTCCTGCCCATCCTGTCTGAGCCGGCAGGGCAGAAGGGCAGCAATTAGGCAGGATTTTTAATTGGCACAGGGGCAGGAGGGGTGGGAAGGGGAGCGATGCTGGGTGGAGGCAGGAGCACACTGGGGACCTGAGCAGCAGTGCCAATGGCTCTTATTAAAAAATAATAGTGCAGCAGCCTCCAAATGAATTAAATTCTGTGAGAGCAGAGAGCTCGTCCCCAGCTTTGGGACCAGGATCCCTGTTCCCCTTGCAGCAAGGCAATCCCAATGCCTTCAAAGCTTCAGAAAGAATCAAAAATCCCCTTTTTCTCTGCCTGCCACACTGGGAACAGATTTTGTAAGAGCTAAACCCTAAATATTTGCAAAACACTTGGAAGAAACCTCAATATTTGGAAAACACTTGGAAGAAAACAAACAAAAGCTGCTACATTTAACAAATCAAGACAGTCCTTCAAGTTTTGGGTCTGTGCCCCAAGCAGCAAAGCTGCCTGGCAGGATCTGCCTGCCCTGGAGGACAGAGCCTGGCACAGCTGGCACAGGGAGCCGGTGACCCCATCCAAGAGCAGGGCAGATTCCAGGGGGTCCTAGATGGAGCTGGAGGGTGTCTGGGGGATGCTGCCCTGCCCAGACCGGGGTGACCAATGGGTGGGCATGGAGGGGGTGTTTGGGGGTCACCTGTGGTTTTTGGGTGCTGCCAGACAGGGGAGAACTGTGGCCCTGGCTCCGGGCGGGTTGGGCAGCTGCCACATCCCGCAGTCCTCCCACCCCGAGCCAGCGGTGGTTTCTATGGTGACACTGTCCCCAGGATGGGTGGGGCAGAGGCCACCGTGCTGCCGCAGATGCCGTGAGGATCCCTGCCCCTCTGACTGAAGGGACAGCACCACCTGTGATCACCACCTTGTGCTGTCCCCAAAATCTCTGAGTCCCCCCACTGCGGGACCCCCCGGCCCTGGCGTGGAGCGTCCCCGGTGCCAGGAGCCAAGACAAACACGCCGTGGGGCTCCGGGGCCTTAAATTAAACCAACTACAGCAATAATAGCGGGAGAAATCCATCTGAATAAAAACGTAGGCGGCAAACCCCGCGCGGCAGCGGCAGCGCCGGAATCTGCAAAGACAACAAAATTCATGACAAAGCACAAAGGGAAGCGCCGGGCTCGCCGTCCCCAGATATTCACCCGTTAACACGTTCCCTTTTTAGGCTGACATGTCATTTCAGACGGGCCTTTCTTCCTCCCCTTTCTTCTCCCCCTCGTCGCGCGCCGGCTCTGCCGAGGCGGCTGCTGAATTGGATCACCTCGGGGCGAGCACTTTATTATCTGCAGTCAAAGCGTCACCACAAATACCCGTCTACACACACACGTGTCACTTCCCATTTGTCTCCTCCACGAGGTATTAGCGCAGCACCGGCGCCGTGCTCTGTGCCATGCCGGCCACCGTGGCCACCGTGTCACCACGGCCACCATGGCACTGTGCCCCAGTGCCACCCCAAAGCCATCCTGATACTGTCCCAATGTCAGCCCAGTGCCACCCCAAAACCATCCTGATGACACCCCAGTGCCACCCCAAAGCCATCCTGATGCTGCCCTGACACCACCCTCACTATATTCAAATGCCACCTCAGCACTGCCACAATGCTGCCAAAATACTGCCCTAATGTCACTTACGTGTCACCCAAGACTGCCCAAGCACAGCGCTGAGGCCACCCCAAATGCCACCCCAGTGCCACCCCAAAGCCATCCTGATACTGTCCCAATGTCAGCCCAGTGCCACCCCAAAGCAATCCTGAAGCTGTCCCAATGCCATCCCAATGCCATCCTGATGCTGTCCCAATGCCACCCTCACTATATTCAAGGGCCACCTCAGCACTGCCATGATGCTGCCAAAACACTGCCCTAATGTCACTTACATGTCACCTAATACCACCCAAGCACCGCCCTGAGGCCACCCCAACTGCCACCCCAGTGCCACCCATCTGAAACCAAGAGAGCCCTAAAGCCACCCCAAAGGCACCCTGAGGCCACTCCAACACAACCACCAGCCCAATGCCACCCCAGTGCTGTCCCAGTGCCCGGATGGGGAAGCCCTGATGCCATCCTGATGCCACTTCACCACAGAGCCTCCAAGGGACCCCAAGACCAGGAGGGGACCACGCCACCTCTGTTGGCCCTGCTGCCCCTGGCCCCTCTGCTCACTCATCCACAGCCAATTAATATTTGAATTAATTTAAGACACGGGTTCTGTACCTGCTGAGGGGAGCAGGGTGGGCACCCCCAAAGCAGGGTGCCCCATACTGATGTCTGCCAATGCCCAGGAGCCTGATCTGTGGCCAATGGACCACCCTAATCGTGGGAAGTTTGGACACAGACCAAACCTCCTTGTGCGCTGCACCATTACCAGCCAAGCCCACCCCAAATCCAGAGCTCTGACCTGGCAGGGGATGGGCACTGAGCAGCCCCACCTCACCCTCCATCCCCACACGTGACCGATGGAAAAGTGTTTTTGCAGCGATTCCTGGCAGGGAAAGTGCAAGTCAACAGCACATTTTGGGCCCAGCAGTTAATTGAACTCCTTTTTATGGCACGTATATAAATACACAGAACCATCATTAACCGATCCCTTCCAGAAACTGAAAATGAAAGAATTAATCTTACTTCACTCATGTGTAACCCCTCATGAAATTAAAATGATATTTTATGGGTGTGTACGAAAGCAAAGCCTCACTGCAGCCACTCTAATGAAAATGCCCTTGGAACAAGCAGAATTGGGTAACGAGAAGCCATTAAATGGGGCCTCATCCCATGTGCAATTAATGGGTTTATCACTGATGAGAGTCCCCACAGGGGCAGGGAGAGCTGTGGGTGACCCTGGAGCTGAATCCCTGGCAAGGAGCCCTGGCCATACCTCTCATTAGGGCCATCCCCTCATTAGTGTTTTAACATTGAGATCGGCCCTGAGAGGGTTTGTGCCACCCCCAAAGAGCCATTTATCACATTGTCCCAGTGGGGCTGAGGTGACAGCTCCCATGGGACTCCCAGCATGGAGGATGTGAATGGTGAAAAAAATCCTCAGACTGGTTTGAGTTGGGAAAGACCTTAAAGCTCATCCAGTGCCACCCCCTGCCACGGGCAGGGGCATCTTCCACTATCTCAGGTTGCTCCAAGCCCTGTCCAACCTGACCTTGGACACCACCAGGGACAGGAGAGCCACAGCTTCTCCGGACAATTTGTGCCAAGGCCTCACCTCCCTCACAGGGAAATTTTTTTTCTCAAAATCCCATCCATCCCTGCCCTCTGGCAGTGTGACGCCATTCCTACTCATCCTGTCATTCCATAGTCTTGTAAATAATCCCTTCTCCATCTTTCTTGTAGGCCATGAAAAATGCTCATGAAGTTCACCTCTGTGAACTCCCCATGGCTCCCAGCCCCTTTAGGGGGACACACATCCTGCTCCCTGCCACACTCCCAGCCCCAGGCTGGCTGGAGGAGTGCATATGAAACATAACATTTCATTAAATAACATCCACTGCTCTGTGACTGCTGAGAGTAGGAGCAGCAAAGAGTTTGGCCAAGCTGAGAGGGGCATTATTTGATTTATAATTTAAATAAAGCTCAGGATTCCTGTAATGCGCCCAGGATAAAATCAAAAGGGACCAGGCTGCTGGAGTTAATTGGACGTGATATTTTCCTGAGGACGCTGTTCTCCACAGGCTCCTGCTCCTCTGCTGGAGGCGGGAGGCACAGGCAGGGCTGGAAGGGCTCTGGCACCTTCCTGCATCCTCCTCAAGGCATGCCAGGCTGGTTCCTACAGAACAGCCTTGGGAATACCACTGGCAACAGCAGCAAAGTCACCTCCACTTTATCAGGACGGGTTTTGTGGGATGCTCTGGGCCTGCTGGGATGCAGCCACACCAACGTGGGGGGCACAGAGATGGGGGGGACAACAATCAGCAGGAAAGGGCAGGGGCAGAACCAGGGGGGTGAAGGCGCCAGCAGCTCCCTGCATGGGCAGGAAAATGAGTCAGCTCACCTTTTACGTGAAATTAATACCAAAATTAATCAGCGGCGCGGGCAGGATAATAGGATTTCACAGTGGTGCCGGGCCAGACGGCCAATGTGCCGAGAGCCAGACTCATTTAATATCGACAGAAACAATGCCAGAGGACAGAAATAAGACCCATAAAGATAATTACTGAGATACTCAGGAGCAAATTAAGTAATCAGAGGCACTTCTAAATTGTGCCTGGTTTGAAGAGCGCGCTCTCCGTGCCGATTCCCTGCGCGGGCGTTCCAGTGGCGTCAGGAGCTCGGCCCCGTGCTGGCTCCCCAGCCCCTCCACTGTGCTTCCCACAGGTGCCATAAATAAGGAAGGGAAAATTGTATTCCAAGCCAGATGCGTGGCCCTGAATGTCACCTGCAATTTAATTTGCGCTGGCGGGAGGCAGAGAGGAGCGAGTCATGCCGCGTTTGCCCATAATGAGCGGAAACGTACGGGCAGCTAAACTTTGATTAAGGTGACCTGGCTGGTGGCAGCTGGTGGCGAGCACAGTGTGGGGGTCCAGCAGGGAGCTTGGCTGCTGCCACCCATCCCAGGGGACACAAGGCTCTTGGAGACCTCAGGTAAGCATGGTCCTGCTTGAGAGATGGTGTAAGACCAGTCAGAAACTCTGTCTCGTGAGTACCCCGCACCTGCCAGAGTCTGGGGTGGGGTCAAACCTCTCCCTCATCCCACTGGCACAACTCCAGGGCCACTGGGGCTGTGACCCTCTTAGGATGCAGGCAGCTGTATCCAGGAGCATCTCTCACAGCCATGACACCACATAAGGTGTCCTGCCCAAACCTCCTTATTTCAGCACCCACGGCAGGGTGGGAAATGCTAAAAAGAACCAACCACCCCGCAGAAAGGTGCCTCTGGGCTTTGTTCCATGAGCTGAAATGGTCCTTAGCCCTGAGCTGCATCAGGGAATGCTGGGGGGACCAGCAGGTGTATCCTGACCCCAGGATAACAATGAGCTCACAGAAAAGATTCTCTGTGCCCAACACCTCCAGTCTCCAGAAAACCCTGCCAGGCTCATCCTGCCCATGGGGCTCAGGCCATGTGGGCACAGCTGAACTCATTATTCCATGGCAGTGAGGTGCCCCAGGAGCCAGACACCTCTCACCAGTCCTGTGCAGCCACAATGCTCAGCTGACAGATTACAAATAATTTTACAGAAGCAGCATCCTTTATCCTTCCAGATACCTTCAAGGAGGAGACCTGGGAGGCAGTGCAGGCTCCAGTGCAGTGCAAGCTGCACTGCGACACCTGGGTGCCCAAATCCCATCTCTAGCCTGGGCGTCCTATTCCCTGTGCTGGCCATGGGGGAGCTGCACACAAAAAATCATGGAATCCAGAATGGTTTGTGTTGGAAGTGACCTTAAAGATCACCCACTTCACCCTCCTCCCATGGGCAGACACACCTTCTGCTCCAAGCCCTGTCCAACCCGGCCATGAACATTTCCAGGGATAAGTTTCAGGGATAAAAGAACTTCTAGAGATAAAATAACTTCCCAAAGAAAAATAACCCTCCTGGCTGGCAGTGCAATGCTGAAGTGATGATTGGGGTCCCTAGGGAGGCTGAGCATCATCCAAAATCCATGCCCAGCTTGCCCAAACCCCATGCCCAGCGCTCTTGGCTGCTCAGGGTGCCCAGGTAGAGGGGAAAAAAAAATGTCTACGGGAAAATCCAGCTCATTAAACAAACACCCGGGGGCTGTCACAGCCTAACAAGCAGAGCTTTAGCAGCTGATTTGTCTTCAGCCGGCAATGTTTAAAAATCCAACTGAGACCAGCAGAAAAATATCCACTCCCCTCTTTAAAACACACATTCATCACTTGAGAATCTTAATGCGCCTTTCCCAGCCGGGGAGGTCAAACACGCCTGCCTAAAGCAGGCTCATTAAATATACATTTAATCACGGTTTGGATTGAGAGACAAAGGCTGGGAGAGACAGGTGCTTTGCTGGAGTGACCTTTTGGATCCCATTTTAATGTAACTAGTTTACAGCTTATCTGAAAGGCCAGCTCCTGGGGAAGGCGAGCTGCAGCAAAATGGGGAAAGTAATTAGGGGGGGAAGGGCCGGGGAGGTTTGGGGGGCCGACTGCACCATCCTCTGCCGCCACCACGCTTCCCAGGCAGCTCTGCAACATTTGCTGAAGTTGGACTTATCAACCACAGAACCCAATTTAATTTGCTTATCTTGGCTCCTTCCTCCCCCTCTCCTCCCCACTTCTCCTGCTCTTTTTAATTATCGGTTAAATAAATGTCTTTTTCAATAAGGGAAACAGCATCAAAGCGGGCGCCCGCCCCCGGGGCACTTACACTTGCGTGGCTCCAGCGCCTTGTTGGGGCAGGGGAGGTGCTGGGCTGGGGGGTTCTGGGTCCTCTGCAGGCAGGCCAGCATGGTCCGGGCTTCCCTGCGGGCGCTGCCGCCCTGCACCCTGCAAGAGAGGAGACACACGGTGAGCCAGGGACCTGCNCCCCAGCACTCAGTGCCTTTGCTCCTCTGGAGATAAACAACCAGCTCTGAAAGCCTGAAATGAATAGAGATGTATATAAAATAAATATGAAGGTCTCAGCGGGTGATCTGCGCTTCCCGCAGAGCTTTCCTCTGCCCTTCCCACCGGGAATGGGGCAGAGCCGTGGTGTCCCGGCAGCGCCAGACCGCTCTGCTGGCGCGCCAGCCGGTGCCTCCCGGCACAGAGTGACCCCAGCCAAGGCTGGGGAAAGGCAGTGTTAACATCACACTCGGGGTCCTGGGATTCTGTCGCCAGCTCCCAGCTGGCATCAAAATCTGCCCGACAAAAGCTGGAGGGGTCAGGCCAAAGTCCTCGTCACCACGGTGCTGCTCATTGTACATCCTTCCCCCAGCCGCTGCCGGGCCCCTGAGTTATAACCAGTTGCTGCTGACACCCTCCCACTGCTCCAGCTGGCACAGGGAGTGATATTCCCACTCGGAGAGGGCAGGGAGATGTGGGCAGGAGCAGCAGAACAGCGGGCATGGTGCCCATCCACCAGTGTTTGGTGCCCAACACCATGTTGTAGCTCTCTGTCTGAACGTTTATGGGTGGCTGGGGGTCACAACTGGACATTATGATGGGTGTCACTGCTGGGTACGTCATTCCATCTTCTCCTTTGCGGGAATTGTGTCCTCCTGCAGCCATCTGGGATGTTTCCTGCATGTCCCAGTGCTGGCACCAGCGTGCAGAGGAGTGATGTGGTGGCCTCAGGCAGGCACTGGCAGAGGCTGTGATCCCCTTGTGACCACCAGCACCAGGAAACAAAGCATGGATGGATGTTCCTTGAGCTGTGCCCAGGGCTCTCCAAGCTCTGCTGGTTTAAATGTCACCCTTCAAAACACCTTCACAGCCACCACGGGTGCAGACAACGGGACCTGTGCTGCTTGCTCCTGCTCTGTGCCCTCCACCAGGCAGAGGGTGCAAGACTCTGGGATAATCCCCAGGATGGGATCCATGCAGGGTGTCCATGCCTTAGCTGGGCTCATCAGGCTCAGGGTCTCACCCTGACTCCCCCAGCAAACCAGGGACAAGGAGAGACTCGTCGGCTAAAGGTGTGAGGAAGAGGAGGAGGAGTAGGAGGAGGAGGGGAGGAAGTCATCTAATACCGAGCAGGTGTCTGGAGAACCCAAATTGTGCTGTTTTCTCCTAATAATGAAGTATTCATGAGTAAAAGCCTTTTTCACTACTTTCTTAAGATACTAATTTCACAACAAGCGCCTTGTTACCATGCAATTATTCCAATCGTGCATTTCTCCCAGATTCCATCTGTCCTCGCGCTCTCTAAATGAAAGACAATCATGTAACCACCTTTCATTATTCACTATTTTACTTTCAGCAAAGGTACCCTGAAAGAAATGATTTCCTCTGAAAGGGACTTTTATTCAGTTTCAAAACCAATTTTCTCCTATTACTGTCTTAAAAAAAAAAAGGAGGGGGGCAGGGAGGTGTTTTTATTTCATGCATTACATATCCTTTGTTAACGCAGCTCGCAGTAAAAGCAGCCGTATCCATTTTCTGGCTTCGATTTCTGGTAATTTTAAAATATGCCATTACAATCAGGCAGAAATTATACAGTTTGAAAAGAGAATGAAGTGCTTCTTATTCAGAGCCTGAGCGCACTTGACTGCCAGGAGTTCTCCTCTCCCCGCCGGGACTCGGGGTTCATTACGCAGCCCCGCTCCCGGCTCCTCGGCTCCCCCAGCACGTGCCCAGCACCTGGATTTTCCATGACAGGAGATGCCACCCTGACCTTGTCCCCATTCCTGTCCCTGTCCCCAATGGGTGGCCCTGTGCGTGGCACCCAGAGCCATGCAGGGGATGGATGATGGCACCAGCTCCCGCTGTACCTGAGCCTGAGCTCCGCGGTGACCTCAGGGCTGGCATCCCGCCGGGTGTCACCATCTGGACGATTAGTGCCGGACGTCACCCGCTCCCTGCGCCAGGGCAGCTCCTCGCGGGGACACTGACCCGTGTCCCTGCAGGACACGGGCGGCGTG
The DNA here is from genome assembly GCA_013397095.1 of Sterrhoptilus dennistouni. Lineage (NCBI taxonomy): Eukaryota > Metazoa > Chordata > Aves > Passeriformes > Zosteropidae > Sterrhoptilus > Sterrhoptilus dennistouni. Next base: position 406,909 of record VWZU01015895.1, on the reverse strand, counting down.
GGTGGCTCGTGCCACTGCCAGATGAGGATCACGTCCCTGGTGGTCCCTGGGGCACGCAGGGATGAGAGCGAGCAGGAAGTACCCCAGGGAATCACCGAATCCATGTGCTGGCACAGGGAGGATATGGATGCAGCCTATCACAGGAGCTGAGGGCACCCTGAGGGCCCAGCAGATCCCTGGGGACATCCCCAGGCTGGGTTGTCCCCATCACTGCTCCCTGCGCCCTGCCATGCACAGCCCAGCTCCCTCCTGGAGCCATCCCGACCCTGGGCACGGATCGTCATCAGCAGCAGGCGGGAGAGGCGCGGGAGCCACACGCCAAACTGAATAAAGCCACCGATTAATTCAGACCCTGCTGCTGCCCCCGTCTCCCGGGCGTCTCGCAGCCGAGATGATTTTTCCGACAGCTACGCTGCGCCTCACCCCACCTTCAGAGCCACACTCAGAATAGGGAAGGCTCCAGCGCCACAACCCCACAACAGCGTCCATCTGCCCAGTCCAGCACCCTGCAGGGAGCCCCAGAAGGGCCGTGGGCGAGCGGGTGGGCGCCTGGCACAATGGGCATCTGTGCCATGGTGGCATTTTGCTAATGCCGCTCCGAAAAGCCCTTGAATCAGCTGATGGGAATTGGGCGCTGGGCTGTCCAACGCTTAGCGCCGGCTTAGTTAGCTCCATCTGCATTTGAACTAATTCCAATCAGCAGGATCCGATTTAGTTCAAGCTGCTCTGGCTCTTTCGTGGCAGGAAAGGCAACACTCAGCAGTTTTGCTGGAACGCCCCAAGTCCACACAGCCTCTGCCCAGGCTGTGCCCATGGACCCACCATCATCCAGCACTGGGGCACAGGGCGAGTCCCACCAACAGTGGGGTTCCTTGGGGACATCTGGAGCAAGATCCCCCTGGAGTACCAACCCCATATCCCACAGCTCTGGCATCACCCAATCAATCACAGAATGTTTTGGGTTGGAAGGGACACTAAAGCCCATTCTGTTCCACTCCCTGCCACGCACAGTGATGTCTTCCACTATCCCAAGTCGCTCCAAGTCCTGTCCAACCTGGCCTTGAACACTTCCAGGGACAGGGGAGCCACAACTCCATCCTTCCCTTCTCCCACCACTCCATCCTGCCCCACACCCAGCTAATCCATCTCAACATCGCACTATTTATAAGCCCAAGGTCTTTGTGACTTTAATAAAAAACACCACCCTCTATGTCTAAAGCCCCAGTGATGGGAGGGTTTGGCACCTCCTCTGACATCAGCAGCTGATAAGTCGGGCTTATCTCCTCCGAGAGCCCTGCGAAGGTCCCTCCGGCGAGATAAGGCCAGCGCAGCTGTCGATAGAGGCTTTCGCAGGCGAGGATTTAGATAAAAGAAAATGTGACGGGAGGGGGGAAGAGAAGAAAAAAGGAACTTTTAAAGTCTCAGCCTGAAGTGGGTCTGTGCAGCTGCTGAGCCGTGGCAGGGCAGGGACGATGAGGGACAAGGTCTTGGTCACCATCCAGGCTGTGGTGGAACAAGTCCAGGTCCTTCCCTGGGTGTTATTGGGGTGCAATCCCGTAGAAAAGGAGTTTTTGGGGTTAGGAGAGGAAAGGGGGGCAGGACCAGGGATGCTGCAAAGCTGTTTGAGTCACACTATGGCCATGTCCCCCCGGCTATTAAAAGCCAGCAATGGGTTTGGCACAAGGACAGGAGGTGACAGGTCACCCCGGCTGGGAGAGGCACAGGAGACTCCTGACAGTGCCAGACAGACACACAGACAGCACAGGATGAGGCCAAGGTTGGCAGCAAACAGAGAAACAAAGCAAAAGCTCTCACTGGCCCCTGGTGTGCAGAGTACACCCAAAGTACAGCTGGGAACGCCCTTGTCCCTCCAGGGACAGAGGAGAATCCAACCACACCAGCAGGGAGCAGCTCCCCTTCCTCACAGCCCTGGGGACGTTGGAGTTTGCTCTCACCACCCCCCTCCCCACTGCCACCACCACTGGTCCCACAGACACTGATTTCCCATCTGATGGCAACGGTGAGGAGGTGCCAGAGGAGGAAGGACTCCCCTCTGCACACAGTGGATGCCCACCCCACTGCAGAGCGAGCAGGACTTTGGCTGCTGCTGCTGCCTGGCATCTCCCATCCCAGATTTAGGGAGGAGAGAATGCAGGGATGCCACAGCTCAGCCCTAACAAGGGCTGAGCACAGAAAGGTCACCCTACTGTAAACCACGGGGAGCATCAGGTAAAATAAAACCCAAAGTTTGTCACCGCCAGTCACCCCACGACCTTCCCTTGCTCGACCTTCCCTTATCCCGCCCGGCTAATCCGCTCCCCTCCGCGTGCTCCAGCCCCGGGCCTTTCAGGGGGCCCTGTTAATAATTAAATGTTAATCTAAAAAGCAATTTTAGCTGCAGTGCTGCAGATCTGGTTAGAGATTACATTAGCATGTAAGAGTCAAGGGTAATTTTCTCTAACCCCTCTTGTGATCTTTAAAACCCGCAGATCTTAAAGCAACACCAGCTCCTCTGATTAAAATTGGAAGCTGGGGTTTGTGACGGATAATGATGCTGGAAGTGATTATTTTGCTGCTCGGGGTCTCGCTGGGATGTGGGGACTGTGGGGGGCAGGGGGAGAGACCCAGAGCAGCCAAGTGGCTTCTCCCAGCCCATGCTCTGTGGAGATGCTGGGAAGGTACTGGGGCAAGCCCCAGACCCAGCACTGAGTAGAGCTGTGACACTCTGAGCATCCCCATTTCCCACTTCTTTGGGCTGCTATGACACCAGGATGGCACAGAGCCCACCACTTGTAGCACAGTGCCAGGGACAGAGTGGCACTGGACCAGGACCCTCAGTGCTGGCATCCTACAGCAGCATCTCATATCTCTCCCACCACACCCAGAGATGAGGTTTCTGCTCTCGTGGCAGCTCCAAGGAGAAACCCCTTGGACTGTTCAAGAAAGTAAACACCAAAAAATACCCCAAAATAACCTTTTGCTCACAAGCAGGGCCAAAGGAACTGGGACAGGGCAGGGCAAATCACCTCCTGAGCAGTTCCAAAGACCTTATGGAAGAAATACAGTATCAGACGTGCCCGTAAGGATGGAATTTAAAAAAACCCCAACAATTCGAGTGCTGTTGAGCATTTGCAGACATCCCTCGTGCAGGGCTCGGGCGGCCTGGTTAAATTTATGTGTCAGCTTTAAGGAGGCCTCTCATCAAATGAGCTATTTTGGGCAGAGATTAAAGATCTATTTTCGCTGCGAGCGGGAACAGCTCTCGAACAGGTTAATAATGATTCTGGAAAGCCAAGCGCCTCCAGCACCCCGGGGCAGGAACCCAGAGCCCTGGGTGCTGTTGGGGGGCTCCTGAGGCTCCCTGAGACAGAAGGATGAGGGATCACAGTGCAGCATCCCCCCCTCCCCACTGCCATCCTGCCGGGGAGGGAGGAACCCCGCGTGCTGCGGCGGGCGCCGAGCAGCCGTGGGTAATTGGAAGTGGCAGACGCTGGCACGGCGCTGCCGAGAAGGTCATTACGTGGCACTGGGAACAAAATGCCAGGAGCGAGGGGGGAGAGGCCCCGTTAGCAAAGGTCAGGGCCCCACTCGGGTGCCGTCGGTGTTTTTGGCAGGGCTCAGCCCTGGCTGCGTGCACCGAGGTCCCGGCAGGGCCAGCGCGCAGCGGGAGGGCAGGATCTGCCAGGTCCTGCCAGACATGTAGGGACATGTCCCCTCGGATGTGGCACCGGCTCCTCAAAGCAAAACCTCACTGATCCGACACGGTCGTGCCCGTGCCTTCCTCCTGTACGCGGGTGGGGAACAGGGGGTGGGGGGAGCTGTCCGTCATGGATGCTCGGGATGCTCACGGGTTTTAGTCCCAGCCCCAGCACAGACCTGGGATCAGCCAGCAGGAAAGCCAAGTGGCTCCACAGAGCAGCAATTAAAAACACTCTGGACCCCAACAAGACAGGAGCCAACCCCAGGGCAACCACACCATGGGCATTCACAGCATTTGCATCTGCAACTGAGACCCAACAAACTCAGCAGTGCAGAGACCAAAGCTCCCCATCATAGCTCCTGGCTCATTCTTGCCTCATCCCAGGGGTTTGATTGTCCTCTGCAGTGACAGTCCCTGTGCTCCCATGGCCGTGGTGCCCCGTCCAGCTGCCCCACACTCGGCAGCCGGGCACGCTCCACTCCGTAATTACAGCCCCAAGTGCCGGAGCTGTGAAAGAATCTGACTAAGGAATCCAGGGTAGATCACGCTGCTGAAATTACTATAATCAAAGGCTTTCACAAAGGCTTCAAATGCAACCAATTACCCTGAAAGGCGAGGCAAGAAAGAAAACAAATTAACATGTTTGCACAGAGCCTTGGCGCAGCGCACACATCGCCCCGCGCAGCCCTCGACCCCGGCCGGCCACACTCTCCATCCTCAGTCCCAGTCCTCATCCCTGGCTACCCTCTCATCCTCCCTGGCTACCAGCTCTCCATCCCTATGGCTGGGCCTTATCCCACATCCTGCTCTGCTCGCAGCTGCACACAAAGGGGCTCTGTGCCCGTCCCTCACCCCGCAGCCGCCCACTGCCCCGCCGGCACACAAAAGCCCTGCCTGTGCCACGGCCGAGGCTCCAGCGCAGGCTCAGGGGCTTGCCAGGGTGGCCTGGGGAAACCTCCCTTGCTCCCTCCTTCCTCCCCCAGAGCTGGAGGGGTGTCCCCAGGCCAAGGGAGGCGAGAGGGGTCCTCAAAGGCACCTATTGAGTGCAGCCCTGCATTGCCCACCATCAGCTGGGGAAGCTTCTCACAGCGGGGACCCCCCACCCTCCCTTCCTTCCACTTTGTGCTGCCAGGGTGGAGGGGAAAAAAAAATAAAAATCAACTTCTTCCTTTTAATATTTAACACGAGTCCATCACCCTCAGTCTATTTGGTAACACAAAGCTCTGGAGATTTAAACCCTTCTCACCCGGAGAGATGGAAATGAATGGTGCTCTTTAATGAGCTGGTTCAGCAGAAAAGATAGATTTCCAAGATTACTGTAGGAATTCTTATAATTGATGTGTACTTTTGTAACAAGGATTATACCACCATCCGGTCAAGTAATTCCAGCTCTTTTCCCCCTTCTACCAAGCTCACCCTGCTTTGGGGTTCCCTGGGGAGAGGGACCAGGCTGTGTCCTTGTGGGGAGAAAGCAACTCGGGAGAGGGAGGAAGAAAAAGACAAAGAAAAATTAAACAGTTTTTTCTCATTCAGCCCTACACAACCTAACACAGCCACCGAATGGGAAAATGAGGCATCTCTCCAGTTTTCCCTATTTGTTTTACAAACCCCCAGTTTCCCCACCGATCACCGAGGAGGCCGGATGAGCCGCTGAATGCCGAGTAATTAAAAGGAACAGAGAACAATACTCAGCGCTGCCGAAGAACACGGAGTTTCCCCTCAGATGTTTATAGCAATTGTATGAAAATGTACCAGGCGGGATGGGGAGAGCTGACAGGCGGGATTGGGAGCAGCCGGGATAGGAGCTGCCTGCCTCCCCCGCCTGATTGGCATTAATTGTGCGCGTTTGCAAAGCAGAACGGAAAGTCTGACACGAGCTGCGAGCCAACATTTCTTTCTAATAGTCTTAATGATTACACGAGAGCTGATGATCATCGCGGGGTGTTAATAGCCCGGAGAGCGGCTCCGGCTGCTCCCGGTGGGGACAAGGGGGGATGCCCCAGCCCAGCTCCCCCCAGGGTGGGCTGGGGTGTGCTGGGATCAGCTCAAAGGGTCCCATGCAGCCACACCACTGCCTGTCAGGCTGTAAAACTCTGACAAGGGGACAGGAAGGACACGGAGGGGACGGGAAGGACAAGGAGGGGACAGCAGCCTCCTGCTCTACCCCATTGGAGGGGTGGCAACTTCAGGAGGGAGAATGTCACCCACACTGAGCCAGCTGTGCAGCAGGAGTGTCCCCAGGCTGAGGGAAGCACGGGGCCACCCTGCTCCTCCTACAGGTGCCCCAAAGCAGCTCTGCCACAGCCCCATTTACAGGTGCCCCAAAGCAGCTCTGCCACAGCCCCATCCCCAGCAGGTACCACAGGAAGGGCTGGGGCTGCTGCCCTGGGGAGCGAGGAGAGAGACTGCAAATACCCCACCGACCAGCAGAGCCCGTCATTAACAGCTGATTAACGAACACACCAGTTTTCCCGACTCTTTACAAGGCTGTTTTTCCGAATGTCCTTGAGTTTCGGTGCCGCAGAGCCGAGCGGGAGCTGGGTGGGCTCGGGGAGCTGCTCCGACAGACAGAGCCAGACGTGCACAAAAAACCATGCACAGCCCCGGCCCGGCCAGGTTTACACGGGAGGAAAAATCGATGGCCATCGATCTGCAATACAAAGGGAGCGTGGAGCTGGCAGACAGACGGCAGGCGGCTGCCACCTGACTGGGGCTGTGCAGGGGACACGGCCAGGGTCACCTCGCTGACACAGGGGACACGTTGGGTCACATTGCTGGGGACCCACAGGAGCGCCTCACCTGCACCAGGTCCCATGGGCAGCACGGCCAGGCCATGTGCCACAAAGCTTGGCAGCAGCAGCAGCAGAAGCCAGGGCACATCCATGGTGTGTGGGTGGCCCTTGGCCGTGTCCTTGCCGGGTGTCACCTGCTGTCACCTGCTCAGCCTCCCCCAGCTGGATGGAGAGACGGCCTCAGCCCAGCTCCGAGCTGTTTGATTTGTTTTATCGTCTGCACTGGCCAACAGATCACTCAGCTTTGGGCTTTCTGAGCTCACTAATAATCGTTCCCTGATGAAAAGAAATCGAGACTTGGTCCCTTTCTTCTTTCTCCCCCTCTTTCCAAAAAAAAAAAAGTCCGTAAAGAAGAGCTATAAAAATGGCTTGTTATCTCACCTAGCGAGGCTCGGGCTGTATGTTACTGCTAATTGGGTATAACATCCTTGTCTTGTTCTGCTCTCTGAAGCTAAATCAAGAAAGCACCACTGCTGCGAACTAATTATATCTCTGGACTGCAGACTCCAGCTTGTCTTCCCCTTTATTGAGTTAAAAAATGGTCACTAACCTTAATCTCTCATATTCCCAAGAATTAGGGCTGCTGGAAACCCACCACTTCCACCTGCATCCTGCTCTGTGCTGGGAAAGACAGAGCACATGGCCTGATGAAGGGTTTGTGCTGCTCTGGGACACAGCCCTGAGCCAGATCCCAGAGCTGCCCACCCCTGTGGCATTCCGTGACAACCACAGACACTGCTCAGGTCCCTGTGCCATGGAGACTTTCTCCCACACAGCTCAGGGCCTTCCTGTGCCTCACACACTCAAAGTCTGCCCCGTCTCTCCTCCTTGTAAGAGAACTTAAACTTCTTTCACTGGCAGCAGATTAAAATCTGTCCCCTCCTCAGCACGCCCAGGCTTGGCAGATGTGGGTAGATGTGAACCCAGGGGCCACATGTGCAGAAACTGAAGGGACTGGATGCTGCTCCAGTTGATCCCCATCAGCTCCCAGTCCCAGCCCAGGATGGACCCCCATGAACCTCTTAAAGCTGCTGCTCACCCCCAGGTCCCCCATGGGAGCAGGGACACTGCAGCCACCCAGCTGTGCCACTACAGGTGGCTATGGATGAATCTCTCTGGTTACTGGCACAGCTGCACCCTCTGGCACTGCAGCCGTGGCACAGACCCCAGGAGAGAGGACAACCAGAGCCACAAAGGACACTGAGACGAGCAGTGGAGCTTGGGCCACACAGCTCAGCCCTGTCCCTCCCTGTCCCAGTGACTCCCTCAGCACCAGCAACCTGGGGGCAGAAATACCAGCAGCAATGTGAAGCTGTGGGACAGGAACCAGAGCAGTGACACCGAGCTCAGTGTCCTGCCTGGCTCCATCCCCCTGCCTGTGGGCGCCCACCCGGTGCAGATGGTGCTACTTTCCAAAGGCAAAGTCAAACTCCAGTTCTCCCCGCCAGCCAAGAGCATCCCTTAAAAAAAAAAAAAATTGATACTTCCCTGACTATTAATTAACCTGAACCACTTAAAACTGCCTTCAATTTGTCAGGTTTAACTGCCAGCTCTTCTCGGTAAATCAAGCGTCGCATGCAGATGGAGGCTGCGCGTGCGAGGCGGCGAAGGAGGAGGCGGGGAGCACGGGGAGAGAGGGGCACCCTGTGCCACGCTCCCCATCCCGTCCCCTGAGAGCCCTGGGGATGACATTCACACCCCACAATTAGCCAGGGCACGGTATTAAACACTCCAGGCAGGCAGGAGCAAGGCAGGGCAGCCAGCGGGGCTCGGAGCACCCCACACCGCAGCCCTTCCTGTCTCCCCCCACGGCGCCCTTGTCGTGCAGCCAAGGCTGAATTGGAAAGCAATATGAATATTTATCTCTGACAGTGAAATCTCCCCGCTGCAGGGTATTAAGGCTTTATTAGTGTGTGGTTACCAGCCACGCTAAGCCAGCCCCCGCTCTTGCCCGGAGCGCAGAGAGATGACCTACAAGAGGCAGATGGCAAAGCCTTGGAGGGCCCCCGACGCCGGGACGTGCCTCCTGAAAAGGGGGCTGTGCACCCCAGTCCCATGCAGGGAGACAGAGTCAAGGTCCTCCTACCAAAGCCCCCTCCTAACCCAGCACCAGCCCCTCCAAAACCCCTCCCCAGGCTGGGACCGTCCCCCCACCCCTGCAGCGCAGGGCTCTCGCCGTTTTGGGTTAAAACACTGATGTATTCTCTCTTTAGCAAAAGGAGTCCCAGGGGCTATAAAAACTCCCAGCAGGCTCCTGTCAGTCTCAGGTCATTAACTTTCTTTCATTGGGAGTTTGTTTACAGCCAGCCATAAATAGCGGCGCCCGCGTCGCTCGCTCGCCAGCGGGACAGGCTGGGATGGGATGGGATGGGGCTGCCTGTGCAGGGGGGCCCAGCACCCCGGGCTCCAAGGTGTGGGGTCCAGCACACACCTCTGTCAACTTCCCCCATGCCCCAGGTTTCCCTGCACCCCATCCTGCTCAGCACAGCGCTGCCCATGGCACCGTGTGCCACGGAGCCACCTCAGCCCTGCAAATTGATGGGGTCACCTTGTGCGCAGCCTGAGGGAGCCGGAACGTGCCTGCGGCTCAGTCCTGGCCTTTCCTGGAGGAGGAGGAAGGAGGCAGCTGGCAGGAGCTGTCCCTGTGGGTGACCTGCCCCGAGTCCTGCCCCACAGTCTCACCTGGCCCAGCCCCTGCACCTGTCACAAGCACCAACCTCAGTTCAGGACCTGTGTGAGGTGACCCAGTCCCAGCGCACAGAGCCCTGGGGGGACCCCAAGACCCCCCATCTCACCACTGTCTGCACCTCAAGAGCCCTTCTTTTCCAATAGCACAGATAGAAACACCAAACTGAGGGTGCCACTGGCACGGCTAGCCTGGTGCTCCTGCCAGGATGTTTCCTACATGTGGCCCATCTAAATCCAGGGACACACATGGGACAATGTGAGAGCACCCACATCCTGCTGCCTGCCCAGGAGAGGCACCCACAGCCCTGCCAATGCCCCTAACACAAGGAGCTCACCCTGGACCCTGTTGATGCCTCGGCAGCTCCAGCGAGCCACCCAGCTGGGATCCTGCTGGATGCAGGTGCCCAGGGCTGGCACAGGTGCTCGGGAGCTTTATTTGCCATGGCTGTGAGATCCCATCTCATGTGAACCCAGCTGGGGCTTCGACGGTTCCACAGGTACCCCCAGACACCATTTCCACAGGTCCTCCCTCCAGAGGGGGCTGAACAAGAACCTCAGGCTGTCCCCTCGCTGGCCCAGCCAGCTCTGTGTGTCACCCCCACGCTGGCACTGATGGCTGGAGTGGGGACTCGGTGGCACAGTCCCCCCATGGCTGCAGAGGGGGTTCCTGGAGGTCCAGCTGGCTCTGGCAGCAGCCAGGAGCCCACCTCCTGTTGTATTTCACGGGATGGCTGCAGCACCAGCCCAATGACCAGCACCACACCACTCTGTGCACTGGGCTGGAAGGATTACACCCCAAACTCACACGCGGTGACTTGTGCTCTTCCACTCATCCTTAGGCGAGCAGGGACTTGCCAAAAATCCCAGCCTCGTCCCTGCCAGTGCCCCGCATCTATGAAAATATCTGTATTTTAACCCATATATTCGCCCAACCTGTAATCAGAGCAACACAAATAGCCCCTGCTTCCCATGTAAATTAAAAACACCCATTAGGCAGATTTCAAAAGATGTCAGTAGGCTTATAATTATACACGACATCCTTCCGAGATAAAAGCGATTACCGGGGATGCAAATCACTTAGCAACCAATCAGTGCCCCCAGAGTGCGGAGCACTGACCAGCCATCCATTTTCGCCTCGTCCTTTTATTCCCTGCATCGAGCAAATACAAACACAGATAAAGAGAGGCACAATAGCTCTTGACACGCAAATAGGTTAACATAATAAAGCCAGCTTTAGCCGGCTCACTCGAGGGAGAAAAGCAATTCTCAGGCAAGCAGGAGGTAATAAAACAGGGCTTTTGTGTTCCTGGCTCCCATTCTCACCCCTGCGCCAGCTTTGCTGCATTAGCTGATAGGCATCGTGGTTTGATTGAATTACCTTTCATGAATATTAGCTTTTTGAGGAATGCGCAGGCAGAAGAGAAAGAAGAAATGTCTTATTTTTGCATGCAAGCGCCTGCTGCAGACGGACATGCGGCGGCACAGATGCCGGCGGGGGCCGGGGGGGGGGGACAGGCCGGTGGC